>JAZHYW010070329.1:97634-120635 GCA_037355805.1 Ixodes ricinus
GGTGACGTCGCAAGGGAAGGCCATCGGTGGCGCGCCTCGAATCGAAAGCAAGGCGCGTGGATCGACCGTCGTAACGCGCTTTTAGTCACATGTAAAATCTTAATGACAATAAGCTGCACACAGCGACGGGTCTAGAAAAATTTTATTACGCGGGCAAATATTACACCGATGAATAAACAATACGAAATAGCACAAGGTAAGCGTAGAAGACATCCATAAAAACTTTGATTGTTTTTTAAGTCGAAAACATTGAGTGCACGCAATTATCGCTACTTTGCTACGGTACGTGAGTGCGAATACACGTTCCCCTCATTTTGCAGAACAGCGGAGATGCTGTGCGTTGCTCACACCTGGCTGGTTCCAAAATGCACGGAATTCCCTCGTTGCACTGGTGTTACTTGGTTTAACACAAAACCCCTACGGTAACTCTTATGGTGAGCGCTCGCTAGCTTTACGCTTTCGTTGAGTCGGACTGCTCCTAACTGACACCTTAACGTAGCTCCGACGTCACGCCTCAGCTGCCTCTGTGGTTCACACCTAAGTGTTGCGTAATTTTTAAATTTTTTGGTGGAGCACGAGAGCTTAATGCGCAGCGTGTAGGAAGTATAACCAGTACAGTTTTTACTTGTTTCCACTGTTAGCTGCATGTAACGGACCGGCACCATTTTTGGTGCCTCTTTTTAGTTGTGCTTTCTCTAACCTCGTAATTTTTGTGTGAGGTTTATGTTCGCCCTGAACTTGACTAGATTCATTCTAGAGCATTTCAGCTTTGTAACTTTGTATTTCCATTTGTGCGCCATGACTTAATCAAATGTCCAACTCTAATATGCCGTTACATTAGAGACGAATGGATGTATTCAGGGCGTTTTATTTTGATTAGAACATATATTTTTTTTATTAAGGAGTTGAGAGCTAGACGAGTGCCGTCTTCATCATGTATATATCAGGCTCGGCGGATATTACATTGAGATAGTAATCACCATAGTAAGTATGCTAATTAGACAAAAAATCCGCTAATTCCCTTTGCAATTTTTGGTTTTAAGGGGATTGTTGCAATTGTTGCAATTATTGGCGGAAATGACTATAAGATGTGAAACCAATTAAAGTGATGGGCAAAGTTGCGGGGGTATTTTTTAAAAAAAATATTAAATGATAAATGTTTACGTTTTTTTTTTAACCCGATTGAAATGTTGCGCTCCGAATGCGCGTCCAAAGCCTTGCCAACATTGGCGCTTAGATGTCTGACAGCCAGCCCGTTTTCAATTTATTTTCGCTGTCTTGGCAGCGGGCCCCAGGTGCTCTCTAAAAAAATGCCAGCGCGTCTACTTACCCGCAAAACACTCAACGAGCCAATCTCTGCGATCTGCGAAGTCTGCTCAGCCGGATGCAGTGAGGCGGAACATCTGTTCAGACCTCAAAAAAAAGTATGTGCAGTGGCGTTACGCAATGCAAGTGTGACGCCTTGCGTTGCGTAATCCCACAGCGCAGACTTTATTTCTTGGTCTAAACGGATGTTCCACTCCATCATTCACTGGGCTGATTTCGTAGGTCGCAGAGGTTTGCCTTTCGAGGGGTTCTTCGGGTGAGTAAGGACGCGCGAGCATTTTTTTAAGGTGGTGGGTGCGCAGACGACAACAATGACGATGTGACTGAACCGATTACGCCGTTATCCCGAACCTCAGTGCGGGCGGGGCTTCCGGCGCGCTTTTAGAGCGCAAATTTTTTAAGTCAGGTTAGAACGCGCCGTGAGGCTTTCGATAAGTATAATAATGATGACTTACTTCCTCAAATTCTTGCACTTGGCCTTGTCTCTAATTGTAATTGCCATTCATACTGGAATCGAACATCACCCCTCAAGCCAATCATCAAAACGTTAGCAAACACAATTTAGTTAATCAAGCCGGATTGCCATGACGATAATTTCCTTATCTAATGTTCGTCGAGCCTATAAATACATGGTGAAGACGTTCGTCCTCTAACTCTCACCTGCTTTCAAAAACAAAAAAATATATATATATCATATATTTGTTTGATATTAAAATGAACACTTTATATATGCCAATATGTATGAATGTTTATATTTATCTGCTTCTTTGTTATATAAATTCCACGAAATAAAGATATAAAAAGAATGGACAGTTCAGTTGGTTAAGGTGCTGAAAGTAGAGAAACAATTGTCCTCCAAAAGGTCACTGGTTCGCCTGTGGCTCGACGGACTACGGGGTTTTTGTTTTCTTGATAAACTCGGCGACGACGGCCGGGAGCAATAACGCGATTGATAATGTCACCTGGAGCTTTCGCAAAGGACTTCTATGTGATTTCTCGTGGAGGTCCCCAGTAACAGCTGTCACTGTAAAATAGAGTACCATCGGAGTAATTTATCTCCGGAGAATGCGTTTCCACAATCATCAACTTCGAAATTAGGGCTTACGGTGCTCGCTGCTTCGTCGCTGCATAGCCTGCAAGATTTCCTTGATATCTATAATAAATAACTCCATTGTCCCGTATGCATACTTTTCCGTTAGCGTTACGTAAGGAATGGTAAATATACTGCAACTTTTTATGTAATAAAAAATTACAGAGCCTATATTCTAATTACGCATACAAATACCTCTCTAGCAATGCGGAATAGTGGCGATAAAAACGGTGAATCCGATAACTAACATTACAGAATACAGAAAAGTATTTTTTTCTTCTATAAGTATAAAGAAAGTGTTGTTAAATTGAATCTCCCGTTCACGATCCCAAGTCAAAGCAGAAATCGTTTAATTCAAGTTAACTGTTTTGCAAATGGTAGCACCCTAATTAGTTATCGCATTCAAGTATTGAACGAAATGTAACTTTAAATGACATCCCAAGCAGCCCGACAAATGAGCGCCTTACTTGACCACAGATTTTCAATCTAATGTATTTAACATAGGCCAAATAAGGACTGAGCTGTAAGGAGTTAGTTAGGCCCAACATATTCTCTTTGGCCCTAACTGCACGGCGGAAATGCCAAGTCTGGCTTTTCTCTCATCACAACATTTTACCAAGTTGAGGTGTGAGCCAAAGCGTAGTTCTTTCATTTGCTCGATAACTCAATAATGCGACAACGAAACAGCAGTCGGTGAAGCCTATCTCTGGCACCTGTTTGGCCCTTTAGGGCAAGATTACAAGATTTTGGCCAAAAGTATCAAGTTTGGAAGCAGGTTGTTATTTTGTTTTGTCTTGAATGCCCTAAACGTCTAAACTACAGCCAAATTTTTACCGAAATATTATATTTCGGACGATGCATGATAAAAAAAAACAATAATATAACTACCATATTCATTCCTGTCTTTAGCAAATCGTTCTTAAGGAAGGACGGCTTTTTAGACTCCATTATTTTCCAGAGTTGTGGCTTAGATCGAACTGATTGCTTCTCCCCATGCAATGCGAGAAATGTGAACGAGGGAATACGTAGAGTGCGGAAGAACGTGTCAGTTGTATCGTTATTCACTGAATTTCATCCGCAGTTCGCTCTCTTCACGTAGAAGTAGAAGTACGGAGCTTGACCACTGCTCCAAACGCGTATTTTTCACGGTTGCCTACGCTCACACCCAGTCGCAGCAGACACCGACTCTCTGCCATTGTGACGACGCTCCTTGAAAACAGACTGCATCTTGTAACATTGATCAACCTAATTTTAATTCGAATACACCTCAATTTCGTTTTGCTTCCGTTTGTAACACCGATACAAGCGTCCCAACGAGTATAGAGTCACCGAGAGGCTGATAACTGTAGTGCGTGATATATTGTCCTCACAGTTCTTTTTATAAATCTTGTTTTCCAGCGATTTTTTTGGATAACGCAGCAATGACATTGGTATTGGAGCGTTTATAACATACTCCGGAACTCGCCATGCTACAAAGTTTCGAAAGCAAACTGAAAAAAACGTTTTCCAAATTATTGATAGATTGCGCCGAACGTTCGCGTAAAATACTTGTCGGTGAATGCGATATATTAGTTGCAGTACCACTATCTCGTTTTTCGCAGTAGTAGACGATGCGTCCATGTGGAGCCCTATATATTTCGCATCACCTTCTAATGAACTGCAACCGAGGCTACGGGCACGAGGTCCAATCGCGAGTCAGAAAGGAACCTAGTATTACGTTGCTCCGGCATAGCATATTCCGTATCACCTTAAAGGCCGAACCACATAGGGCACATTTTCGACGTATTAAGGGCGTTTGGCTGACATAATCCCGACTTATAGTGGGCGCAGGAACGAGCGGTTCCTCGACGCCTCAAGGTCGCCGTAAATCGCGCTTATTCGGCGATCTGACCAGGGAAGATGTCAGTGCTCAGGGTATTTCGGCATGCCGTATCCGGAGTGTGCGGCTCAGTGCCGGCCAATGAGCGTTCCAGTTGACAGCCGGAAGTTGCACGGGGATCGGCTTGCCTAGCTTTGCGGCCCGCTAACTGGCTTGACTTAGCCACTGAAAATGGGCACTCGCTTGTCGCGTTCGCCGGTTCATCGGCGAACTGTACGAAATGCAATATCTCTTTCGAACGAGCGATGAACAGGTGAGAGAGAAGAAAGAGAAGTCTATGTGGCGGGCGATATAAAATAGAACGATAAAAGAAAAGGGTTTTGAGAAGAGATCGCGGCCGTCCTCCTGCCGGGACTCGTTAGCAACTTGGCGATTGCAAGGTACATTGTGGGACAGGCGCTAGCAAGTTGGGCTATCGTGGCTGATTAACATTCAGTTATTTTTGTCCCCTTGACGTCCCGAAACGTAAATCGGCAGCTATGTTATATAACATAGCTGACGATTTACATCTTGCCTGGTTTCATGAAAAGTGCAGAGCCAAACGCGGAGGAGACGCCGACGAAAATGCGCCGTGTTTGGTTTGCGCAACCATCCCCTCTTCCCATCTGTGAAAAAGAAAAAAAAACACTGTTTTTAAATGCTTTTATTATGCCCGCCGGAATGCGCGCTAAATTCGTCGACAATACGCTCTATGTGGGTCGGCCTTAAGCCCGAACGTAGCCTACCGCTTCGATTGAATGGTTTCAATCAAGCTGCGCGGAAAGTGCATACCGTCACAGCGCTCATCGTTTTTGCGCCTTTAGCAATCCCAGAATAAGCCAATTCGAGGACAATGAATGCGCCGCGATTTTACGCCGTTCTTTTTTTATGCGTGGTTGGTTGAGCCGGTTACAGCAAACCCACAAAGAAAACGACCGCCATTAGGTTGCACTTTATAAGCTGCTTGATTGGCTCCGTCGGGTTGTAGCGTCGGTCGCGGTCTGCACTAAAGCGAAACGCAGTATTCGCACCTCGAGCCCGCCGCTCGCCCTCTCGCGGACGAACGAAGAACCGGAGGAGTGGGGACGGCGGCGGAGACGGTGACGGGGAATTATCGGCCTCAGTTACGCCGTTACCGCACGGTTCTGGTAGGAGTGTTTGTGCACAATGCCGTCCTAACGGAAGAAAGCGAGCGCGTTAATATAGGAATCGTTGTGTTCCGCTTTCCAACTTTTAAACGTCGGCATGCTCATTTTCTTTACCCCCTTCGACATCTCAGTCGCCTGTGACAATCTCCTGGCCTGGCTGCTTCGTATTTGTAGCCGAATAAATTGATATTAGCGCATTGACCAGCGTCAGTGAGCAGAAGCGGGAGAAATCCTAGATAATCTATCCCCGTCTCTTCCGCCATTTCGGAACTACCGCCCTGCCATCTATAGGGCGTTGGAGTTGCAAATAGCCCTTACGTCTTGGCGCACCTGATGGAAACGTTGGGACAATCTACCGCGTTGTTTTCTGACTGGTTTCACGATTGATGTAGGGACGCGTGTGTGTGTGTGCGTGTGTGTGTGTGTGTGTGTGTGTGTGCGTGCGTGTGCGTGTGTGTGTGTGTGTGTGTGTGTGTGTGTGTGTGTGTGTGTGCGTGTGCGTGCGTGCGTGCGTGTGCGTGTGTGTGTGTGCGTGTGTGCGTGTGTGTGTGTGTGTGTGTGTGTGTGTGTGTGTGTGTGTGTGTGCGTGTGTGTGTGTGTGTGTGTGTGTGTGCGTGTGTGCGTGTGTGTGTGCGTGTGTGTGTGTGTGTGTGTGTGTGTGCGTGTGTGTGTGCGTGTGTGTGTGTGTGTGTGTGTGTGTGTTTGTGTGTGTGTGCGTGCGCGCGCGCGCGTGCGCTTTATTCCGCCGTATCGGCCGAGACGAAGTATACAGTTTTGCCACTCTGTCATTGGAGTCTTTGAGGGGGCGGCCGTACTCGTAAATTCAAGAAGAAAAAAAATTAAAACTAGCCAAGAAACGAACGACGACATATCGAAGAAAGAAACGTAGAGCCAGCATCGTCTATCGCACAACCACCCCCATTAGGTTTTTGGGGACTCGATCGATTCCAGCTGAGTCGTCGGAACCACCGTCATAAAGATAGGCCGGGCTTGTATCGCAGTGAGCACACTGGCCGAGCAAATAGTGCCGAGGCACAATATACCCGACAGGAAATAAGCAGTATTCTTAGATACAGTTTTTTTTTGTCAGATCTTTTTTATTCACAACGTTATTTGGGAAAGGAAGAAAGGAGAGGGCCTCGTATATGTTATGGCTTTTCTAAGTTCAGAACATTGTCAGCATTTTACAAGTTGCTCGAGCAATAATTTTTTTAAGGAAATTGCCTCCCGGAGAAAAGATTTTGTAAAATGTCGGGGTTGCAAACCTCAAAGTCAAAGAGCTTGCTTATTTTTAATATATAATAATAAAAACGGTTGATGTATATGTGACTGCATTTCTATTGTTTAATACACTTACCTTGTGTACTGTATTCCTTGACATCTACTCTCCTGTTAATACTTAACTATTTGTAATTTGTAATAATATTATAGCAAACTTTTCAAAGGGCGATGGTCCCAAGACAATATACAAAGAGATAGGTTTTATTATCTGTTTTGTAATAACACCTTTTCTATCAAAATGTTAGACTGATTACTATAATTAATTTTGAACGTTTTCCTTAGTAGTAGGGTATTTGTAGAATTAATGCATCGCTTTATTAGATTCCTATGTCAGTGACAACTTTAATAGGTCCGAACGTGGAAAACAAGTTTCTCAATAAAATAAATTCTTAAAAAAGCAATTTCTAGTAATAAATAAACTATTTTATTAAAAGCTCCACAAAACAATCTGGATGAAAATGCAGCCTTACCAGATTAATTTCAAAGTGTGTATAGTGACTATGTATAGCCAGCTATCAACCCTGTGCTTACAAAAGTCCCACGCGCAGAGTTGCTTCCATTAATTTTATTTCACGCAGTTCATCAGGCAAAAAACGCTTTCATTGCTTTTGACAGCAAGAGGTTTCCGTAATGGAAAACTAGTTTTCGGAAGTTTATTTCATCCACTACAAAACAAAATATCTAGCTGATGCAGGGCAATGGACCTTTTTCACATACCGACGGCACCAGGCGGTGGCTGCACGAACTAAAATCGAGGAAGGGACCTACCTGCGCTACCAATCGATAATGGGAGCTACGCTACCAGTTTCTTCGTTCTCTGAGCAGCGGGGCGTGCCCAACGCGACTTCCGAGTGGGGCATCCGTGGCGTCCACTTAAACGTCGTGTTATTCTTTCCGTCCGCTTTCTTTTTTTGCGTAACACAATTATATGTATGCTGCAATTACGTTTTCTACTCGCTGATCCACAGCCTCCTTCCGAATTTCCTCGATTTTTCGTGCAGACTTCCGCCGCTTGGCATCGGGCGCTCGCGCGTGCGCGGAACGCTTCTCGGAAAAGGTCCATTCTGTTGCAAAACGCACTCTGTTCTCTTGTATACTTGTCTTTACACTATCCTAAGCTAGAACTCCATATAATGAGAAAAATTTGCCTACAACAACTTGTCAGGGAGTCAGGGGTCTAAGTTTCAGTATCTTTCATTTGTTTTCATTCATTTGTGTTTTGCCTGTGAACGTTTTTGACCAGTAGGGATTATCGAACAGTGGAAGTATCCTTCTAATGCCTTATTGGCCTGAGAAGGACGCGAAAAGGACGCCTCAAGTAAAAAGTAAAAACAACCTCCAGGCGTTATTTATTCGTTGCATCAAACGCAACGCGGAATTTCAGAAAAATATTGGTGCAGCCACTGAAACAATTCAAAGATAAGAGAAGGTATGAAAATGCACTCGCAGTAAATCATGACTAAATTGACTCTTAAAGCGCGCACGCACACAAATACGCACCCGCACACGCACGCGTCAAACACACGTACGCACACGGCGCACTCGCACAGACACGAACAAGTACACACAGATATATCATATATATATATATATATATATATATATATATATATATATATATATATATATACACATATACAGGATTCTAGAAAAACACCGAAACAGTAGTTGTTGGAGAAAAGTAAAAACCGATACCCCAAAATATGGCACGCATTTATCTCGAGCCTACTTGAAGTCTTGACTTATGGGCGACTAAAAATGTTTACTCAAGCTCCTAGAGAAAAAGTAGCATACGATAAAGCCAAGGGCAGAGCTGACAGGATGAATTCAGTGATCGCAGGCACCTGCTTCGGACAGGTGCCATATATTACCCATAGGAGAAGAGAAGGGGAAAGGGAAGTAAGAAGAGGGAGAGAAGGCAGGAGTTGACGAGGAGGTTACAAATCTGCCAAGGCCTACGCAACTCTTGGCAGATTTGTAATAATTCTTCCTCAACGAGGCGCAATACTGTTTATCACCGAGCGAGTGGTGGGGTAGGGAACCTGTCTTTTGAATATAGTGCGCCGACGTAGTCGGCGCACTTATTCAGAAGCTGCCCGATGTTCATTTAAGAAGCGCGGCAGTATTTAGAGATCAGACCTGTTGAGAATGTGTCAAAGTTGCCGCTCCGCAATATTTTTTGTGTTACAAAAATGACACGCTATTTATTGTCGTAAACTTTGGTGTTAAATTGTTTGTTATTGGTACTTAAAAATAGGTTGTCTTAATTTTATTTTAGGTATGCAGTTGAGACTATTTTAAAGCCGCTAATTTATGTCAGTTTAGTTATTTTGTTTATACTGTGCGTAACTTTAAAGACAGTTTCCGGGATTCAAAGAGCAATAAAAGCTACGCTTCGAAGAGACGATAAAGCTAGGCTGATGAGCGGCTGAGGCAAGAGTAGCGACGTAACCTTCGGGTACTGGTACGTGCAGTTTACTGATTGCGCGATTTGGTCACACAAGTTTTATAAGCGTGCACCATGCAAGGGGCGTGCTGAATGATCAACTCCGACGGCAGCTGAAATTTAGCACTGGCTGCTCGAAGATGACACTCCTTTGCCCAATGTGGCTTCGGCAGCAACTTACTCACTAAAGACGTGATGCATAATAATCAAATATCGGTTTCAATAATGGTCTTGACGTTTTTTTATGCTATTCTTTTGGTCCGATATGTTATGTCCCAAGTGGCATCATCGGCATTTATTTTTTTTTCTATCCTCAAGACCTACAAACTTCTGAACAATTGTCAAATTTCTCGAGTGCGGTAAAATTTCCTGCAAATATGCATATTTAAGCAGAAATACTTACTTGGTTGATTCTAAACTGCAAATGTTGTTAAATTGCCCAATTCTCCTATCTTGGGAAGCGGTAACTCGACCCCTTTACACTGCAGAATGTTTTATCTAGTTGTTCACACGAAAATCAACCTGTTTATAAGTGTTTTCACGTAGAGCCGTCCAGTGAAATGGACATTCGTAGAAAAGGCTCTCAGAATGCCAGGTGATGGACCTTAAGGACCGCCGTTAAACGAAAACAATCCCTGCAGCTCTTGTGTAACCTTTCAGAAAAAGATTTCTTCAGGCAACCAAGAAAAAAAAAAAGTAAGAATATTTTGTGCCCCTCATTTTCCGACTTTCATATCTTTATTATCATATTTTCACGCATAAAATGTATCACCCAGTTGTACTGCATCATCAAATAAACCTCTTCGAATTTTCAAGCCATCTTGTAGCTGTTGCACAATTTATTCGTGTCCTTCATTATTTGGACGCGTCTTTTGAAGTTTAATAAGGCCGGAGGGTCGCGTCAACGTTCGGTGTGAACTGAACTCACCATTTTCCAGCCGTCTTGCATAGCGCATGACTGACGGCTAAACGAGAACGACGCGTGACTCTCGAATGCTTTGACCATTTATTGGCGAATAATTCATAGGGGATGAGCGAACACCAGAAGGTGTTACAAGTTTGAGAGTGAAGCTCCCTAATAATTAGACTATGGCGGTTCTTCGACCCAACGAGGTTATTAAGCGCGCAACCAGATTCGCATGAGACAACTTGTAACATTAGTTTCCCTGCAAGCTCTGGGGAGAGCGCATATCTTTTTTTGTTATAGTTCTGATCATCTAACGTGTTACATCCGAAATTATATTGGTGTCTGCTAATCAATATCACTATTTCTAGTCGACCTCACTGAATCGGATATCTGCATTAATATTTCAACACAGCCAATCATTTGTAATTGTACTTAGTGCATATGTAGGAGTGATTACAATATATCTACGAACCCAACCTGGGCCGAATAAATGCTAACTTTAACCGCACATTGCTGCATTTATATTTGCACTGTATAAGCTTTTTTTATATATGTTTATAACACGGATGCTTTTTATGTCCCTTGATAAGGTACCATTCACTTCAAATGTAACATATCGGTTCTAATCCAGTGCTGCGAAGATTTCAGGCGTACTATTTATGAGAGAGTGGGAACTTATCGACTGTTGTTCTGCTGCCGCCAGCAATTATGAATATGTATTTGTATCGCCCGAACACCAGACATTTGTAGACAAATTAAGACAAATTAATGAAAATTCTAAGTTTCTGCGTCGGCCTTACAGTGAAATTATCTGTTGTGGCCGACATTGGGCGATACTCCGTCTCACTGTAAGTTCGACAGCAGCCGACACTACGACCGTGTAGAGTCAAGCAAGGCGAGACAAAAGCGAGTTGTCATGCCGTTCATTGGCTTTGTGTGCTTGCCAACACCAACTAAACAAATCAGGAGAGAAAATTCGCCACGATCCAGCGCTTTTCACAGGCGAAATATTCCTTGTTCCGTTACGCAAAAATGCGTCGGCGTTTTGCCGAACCGTGGTCACAAAAATACATTATCGAGCACGCGCCGCTCAAGGTCACAACGGAAGCGCCTCAAAAATAAAACAAAGAAAAGCAAAGCAACGCAGATGCTGCGTCAGCCGGAAGGCGGCAGGGCTCACAAAATCAAAGCGGACGCGCCTCAGAAATAAACCACAAAGAAAGCACAGCAACGCGGATGCCACGGAACCCGTTGCCAGAAGCCGGCGGGGTTCGCCGCGATTGCGCAGAGGGGAGCCTGATGTCACAGCAGGGGCGCCGCGTGAAAAAGGGAAGACGGGGCGCGTTGCTTGCTGGAATTCGCGCGTGAAGAATGCTTCCGCGTTCTTACACGTAAGCAGTCTTATAGTGTCTCTGCCGAATTTTTTCCTTGTACGTGAGTGGCTTACCAGATAGTGGTCAAAACACAAAGATAGCAAGCGCCGTGATTACGCACTTTTGGTGCTGCTGGATTAGCTAAAGTGGAAATAAAAGAGCTTCCTACATTCTTTAAAGCGCCGACTACGTGACGGTGCAAGTGTGAGGAAGCGAATGGTGGCGCACGGCAAATGACTGAACTGAATTACTCCATCTGGTCACAGCATGATGTGCTTCGTCCTCTGTATTGGTTGTGGTTGCTTGTAAAAAGAAATATCGAGGGACTTATGGATATGCTCTATAGATTCGTAGGGCCGGCTGCGGTGGGAGTGAATGTGAAATGTGTAAAGTGTACTGTATATACTGTATGAAGTGTCATATAATTATTATTTTTTCTTTTTTATAAAATGATTATGTTTCACATTAATGTTAAAAAATCGTATCGCACATTACTGGGCAGATCTCTATTGCACACGCGAAACGTTCTTGCACCACGTGACATCAGGTCACGTGACGTACAATAGCCCCGCTAAATTTAGCGGGGTAACTGAATTGGTTTAGGTCGTGGGATGTTAATTTTCCCACCATATTTAGAGGAGAAACAAAATGGCTCTATAAAATTATCGTCCCGTGACAAATACACGAAATCAGTTCTCTCGCTAAGTTTAGCGTGGAAATTGACGTAACGTGACGTCATTTCCACGCTAAGCGTAGCAGGTGAAACTGATTTGGTGTAGTTGGTCGAGGACGATAATTTTTCCACTAAATTTACCGGGAAATTGAGGTCAGGTGACCTGATGTCACGTGACTTCTCATACAACTAACTCTCCGCTAAATTTAGCGGGAAAATGAATTGGTGTGTAGGTTCTGACGACCCATAATGCAACACTGCGGCGAGTTGCATTATCGGATCGTCACAGACCTATACACAAATTCAACTTCCCGCTAAATTTGGCGGGAACTGAATTGAAGCGTGGTCCTGACGTCCCACAATGCAACACCGCGCGTTGCGTTATGGAACATCACGGGCCACGGCTTCACCGAAATACGCAGCAACTACCCAAAAACACTGCACGTTAAAAATATCAGATATATTCTATTTGGGAGAATTCTCGGCTGGATCAAAATCTCGGCGCCGAAGGTAGCGAACCCACCATTTGAACCTCCTCAACTCAACAGAGATTCGCATAAAATGGAGACAGAAATAAACCTACCTTATACGCGACCAGGTACAAACATTTCCACGGAATGACGCAATCAAAGCGGCTGCGTGATGACTGGCTGAGCACCGTTACGCGCTTCTGACTTTTTCTGTCTTACTTTAAACGTTCATGCTGCTTTTAGGCTGCCCAAATACAAAAGGAAAAACAAAACTATAAAGAAAAGTGTTTTCGTTTTACGTCAACTTAAGAGGCTCATTTTCTCCCCACACCTTTGGATCGCCCGGAAACCATTGCATCAAAGAAAACGCTTTTTCGCCTATTGCGTTCGTTCTACGTAGAAGCGAAAGAAAAAACAAAAACATGGTCTGGTGTTGAAAGCGGTTGCGAAACGATACGGCAAAGCGAGGTGCGTATCCTGAAGGAAAAGCGTTCAACTATCGCCGTAACTTCAACCGGTCTATTTAGTTTCCATCATTCGTGTATTTCGTTCGCATTTAACCAGGAACAGAAGAGTGCACTTACGCATGTAATGGACAACTCCATCCGATTCAGGTTACTCCGTATTGTTACTTTTCTCCAGCTAATGTAAACTGGAGTCGGCATGTCGTCATGCGCATTTTCGGGGGTGCATTACGCTGAAACATAAAATTAAGGAAATAAATAATTGTGATTTTACACCAGATAGTAATGTGCAACAGGTTCCAACCCACAAAAGCGAAAGATTGCTTATTTATAACAGTTGTGTCATTATCTATATTTGTTCAATTTATTTACTGCCTATTTGTTTTAGCTTGTTTATTTGTAAATATATATTTGTTTGAAGAATACTGGTCTATGCACTCCTCCTAATTCAGTTCAGCCGACAGAAATGGCACTTTTATAATCAAATTGTGTTACTAAATAAAACTGATATTGATTCCAGTCAAAATTAGTTTTGTTGACCATATTGTGACAGACAAGATTCGAATATATATAGAATACCCGAGACTGTGGTAAAAGCTGGAAAACTTGGTTGGAGAAGAAAGACAGAGGAAAAGAACGTCTCTCTGTCTTTCTTCTTCGACTAAGACTTCCCAGCTTGCCTACAGTCTCAGGTATTCTACATCATGATCAGCATCCACCAGCTCGCCTGCACTCTCACTGTTTTTTCATTGAAGCTTCGAGTATTTTTTTGTTTACAGCCAGAAAAAATATTTTTATAAAACAGATAAATAGCGGTTCAAAGGTGAACACTCCAGAAAATACGTGAGATTCCAGGATTATCCTTTGTGTACAACATCGTTTTAGAAAGATTAAAATCTGATAGAAGTTAAACCAGATTGCGATTTTTCATCGCTCTGTGTACCCTGTCACCCTGTGTACAGTCACCCGTGATGAAGGAGCCGAGCCGGCTTTGAAACGTCGGGCCCATTGAAAAAGATTGGTTCGAGTCTACAAAGTACCCTGTCTTATTACTTACCTAACCAGGCGGAGTTCCAGCCGAAATGTTTCCTTTAACTCTGCGTACCTTCGCCTATTGGGACTTGAGTTTTTGAATCAACAAATTGTAGCATGACTGAAGCTTGAAATTGTTTATATATTCATTATTAACAAAATCATAGTGCTGAAAAATAACCACAAATGCATGTTCTATTATTTTGAAAAGAATATTTATTTATATCCTTCAGGCACAATCACTCTAATTCTTTAAATACGCTGATGACTGTCTTAATATATCCTCAGTGTCTGCGATTCCTTTTTTTTCACGGAACGTATGTTTATTTTATTTTCTTGTAAAATAGCAGAGGTGTTTACATGGGTTTAAACGCGACGAAATTCGGTTTGATAGAAACTCGGCAGTCTGAGCCATTTCGCAGAAACGGCACAGCTGCCAAGCTTAAAGTTATATTTCTCCAATGCATTCGGGCGTTGACGAAGAGACGACACATTAAATCACAAGCGTATTTAAAAAAAACAAAAAACATGATTTTTGAGTTAGGGTTATGATTTAAAAGGAACAAGGTAGCAGAAGGTCTGAAGCATCGCTGGTCGCGGCGTTCAAATACTAAAAAAACATCCGCTTTTCCATCCACCACTGCCGAAAGCATGAAGCGGTTCCTAAAGTAGCCAACCTGGAACTACCGTTTTCCATGAGTGTCGATTGTGACACTGTAGAAAAACAAAAAATTTAGTTACCAAAATGTATTAGGAAAAGACCATGGTTTGAGACGTGTTCGAAGCGTCGCGGTTGTAATGCATCGTTGCAGAATTGTGTATTATGTATTTTTGTTTTGTAGTTCTACACGAATATTTCCACAATAAAAAATGGCTTGCGAGCCTGTTTGTGTGTGTGTGTGCGTGCGTGCGTCCGTGTGTGTATGCGTGCGCGCGCGCTGTGTGCGTGTGCGCGTGCGTGTGCGTGTGTGTGTCAAAACTTTGTTGCTAAAAGGACTCCGAGTCCGGCTTTAAGAATTGGGTTTGATGATCTTTATCATTCGGGGCTCTTGAGTATCTACTCGATGTGGAGCGACCAGGGCACTTTTGAAGGAGAAAATGAGCGGCACCGGGGGATTGAGCCCTCCACCAGTGTCCCGGGGCGCTGATGAGGGGGAGCAAGGCGAGAGCAAAGGAGCGTGAGGGGAAGAAGGAGAGGCATTCACACGGGAGGTGAGGGGTATTTGGAAAGGCCCGTCAGAGGGGGCAAGCGGGCGCACAGGGAGGGATCTGTAATAGTGAAGCAGGGGGGGGGGGTGAGGACGGAAGAGGTTTGAGCTTGGCGCCATAAGGTGCCTTCTAACCAAGATAAGGATGGATAGGGAGAAGGAAAGATTCTTTAAGATTCCCGTAAGCATGAGAGGGCTTCCTGTCGCTGAGCACGGTTTTAAATTAGATCCTCCAGAGGGTCATACCGACTCAATCCGGCACAAGTGGGTCCTGGTAGCGTGTCGCAGGCAGAGGCGTGGGCCGCCTCATTGCCCTGATTGCCCAAGCGGTCCGGAGTCCACTGGAGGCTGGAGGGTCACCTCGAGGCTAAGACGGTTGGCCAGAAATTTGTGGAGACAAGCAAATATTTTAGGGGGAAGGTGACGTCTTAGAATGCCCGACAAGCCACCTCACTGTCCCTTCAGATTAGTATTTGGTTTTTGAGACGTGTGTGGAATGTGATAGTTTCGGCTATGACTAAGGTTTCAGCGTATGTGGATAGATTTATATTAATGTGAGATTTATAAAAGATGGGGAGTAAGTGGCGTGAACGACGGTGCAAGTTGTAGCCCGGAGGAAAGAGTGGGAAGCTTCCACGTAATATGTGGTGGTAGAGTATGGGGAAGGGGTGTTAGCTGGGGGATACGAGCGGCCTTGTCGGTACGTCTGCCTCCGTTCCTTTCTGGGTTCATATTACTGGGAATAGGGAGTACGTGGCGCGTGGAAGGGTAAGCCCTAAAGACGTCTGAGTGTTGGGGTGCGGGACGTCGTGGTCAAGGGACTGCAGCATGAGGCGGCTTGGCTCTGGTGCCCGAAGGCGATCTACCTGACCCTGCAAATGGATGCCGTTGCGTTCTTGGATTGTATTAAAGAGCGATATTGCATGTTTTACTGAGAATTTGTTTGCATATTTTAATGGCACTCTCTACACCACTATCCTCCATCATTTTTGCGGACGGTATATCTTACGTGAACGTGAACTACTGGGTGAAACAAGGAGACGGCAGGCTTCTTTAAATCGACCGGAAAATTCGGTTTCTTAACCTATCGCGCTACGACTTTGTGCAGCGTTGCCCACAGATGGTGCATTTTTTTTTGTAAAATTTGCAAAGAGCGAACTTACCTGAGGAAAAAGTAAAGAAAGAAAAAGGCTTAGCTCCTATGGAAACGCAGCGACGCCACTGGTCTGCAAACAACACGGCGCCGTTTCGCACGGGAGACAAGAGATGGCGCAAGCGGTCGCGACGCCAACTGCCGCCAACGAACGAGCAGACGACGCCGAGAGCCGGCGTGTTCAGCAGACAAGTAACTGCAGTTCCTTGTTGTTACCGCTCCTGTTTTTGTTTGTGCGACCGTCGCCGCCTGCGGAACGCGAGCCGCTTTTGAAGTCGAAAGGATCGTCTGCTAAAGTGCCGGCTCTCGGCGCCGTATGCTCGTTCGTTGGCGGCGTTCATTGCGCCATCTCTTGTCTCCCGTGCGAAACGGCGCCGTGTTGTTTGAAGACCGGTGGCGTCGCTGCGTTTCCATAGGAGCTAAGCCTTTTTCTTTCTTTACTTTTTTCCTCAGGTAAGTTCGTTCTTTGCAAATTTTACAAAAAAATGCACCATCTGTGGGCAACGCTGCACAAAGTCGTAGCGCGATAGGTTAAGAAACCGAATTTTCCGGTCGATTTAAAGAGCCTGCCGTCTCCTTGTTTCACCCAGTAGGTATCAAACACAGTAACTTGCTCAGTTTGCTTTTGAGGTTAACTGGCAGAGCTCTAAGGGTGCTCACTCTTTTCTGCTTTAAGAAAATACGTTTGAAAAGAAAAGCTTCTCAGGCTTGATTAATCGAAGCTTTTTATCTTCCCGCGTTCGAAGGATAAACACGTTATCTACTAAACATTTAGTGGTGAGTAACCCTGTGATTCCTTGAAAAATTATTATTTACACATTTATTTAATCAAAGTTCGACTCCCTTTAACACTCACTGTGAATAATTAATAAAAAAGATGGCACACTAAGGAATAGGCTTCCTACATTGCTTACTGAGCATGCATTGCCACGTGTCCTTACCAACGTTTAGTTTTAAGCACCAGATACTTCGTGAGCGTCCGCGAAGCGGAACTTTCGAGGCAGTCCGTCTGCGCTCCAATTTTTCTGAAGTGTCGTCCTCAAGACGACTCCATCCACACTGTTTCTCTGATCAAATCCCTTTTAAAAGCAACTCTACCGTATCGAAATTCGTATCTACTTCCTTGTGTCAAAGAAACTTTCTTGTGCCTGCAGCATCGCATTCCACGTAAAAAAATTCCCACGATGTGCATGAAAAAAAAAAAAAATACCACCACACTTGATGTTTTAGTTATAATCAAGATGCTATCTCGCCGTTCTCAGTTTATATACTCAACTTATTTTAAACATATTGATGCACTCGCCAGTACATGGGAAAGACTGCGGTGTATTTCGTATAAAATAAATTTTATATAGAAAATAGTATAACTTGTAATATGTTTCGTTACATACTTTGAGAATCATGCTATTAATATTATTGGGAGTGGAAACGTCCTTCATCATTGCGGCAACAAGTTCAAGATATAGCAAGTTTTCCCTAACACCGAATTCAAAAGTATACCGAAAATAAAAAAGTAACTTGTTTCTAAGGTTTAAATTCGTGTCAATATTGTATTATTTTTGCCGTTCATTAGTCTTTAAGGAAATATAAAAATGACTAATTTTTCGCTTCAAATGAATCTTTCGAGACTGTTTGCTGGGGGCCGGGGAAGGGGTGCGAATTACCAAAAATGCTGGAAACAACAAAAACATGAATCGTCTTTATTTTTAGATGTCCTTTAAAACGCACCATGCCAAGATCCACTCGGCAAGAAATTACCCAAGAAACGCGCGATCCGTGCCATATTCTAATGGCGTAACACTGTCAGTTAAAAAAACGGTTGATTTTCCCATTGAGATTTTATGGTAATTCGAAGTTGCTAGTGCTCGCACTTATCAATGGCTATAATCTAAATAAACGAACAAAAAATACTTTTTTTCTTAAGTAAAACACGTTGTGCTGTGCCGCTAGAAAATTATGAAAGTAGTTCTAACGAAAGTATTGTAATTCTAAGGACCAAAATAGAACAACGATCGATCGTTTGTTCCTGCTAAATTTGTCGCGCACTTTGGAATTTGGGACATATGAGTGTTGTAATCTAGGCACCAAGTGTCCTAGTGAAAGTTGTGAATTGGTCTTCAAAACCTTATTCAGGCGTCAGTCTAAACTTGTGATTCTGGTTTCACATTAATCTGAGGGTTAGAACCACGGGCTTATATTTATGAGAGATCGCAAAAGCAAAACCTACCGACGGCAAGTACCTTAGGCCGGGATCACATTGAAAATACATTATACAAAAGAGAGTTTGCAAACACGAGTTACTGCGATATCTGTGGTTCGTATGCCGCATGCCAAGTTTCTCCTGGCACTGGCTTCCATCCGGAATTCAAAGCATGGATATCGTAAGTGACTCGCGTATGAATCGGTTTGCAGACTATATTTTTTCTTTGTATAATGTATAAGAAGTGTTACGCCGGCTTTAGGGTTCTAATTTTCCCCCAAAGTACATAATAACTTTAACATAATCAAAGTTATATACATAACTATACTTCGTTTCACCTTCCGTCCAGACGCAGCGGATGCTACGAGGGAACGGGACCAATCAAGCAGCGTCAAAAGTGCAAATCACTAGGCTTGTTCTGTTTATGATTGGTTCAGCGATGAAAAACACAGACAGAAACATTACGAACACCATGATGGTGCCCTTTTGACGCTGTCTGATTCGTCATATAATCTCGTAGCATCGGCTGCGTCTGGACGGGAAGGTGAAACGAAGTATAATGGTGGGCCTATTCTGAAGGGTAGGTGCTTTCACGTTTTTTTTACAGAAGACAAGACTGTGCACCGAATAAAATCTGTCAATAACATAACATCGGCGAAAGCGAAAGTTCACACAAAAAGCGTCATGTGCAACACTTTTCATAGATAGCTATCATTCACTATTTTTATCCCTCCCTTCATTTTTTGTTGTGGCAGCCATTCAACCCACTTCTCATATTTTTTTTTCGTTCCTTCTATCCGCTCCTACATTTCATTTATCCCGAAATGACAACGCAACACGCGTCCACCTCCTCATGTCATTTTTTCTTCTTTTCTCTTTGTGTGCATCTGACGTCACAGCGGAGGAAAGCGGAAGTGGCGGGAAGTGGCTTCGAGGACCTCCGGCTCAACTTCCGGGTCCTACGTGCTTCCGAACGGAAGCCTGTGGATCGGCGATGCGGAAGAATTTGACGGGGCCTCTTGCGATGCCGCGCCCACAACGACATTGGCGCCCCTGTCAGCAGAGAGGTGTCGCTCCATATACAGGTAACACTACACATAAATCTACAGGGGCTTTTGTTGGACACAAATGAACTAGAAAAAGGCCGCGCGATGCTTCCATCACCGAGCACGACGTGAACATTCGCCATGTTACCTGGTTGTCTCCATTTGGTTGTCTAATGATATATCAGGGCTTGACGTTCGTCAGGCTATCTCAGTAGATTGCAATGGTTGAAATCAGTTGCATCGCTGTGAAAGTACACATGAGAATATTCAAGAGTGTTCAGGGGTGTATACACGGGACATGAAACTGCGTAGTTTGAGCTTATATTCTTCCACACTCCTTGCTGCTGATTTTGTTTTTATTGGTTTGGGGGGGGGGGGCGTTTTTATCTGATAATACTTTAAACTCACTGGTTTCGAAGTCATAATGGAATGTTGGGGAATCGCCAAATTCGCCGCGTTTAAGATAGCGATGAGGATTGACGCCTTACGATAAAAGTCGACGGCCCTTCGCAGCTAAAACAGAAAGCTGTCGCGGCAGGTTCGTTTACCAGGTTTTCCAACGAATCACCTATTTACCGCGCATTGCGATCTAAAACCGAAATCGTGAATGCAGGTTCAAAAACAAGCGATGGAAATCTCGAAAAGTTGCCACTTATCATCTGCTGAAAACCACATTATACTCATCGGGTTAAATGCGCACTGAACTTGAATAATCTTGGATTATTCCCGGTCAAAATATCTCTCTTTTTTTTGCGGAAGTTAAATGGCGAGATAATTACCAGCCTGCGCGTTGAACAACCACCTACAATATTCACGTTCCTGAATATGTGGGCTTGAAATTGGATGTGTCGAAAAAGATATGGTTACTCGTCAGTCGATTTGTAGTCTTTTAGCTCAGTCGTTTCTCGTTAATATGAGCCCGTTATATGGATAGCCCACTATATGAACACAATTTCCAGAGAAAAACTAGGGAAAACACGAGGCATTTTTATGTCTGGTTCTGTGAAAGATCTCTGTTCATATGAATGACATTTTAGGAGGAACGTAGATATCCCCACGGAGCGAGAACACCACTGTATCGGCCAGCGAACCGTTTTGTTATCTATGTGGCGTGGCGGTTTTGGCCGTCCTCAAAATTTCCGATGTGAGGCCTGCCAATAAAAGGGCCTGTGTGGACACTTTCCTGCCGGAACACGCAGGTAGCCAATCACCGCGCAATGCTCATAATACAATCAGACACGTTTTTTTTTCAGGCTGGTGGAAATTGTGAGCAATGCGCTATTCATTGCACACTCATTAACCCCGCGCAAAAAGTAGCAGTTGGGTGACAGACAAAGCATCCTGGGCAACAGATGGTTATTCTCTTTGCAGTGCAGTCCTCCAGCTGCTCCGCTTGCGATTCGATTATGTTGATCAGTTTGAGCCACGAGGGATCCGTTCGGGCAATGGAAAGGATCTATTTGCATGTATTTGTGGGCCTCGTCGGCCACCATTTTGACGCTACATCAAAGATTTTAAAAAAATCGCATATGACACTATATTCAGAAACTTTTACCTGTCCTCACCGCCTAGCGCTGCATTTGGCGGGACACGTAGCTTTCTGCGATGCTTGGATTTTGTTTGAGCGGTTAATTTAAACACTGAATATTTTCTGGGACACCCCGTACTTTGAAAAGCTACAATTAAGCGCTTACTCACTCCTTCTTTTTTTTCCTTTTTTTTTTAGAGGTTTATTATTTAGCTCATTTTTTGTGGGCATACACTTGTTTTTCTTTCTAGAAAATTTAGGATCTAAAATAGCACGAAGAGCCTAAGAGCCGAAAGTTGACCTCCTTCGACCCGAATATGACGTGTCCTGAACCTGATTCGCCAAACAAGTGCCAAAGTTAGGCTCCAGTTCTGGTACAGTTTGTCATGGGAGCATCTCTGAACTACATTGCCAAGAAAGTTTAAAGCTTCGTTGCTTATCCTTCCGGTTCAGACCATGAAGCCTTGACACAAGTCTAGCATCTTGAGAATTCTGTGGCCGAGCCAGAAAAAGGCAAAGAGACGCTAAAAAAGCGTGATTTCAGGTTGCCCTACCGATCTGTGGAGACAGAACCAGTATTACGGCCGAGTTAGGTCCCTAGGATCGCTCGAGCTTGTGCCAAAGTTAGGCGTTTGTTTTTCTTTTTTCTTTTTGCGTGCTATTCGGGGCGCGAATAGTTTCTGAGGCAGTGCCCAAGACGAACGCCCTGCTTCTCAGCAGAGCCTCCCCAGTTCAGGGCGGTTCAAGGTGCTGTACGTGCGGCGGGGGGAGACCTTCCAGGCGCAGTGCTCCACGTCGTCCGGAGACGCTCCGATCACTTTCGCCTGGAGGAAGACTTCGCCGACCCCTGAACTGCTCCAGGTGATGACTGCATCGCTTTCTGATCATGCCCGCCTCGCTAGCCACTCCTGGAGCTAATTGCGCAGCAATCACTCCCTGGATCGTCCCGAGTCTGCTCCGAGACGGAAGAGGAAAGCGAGATTGCGATTTGTTTATCCCTGGGATCTTCGAACATGCCATCATTACTGAGGTTTTTCCCGTGCGATTAACGCGCACTATGGCTATAATATTTTTATGAATATATGTCTTTCTTCTTTAGTGAAAGCTAAGGTTCTTGCAACCTAAATTTTTTTTCTATAGAAAATGTTTTGTAGCGCATTTTGGAGATGAGGTGAAGAGAGCGTGCGGGGGAAATTGTGACGTAAAAAAACGTGACGTCGAGCGAGACTGTCACTTTAACATTTTTAGCTAAATGTAGTTGAGGAAATTGTGTCGTCACGAAATACTAAATTTCTGCCCCTTTCTGCCATATGTTGGTGATAACTTGTTTCTACTCTAAATTAAGCAAACAACTTCGTGTAACGTGACGTCATGGTGCCACTTGATCCCAAAGCGTCACGTGACCATGTAACGCGATAACGTCATGGGGCTATAATCTAGACGGCTGGCTTAAGCAGGACAAAGATGGGACAAGGCCGTTTTCTGCGATTAGTCAGCGGCGAGGCTAACCAATCGCAGCAGGTGGCGATGTTATGGTCCCTTTCCCCGCTCGGTCCGCCGTGTGGCTTAGTGACCCATCCCATGACATCATGTGACGCTACAACATAACACTTACACAATAACATCACCCCGTAGTCACAAGAGACTGACGTAACGGGACAGTCACTGTGTCATGGGACCACATAGTGATGTCATGGTGTCATGGTTACGTCACAAGGTGACACGAACACCGTCCTCTAAAATTACCGGGACGTCAGTCCACTAAGTATAAACACGGAAGTGTACCTGTGTGCAGCAG
>JAZHYW010070330.1:0-463946 GCA_037355805.1 Ixodes ricinus
GTCCAATTCAACATATGCTTGGCTTTTTTTTTTTTTATGGTGTGTCGGCGCACTGTGTTTTGAGACGACATTCAGTGGAATTTCAGAGGTGAACACGGTGTGTGCATGACCTTGATCGGCGCTCAATGGGGGAGGGGGGGGGTGGCTCTCGCCAAGGTGTTCCGTTCAGTAGAGAGCTTCTCGTCGCTGCCATTTTCAGCGGTCGCACATATGGCGAGTTTTAAAGGGGTCAAGAAACGATTTTTCTACTTTTCGCTAAATACTACTTAGAATTAGAATTACAATTAACACGTGACCTGGTGCAGCCATATTCCAAGGGCAGGCCGACTTTACGAAAGTGCCACAAGAAATGCTTCCGCATTTAAAATATTTATGTAAACAATGTTGGTTTTTTTTCTTTCATCAGCTCAAATCGGCCACATGACCACACCTAGACTTTTGGTCTATTTTTAAAGGAAAATCCCCAAGTCCCTCCGTATAGTTTCTTACTAATCTGTGTTGCTCATCCTATAGGCCTCATACGCTTATTTTATTGAACCCAAACTAGCCAATTGGCTATGGGTCTATCTCTTTTCCCAGTAAAATGTGTTTGTACTTTGATGATAATAAAAACGAAGTGAATTGATTTGAATAGGCTATAGGCTGGCAAGCTATTGCAAAGCAGCCACATATTGTCGTTTGGAACTTCGTCGAATTGCAGATTAGGATTAGGATTGGCTTTGTCCTACGCGCGTCAGACGCAGTTTTCGGGTCCACGTTTGAAAAAAGCAATGAATAACCTGCGGCGTTTGGTTGGTAGACTTTTGTAGCCAAGTTCAAGTGGTACTAGTGTACTATTTACTAGGCACCGCCGTCACCGGTTCCGTGACAGCCGCCACAAGCGCCCCCTCCCCCTCTCCACACACACACACATACACACACACAAACCCCGGTTCACAATCAGGCAGTCGCGCCTGAAAACCTCTTTAAAATCTTTTACGACAAAAGAACACACCTGACACGCTGGCGCCATTTTTGCGGTGATCCTAGAACTGCATTTCACCAGAGCGAAGGTTTGGCGGTATTTGAGAGGTCAAATGCACGAACTACTTACGAGAAATGATCATTTATAGAATACAATACAATACAACTTTATTCTCACGACAAATACATATAGTAAATGGGAGGTCGGAGAAAAAACTGCAGAAATGCAGCATTTTCTCTGGCCGACCACAATATAACAATAACAAAAGTAAAAACAACAATGATAAAAGTTGTTCGAGCCAAGAAAGAAAGTATGATGCGCAAAAGAAACTGAAAATATACGGGACCGCCCAGTGTTCCTTTGCTACCCGATAGGGGGTGCCAGTGTGTGCTCTTGTCGTAAGGGATTTTAAGAGGTTTCAAGGCACTCGGTTCTAAGAATTTGCAAGTGTGTGAACAAGCCTTTAGGCGAAACACAACACGACTACATTTCGGCAATAAATGTCGACAGAGGCGCGGAATTCAGTTGTTAAGATAGGGGTGCGCTGATCATATTTCGAAAATTTTATTGATAGATCAACCTACACAAAAACGCATGTGATACTATAAAATATAAATACGTGTTTGTGCGAATTGAAGCTAATGCAGAATGAAACCTGAGAGTGAATATTATCCATAGTAAACCCAAAAAGAAAGAGGTAATAATAATACAAAAAAGGACAGAACGTTTTTGCATTGTTGACGTTTTGTCTGACTGATTATCACAACCGATTTACTTTGATACATTTATTGGTGACGCGCAAAAAATAGGTCTTTGTGTAAATCAGTATCTGGCAGGCGTGAGTATGGGCTTGTACGCCATCAGGGTCTGATTTGAGAACCTTTGTGATGATATTCAAATTGACTGATGTTTTGAATGAATATGGGACTGATATTTTCTTTGACTTACAAATAAAATACAGAAAGTTTCTAAGCAATTAATTACGTTTCTTCTCTGAAGAGGTGATTTTTGCAGCGACCGCTATTTTATAATCTACTACAGTGGGTGTGTGATGACATCCGAATTGACTGACGTTTTTAATGAATATGCTTCTGATATTATCTTTGACTTACAAATAAAAGACAGACAGTTTCTAAGCAATTAATTGCGTTTCTTTTTTGCTGAGGCGACCTTTGCGGCGATCTTCATTTTATAAATCTACTACAGTGGGTGGGTTGAACTACGACTTCGGATGAAAACGTATGTTGCGATATATTGTTCTTCATCTTGTGGATGAATGATATTGCTCAACCATTAAGATGCCTTAATGTCCTTGTTAATCCATTATCTTGTTGTGGCATCACTGAACAGTGACTGTTCAGTTGATTTTGAGTAGCAAGCGCGTAAAGCCATGTTGTCGACGAGGACCAAGCAGCAAGAATACACGGTCGTAGCGAAAGAACCTCCTTTGGAGCTTCTCGACGCTGCGGCTACGCGGAGCGCTGATTTTACTGGAACCGCGAATACTCGGCAACTTGAGTCTAACTAAAAGAACAGGAGTAGATAACCTTCCCGTGAAAATACACAACTTTTCTAAAAAATATTTGGCAACAACTTTCTGAAGTATGCAGACAAAATTCATAGGCGCCGGTGTTCTCGTGAATCCTATATAGCTATGCACGCGCACGCTTTCCTTCAGCGTGGAAAATCAAAATCAGAATGATATAAATCAAGATTTAAAGTGTGATTTATATTACACCAGCTTTACTAAATAATTTAAATCGGAAGCTTAAAAAAAAGATATATAAAATATATTTTTGTTTACTCTCTGTCTATCATTTTAGCCTTTCCATGTGCATGGAGTTTCGTAATAAAACCGAAAATCCTCAAGCAAGCAGGATTTTGATGACACTCAAACATGAACACAAAGTTGTGCTCACTTGAGCAAATCGGAGGGTTCAGCTGTCTTTCTACCTTCAGCTTTGCTCCTCAGCCACTTGGAGTCCCTTTGCAAGCAGTGCACAAAAAGAAGAAAAGGAAAACAAAATTACGCATACATGCCGGTGTTGGCTAAAATACATATTAAAAAAAAAAAACTATCGAAAACACACGTACATTTTAACACCTTTTTTTATGATATCCTTTCATTCTCCTATTTGTCCTCTTTTTTTTTTTTGGAGGGGGGGGGGCAACACACTCAGTGGGTTGCAGTAGAACCGGCACAGTCCTTTAATTCTTTTATCATGAGGGTGAATTAAGTGTGACACATAAGTGGCCATTTCCAGAAGATAGCGCGTATAATTGATTTCACAAATACCCCGAAACTCGCCGTTTAGTTCAGAACCGGATGTGGTTGGGGGCTATTTGCACATTGGCGCCACCATGTTTCAACTCACGCGAGAAAGGGCGAATACAATGGGTCTTTTTTAACTGGTACGCACTACCCCATAGGATCATCGGAGGTGCATCAGTTATTTTCGGAAATGGCGGCGATTATTGAACGAAGTCAAGTAGCCCAAAAATAGTTATTTTTGGGAAAAGGTGCCAACTTGCAGGAGTCCCTCAGACTTCTGATTTTAGCGCCGCTTGCACTATGGCTTGCACCCAAGGGGGCTAAACTTACTAGGAGAGAGCACGAGATCAGCCCCGTAGTTTCCGCAAGCCATCGTCTCATGGAGAGTGTCCTTTCCTAATGTTCTTGAGTTTTCGTAGACCGTTTTCCCGCCTCCGCTATCTCCGCTACTGGAACGAGTGACTCCACCACTGCGCTTGTGCGGCGCTAGCCTTGGATGCAGAGTTCCGGATCTCGTAGCGGGTTGCGGAGAACGTTGCCGGACAGCGGAAACGATCTACAAAAACTCCCTATTTTTATCCCCCTCGTTTGCGCTTCCGAGCGAGAGTAGCGAGAGTCCAAATGCCTAAGCGAAAAGCAGACCCCCCCCTTTCCCCCTTCCTTCCGTTAAAAACGGAGTGCTGCGTCGCTTGTACACGTTTCTGGTGAGAGTAGAATACCCAGGAATATCCCTCCCGAAGTATTTCTTCAGAGATGAGAAAGCATCATCTTGTGATACGAAATTTACGGGACCAAATTTGGGGAATGTACTTTGAAGTAGGGAGTTGTACTTTCCCCGGAAAGTAACAGAAGAAATACTTTAAGTAGTACAAGCTTATACGCAAAGAATGTACTTCAAATAAAATACAAGTTTTCTAAACCTACTTGAAGTAGTACTTTACGACAATGCACTTAAAGTACTTTCCAACTCAATGGCTAGGCGATTGATCGATAACCTACCGATTCATTTATTAACGCTTTAATCGCGATCAATTCTTTTAAGCAATTAATCGGCTAAAATGTTACAAAAAAAAACGTTCTTTCTTATTTTAAAGTTGACGGGCAAGCCGCGCGTCGTGTCGTTCAGTGGCGGTTGTCCGACGGAAAAGCCTGGCGGCTTAGCTGGACAATTCACGAAACACACGAAACATTTCCTCGTTCTTCACTCTAGCTCCGCCAACACAAAAATGGAAGATATTGACTCCATCTGGGGTAGCCAAAGCCATTGACCTTTTAGGCCAGAACTCAGCCCCAGGTATACTTCGTCTCACCATAGCGTGGGCTATTGTTAGCCGCGCATGCTAAATGCGCCAGCTAGTTGCTCTGGATGACGCCGGCGGCTGCACGAGTGCTCGTGCAGCGAGTGCTCCAGTCAAGGCGGTCAAGGCTTGTCGCTCGCGCTTGCACAACCTTCGCAGTTAGTCCAGGCTAAGGTGAGACGAAGTAGAGTGACGGTATTTCATCCGACTTTTTACTAATCACCAAATATATTTCTGTAATACTAGTACGCTTGCCCAAAGCTTCGATTATAACATCAAATATTCCATATGATCGGAAAATTGGTAACATTATTTCAATTTTAAATCTGTTAGCCCAAATCTTGCATCAAACTACAGGCCTATATCACTCACCGCATACCTTGTGAATTTATGGAGCACGTTATTTTCGAGTAATTAACTACCTCGTTTAAAATAACCGCCTAAATTCAAGTCAACATGGTTTCCACAAACACCTCTCCCACGATTTACAACTTTTGGGGTTTGTCTCTGACCTTCATGCAAATTTCAACTCGTGAATTGCTACTCATGCTAGTTTCATTGACTTCGCCGAGGCGTTCGACACGGAACCTTACAAGCGTTTACTTCAAGACTCTCGCAGCTTAATATTAAAGAAAATGTAATAAAATGGATCACCTTGTTTGTCGTGATTCGTGAGCAATATGTACATATTAACGACTTTAACTCTTCGCCTCTACCATTTCAATCAAGGGTCCCCGAGGGTAGTGCTCTAGGCCCCTACTTTTCCTAAAATACATAAACGACCTACTATGTTCTGTTACTTCATCTATGCTCCTGTTTGCGGATGACTACGTCATTTACCGCCCTATTATAAATTGTGACAATTTGTCTCTGCTGTAATCCGATCATGATAACGTTTCTCGTTGGTGCAAGACGTGGCAAATGAATATTAACGCTTCAAGAAGAAAATAATTACGTTTAACCACAGAACTAATCAACAAGACAAAGCATACAATGAACTCAACCAGCAAATGAACAAGTGCCTTCTTACAAATATCTAGGAATAACAATTACCGAAGACCTAGCGTGGAATTCGCATATCGAAACCGCACTATAAAAGGCAGCACGAACTCTGGGCTCTTTAAGAAGAAATTTGCACCAAGCCTCTTATCAGACTAAACTCACAGCTTATAAAACACTCGCCCGGTAACGATTAAAAAAATGGAAGTATAATATGGAGCCCTAATTAAAGCCACTTAGTCAACACTCTAAACTCCTTACAAAAAATAAAGCGGACCGATTTATTCATCACAACTGCTCACCCATGCCAAGTGCTTCACAACTCAAATATGAATGTAATCTTTCGCTTTTGTCAACGTGTGAGAAACTATCTCGTTTGTGCTTATTTCATAATATATGTATACTACAACCCGCCACACCTAAACTTCATATACTTTCATCCTCCATCCTATACATATCTCAAACGTGGGATCGTGTAGTAAAAATTGAACTATTACAATCACAAACTAATGAACATAAATTTTCCCCCTTTCCCAGTGCATCGAAGACTGAAACTCTCTCCCTGACAGCATATATAGTAACTGAAAATGACCCACTTTTATTTCGTTCAAAGTGCAAAATGTTTTTTGGGAATGTGACCACTTTCGCTCCCGCTTCTTACATGTTTACTGTGAACTGCCTACATTGTGCTGCTGTCAAACATTTATCCGATACTAAGGTAATTGATTAATTATTTTTAACTTCTCATGTAATAAGTACATCATTCAGATGTTCTTGAGAGCAATTCAACTTGAACTTGAACTTGATTAGATATTCAAGGGGTCAATTTTGGACATTTCGCCGACTGAGGTTCCCATCAAACTAGCGATAACGCAAAGAGGGAGGACTAGGGTGCCTTCATGTGCGCTTTGCTTGGGGTGATGACATCTGGCCATTTTGTTTCTAACGTTTATTTTTATTTTTGTTCTCAAGCGCGTGAAAGAGCGTGTCCCTGCACGCGCTCGTGGCGTTGACTGTGCTACAGCGACATTTTGTTTCCTGTGATTTCTTTGTATTTTTCCTGTGAACGCGTGCTGTCGGCATCGGGTACTACAAAGGGTGGCATCACCCTAAACAGAAGGAAATCGAGGCACTCTAGGGAGGACGACACATCTACATTGTTAACGAGGTTGAGCTGTTGAGCGAGAATACCTGTCGGCAGCCGAAGGGCCCGACGGCGCCTTTCCTTGGCTCACGCCAAACGCCGTCCATGCCCTTGACGAAAACCGCCGAGCAGTCTCCGTCAACTGCAAAGCCTACAATAGTCAAAACAAGGTGCCGCAATGGGGGCGGATTAAACCGAGAGAATCGAAAGCACAAAATAAGTTATTATTTTATTTTCCATTTGATTCTACTCAGGAAATTGGCGAAACCAATTATTCGCGCCTTTTATCTTCCTTTAACGAGTATCCTCATCTACAGTTGGTTGGGTCGAGGACACATGAGCAAAGCTAAATTGAAATTGATATTTCACATAACTTGTTTCAGTATTAGACACTTCACAGACGTACACCAGTTTCAAGGGTAAACTTGAGGTGAAATTCGAGTTTAATGTAAGCTGTACGGGCTAGATTTGCAACCCACAGCAAGGCGAGAATATATCTGACACGGTCACTTCAACGCCAAGCGAGTGTCTGCTAAGCGCAGCAGTGACTCTGTGAACAAGCGAATAAGGTCAGTGCCTTCCAGAGGATATCAAGGAACATCCGTGTTTCCACAAGTGGAGAAATAAGAGGCAAGTCTCACTGAACCGTCCTCAAATACACAGCAAAGCAGAACCGTAATTAAAAAGAGATACATTGCGCCGTTTATCTGCATAAAAAAAGAGCAAAGGCAAGAAGAGCAATTTTGCCCTTTTAAAATACTGTGCATGGAAATCAGCGAAACTGTATAATGGATTAAGTAATTGATTAAAGCAGGGGGTCTCCAAACCCTGGCCCGCGGGCCAAATCCGGCCTGCTTAGGTCTACCGACCGGCCCGTGGCTAGCCGCAGTCCTTCCAATGAAGCCCGGCCCGCGGCCCACTTCCAGCAGGCCCGCTAACCGGCGCCAAAGCTCGCACGAAGAAACGGCACCACGACGGGCACTAAGAAGCGAAAGAAGCGAAGAGAGTAAGACGACGAGCAAGAACAAGCACGTTCCCAACATGGCGTGTCCCGAACGGTGTCCTGGGGGGCTATGTTGCGCTCTTTGGACTCCCAGGAGACTAGGAAGAGGGAAGTGACGTCAAAACGCACTTTGGATAGTATACATCTTAAAACCTGAGACTGTGGTTGAAAGTTGAAGGTATTTGGAGAGACAACAAGAAAGAAGAGGCAAGGTCTTGAGACCTTGCCTCTTCTTTTTCTTGTTGCCTCTCCTAAATACCTTCAACTTTTCCAACCACAGTCTCAGGTTTTAAGATGTATACTATTCACCAGCTCGCCTGCACACTGACCGTCTTTTCACTTTGGATGTTGATTGGTGGAGTCGCTGATGACGGGGAGTTTCGCGATGCGAGATACGTTCATTCACACCTACGTCACTTCCCTCTTCCTAGTCTCCTGGGAGTCCAAAAGCGCAACGTAGCCCTTCTAGCGAGGCTGTGCCTTTTTGGACTCCCAGGAGACTAGGAAGAGGGAAGTGACGTAGGTGTGAATGAACGTATCTCGCACCGCGAAACTCACCGTCATCAGCGACTCCACCAATCAACATCCAAAGAGCGTTGTTGACGTCACTTCCTCTTCCTAGTCTCCTGGGAGTCCAAAAGCGCAACATAGCCCCCCAGGGTCCCCGTCCACCGAGCCTCAAGGGCACCGGCGCCCGAGGGCAGATCCCAAGTACGCTTGCCGGCTACCGGTGAAGAGGAACCGACCATGGACATGGGTCCCGGCCGCCCGCTTGCTGGTCTTCCCTTGGTTCGTCGATTGCCTGGCCTAGCTCTAGCCACGAGGAGGAACAAGGCCGGATCTCCGCCGGGTGCTGAACTGCATGGGTCGGGGCTGGTCGCTCATCGGACACGGTGGGGTTGTTTCTCGCTGGGGCCGTTACGACAGAGCACATGGCTAGGCGCCAGCCCGTGGAACGCATGGCTCGTCCCACCATTCGAACGCGGTGCCCTCTTGCAATCTGATTCGTTCTGAACTAAATGATAAAACCGCCTTTACACGTTAAAAAGGAAAAAAAGAAAAGATCGGTGGCCGAGTGGGTTAGCGCACACCAGCTCGGAGCACGGGGAGCGAAAGCTCGCGCTGCAAAACCCAGGGATCTTGGGTTCAATCCCCCCCCCCTGCCCGTTTTGATCTGGATGAGAATCGTGCCGGCGTGCGGTCGTGTATCACTACTGCGTGGTTAAAGACCCCAGGCTAGCATTTGTACTGCACTGGCTACATTTCACATCTACCGCTGAAAGACAAATCGCCCGTTGAGGCAGACTAAGTTCAGCCTGTATATATTCATACCCACACGCACCAAGATACCAGAAGGAACGAGAGAAAACTGCCTATAGTAATACAGGTTCTCGCCATATTATTCCTTAGACATTTGGATCACCAGCATCATCATTCTTATCGTCAATGACACGTTAAGAGCAAAGTAGAAGCCCCCACTTTTGCAGAGCGAACGCTGGAATCGAGACAGGAGCTGCCTCTTTACTCTTAACCCGTCCATGATTATATTCCCTGTTTCATATCTGTTTAAGTACGTTTGTTAAAATTCCTTTGCGTTCCTATGTATATTGTGCTTAGTGTCTTGTGCCCAAACTCTTGCATAATGTCAGAATCAGTTCTACTGTTTTCATTAGTTTTCTGCCCTGTGTGAACGTGACAAAATTTTTATGCGCTTTGATTTATGTCTGGTGAGTTTTCTGGGTCCCAATCATTGTTTAACGCCATACTTAGCTAAATATTATATATATTTTTCTTTAATTTTTACACTAACTTTCTATTTGGTATTAAAATGCATATCTAGGATTATTTATTCAGTTTTTTTTTCCGTTATATTTACCTCTTAGTTTTCCAGTCCTTGAGACTGCGACAGATCTTCGATCCAGCCCCTTAACCAAAACGTTTGGAGACTCCTGGATTAAAATGGTTCCGATTAGTCGGGTTAAAATTTTTCATCAACGCCCAGCCTTATGTTCAAGGCTGGTTCATGCACATACACTCAAATTTAGACCGGCAGTGACAAAGACAGAGTCTGACAACAACAACCGAGACATGAGTCAGCTTGAACTTACATCGGATAGCATAACCGTTTTGTCTTACATAATCGTTCCACCTGTCTTATGAATTCACTACCTTGTTCAAAGAGGCGATTTGCAAACTGTGTTCAATCTAGAAGACTTAAGTTTGTTGCTTTGCATTTTGTGGCTAAGGGCCCTGCTCACGATTTGACCTGGAGCTACTGCACGAGGCGACGGCCACAGTGGCGCAGCGCGCAGGAAACTGGCAGAAAACATTTTGGCTGGGAGCTTTCAAAGAAGGGATGGAAAATGTTTGGAGGCTGTTCGATTCAAGTTTAGATGTGTTGACGCCTTACAAAAAAAATAGAAAGCAGTTTTAAACAAACAAAAAACAATCTGCTTCTGCCATATAAGTATATTTAGTATCGATTCAGGATATAAAGTATGTAATTAACCAGACACTGTACGGCATAATTACTCTTACAGTACATTTCTTTTTCCAAACTGTGCTCAGTGATTCGGAACATTAAACAATCCCTCTTCCATGTTAAAAAAAAAACACGTAACAAAAGGCATCAATTTGAAGATAAAGCTAACTAAAATATAAAATTGATTTCAAACAAATTTGCTTTAAATAAATAAAACGTGATTGTGTGAACCTGTTTTGGTTGACTAATTTTGGATATTTGATTTTGTTTATTTTACGACTGGCACTCGTTACAGCAGCGTGCGGTAAATATAACATATCAGACGTTTTCCAACTTCCATGATTATAAATAACTGATCAAAAGTTATTAAAATTTCAAAACAACTCTTGTAGAGCCGCAGTCTTCGCGTCGTCTGATAAAACGTGGCCAATAACCTTGATCTCACGTTCACCGAGGGAGCTTCCACCACGGTTTGTGTGAACTTTTGTTAGGTAAGTAAAATTATAAAAGGAGCAGACATTAACTGCCATCTTTTCAGTTACGCATACACCCTGACACATTAGTCAATGAAGGTTCATACTGTATGAACATGTGACTAGTTCAAAGTCATGCACTGACTACACAAGCCCTGAAAGGGATGACGACAAAAACGCCTTCCGCTGTTCCGTCGCTTACTTATTCTCGGTTATGTTGGCATCGGGTGCCATAGGCAGTATTGAGGTCACATAATCCAGCTTATTCCTCAAGTTTTATGACACAACGGGCGGCTAATTTGTGTATGCACACAAAAAATAAAATAAAAAAATAAACATGTAGTTAATAGTTTCACATTGTTGATGTTGCGGTGCCCGTTCAGAGGCGCAGAAAGCAACGAGCTTGAGAGTTTTGAAGCTACTTTGCAATGTGTGTCCTTGCACATAGCATGAACATCTTCTGTGGGCATTGGGCTGCGCGCCAATCTTCGTTATGCGCTGAAATAAAAAAAGCTACGGTTGAAAAAGTATATATGCATACAAAAAACGGAGCGCGTGTGACAGATAAATGTGCTACTTACCTACTTACCAGTCAAATGTGGAAATCTACTTACCCGTAAAACACTCAAAGAGCCAATCTCTACGATCTACGAAATCAGCTCAGTGAATGATGAGGCGGAACATCCGACTTAGACTTAATAGAAGTCTGCGTAGCTGTCCATTACGCATCGCAAAGCGTCATAATTGCATTGCGTAATGCGCACAGCGCAGAGACTTAGCCTCGAAGTTCTAAAACAGATGTTCCGCCTCATCATACGCTGAGATTATTGCGTAGATCGCAGAGATGGCGCTCTTTGAGTGTTTCTCAAGGTAAGTCGTACGCTGCAGGCATTTCTTTAGAGTGCAGCTGACGCAGCAGAAGCCGCACCAGCTACACATATTAGCGGCGAGACGTTTCGGTGGCGCCCTCCGCAGTTCCCCATGTGACGTCATTACCTTTCGAACAACAAGTTCGATGGTGTTTGTAAATAGTATGGTGGAAGCTTGAAATCATTGCGCTTTCAAAGGAACACTGTCAACACCGTCAAAATTAAAGTCCTTTCATTCCTCTTATTTCCGTCGATGAGAAATCCTTTTCTGACGTCATAGTCAGCGTTCGGCCAATCGTGGAAGGCCGACCACAGCGACGCTTTCGGTCGCGCACGTCGCCAACAGCCCTTTGATAAAGGCGCACGTTTACTGATTACCGCCAACCATTGTTGTGAAACCAAGCGCAAGACACGTGCCAAGGCAGCGGGCAGCTCCGCCGCCATTCCCTTCCAAGGGCCGCTTCATTTCAGTGCCGCGCCGCCGCACTCGCTCCCAGGCTGCCGCTCTGCAGACACAGGCCTCGTGCACTTGCGCATTTGACGTTACTTCTTTCAAGACAAACTCAAACACATCAGCGGGATTTAGCCGCATTCCGTTCACCCGCAAAAAAAGCCCTAAAAGAGAATTTTTTTAAGCAGTCTGAAACGGACACGCGTGTCAAAAAAATAAATTTTGCGCGGTAAAAAGAAGCACTAGCATTAACGGCGCGAGACGCTATTTAGTCGGTATGTCACCTCCTTTCCACTTGTTTTCTCTTCCCCGGCATTTCGCGAGCGCGGGAGGAGTAGTGGATCGGCTTCATGCCATCGACCATTCCGTGACGTCATGGACTTTGCACGCAGAATTCCTTTTCAAATAAATTCTCCCCGCCGTCAATATCGCTCTAAAAACATTTTTTGTTTTTCGCGCTGAAATCTATTCCCCTAACTTGACACGTGTCCCACCCCAGACTGTTTAGTTTATTTGATTTTTTTCCACTTTTCAGGTTGCCTTTTTTAAGTTGGTACTGCAGCCAAAGCTAGTAGCGCGACTAGCCGGCACCCCTGGCTTTGAGGCGTGTATCAGCGCGAGCGCTCGTTCTGCGGAAGAACGCTTCAAAGCGCGGCCTCGCGCTCTCGTGCTTGTGGCATTGACTGCAATCTCAGCCTAAGGGGCGACCACAGCAATTTTTGCACTCTTGCGCGAAATCACTCGCTTGGAACGGATCCCCGACGTCTAATGATCCTGTGAAACGCCGCGTTCGTTTTTCACCCCACGCAATAGAAGTCCCAGAAAAAAGTTAAAGAAAAACGAGTAGCGTTCACCCCCTCAACTCGCAGCCAGAACAAGCAGCCACGTGATCTGGAGACCGATTATATGCCGCCAATGTTGATCATAGCCAGCGCTGGGGTTGGCAAAGCACAGGACACGCGCTGAGTTCCAGACATTGACTATGGCTCGGCTATTGTCGTGGTTGCAGCGATTGGACACGGGCCACTACCCGAATGCTTCTCGAGCTAGTAATTATCACGAGCTCAAATCGAGTGCCCACGCAATGCTCGGGTCCAATCTATGAACCGTATTCAAAGATCGTCACTTGGGGTGCACTGCGATTCCCACGTTACGTCATCAAATTTTGCAAAGGAAGATTGAATAAAATGATCGTTTTGTCCTTGAAATTACACCGCAACGAAGGAGTTTCTTGGCCAGTGACGTTGCGTGCGAGTATCCTTGAGTCCCGCTAGTGCCAGTAAGCTCGTGTAAAGTGGAAAACATTCAAATTGAATATCGTTGCGCACGCTCCTTTAAAGGGGTCATGAAACGATTTTCTCCTACTTCCTCCGCCTTAGCTTTAATCCTCAACTCAAATGCAATTGTGAAATCACGTGGTCGTGACATTCCTTCGGCACCGGTGCAGATGACTCCCGCTTCCACCGTGCTTTTTACGCGCACCATGCAGACGCTTGTCGCTCCCCAGTGACGATATGTTCCAATGGTCGGCACTCGTCAGTCACGTAGAACGCGAATCCAAATATTCGTCCGACGGATTGATTGTTAACGAGCGCATACGTCCGAGCGACGCAGGTTCTCGTGTCCAATGCCGTGAAGCTTGGGCTCTCCGCTGATGTCAGTTTTGGCGCCGGTGACGCGCCTTTGGAACCGCGCGGATGTATCACAGTGAAAAGGCGGAGAGCTTTCGAAGGCAAGAAGGTACAAAATAGTCCGCTATATTTTCGAATGTTCGTACCGAAAAGCTGGCGCGACTTTCTGGCCTTCTTAGCTCTTTGGCCAGCTAAACGATATGCGATTAGTAAAGCCCCAATTTAAAAAATCATTCATCCCAACCCAAGAGTGGTTTCGACGCCGGCCCTTTAAGAGCTCCCCCGGCTCCCTGCCAGCTCACGCGTTTCGCGCAATGCATGCCATCGTTCACTGCGGCAAACATGCTCGGGGCTGAAGCCTCAACCTTCGCCCCCACGTGAAATGCGTAAACAGCAACAACGACAGCTAACAACAACCGCATATGCCTTCGTCTCCCCCTTGGTTAATGGACCGTTGTTCAGCCGCGCGCGCTGAAAGCGCTGGCTAGTCGCACGGAAATGAAAGCCGCGGCGGCCGGTGCACGAGCGCTCGTGCGGCAAGTGGTCAAGGCAGTCAAGACTGGCCGCTCGCGCTAGCACAGCCTTCGCGGTTAGTCCATGCTAGGGTGAGATAATATTTACAGGGCGGGGAACAGGCGCGCGAGCCTCATAGGTCTGCCGAATGCTTTTGTTTGTACGAGATTTCGCGCATAAAAGACCCTTTCCAAGGTCACACGCCTCGCGACCGTGCTTTTGTGAGCACAGCGTTTGTTTATGTGATGAAATACAGACCCCACAGCAAGCGCTGTCCGTAACCGGAAGCAGAAAAAGACATCTAGAAAATGCACATTACAGAGTTGAATGTACTAAGAGAACCACACTACAGCAAGCAGTAAACTCCTCGCGACGGAGAAACACAGCGCTGCACGAACTCATTGGTCAATGCCACGCGGAGTTAGCAAGCACGATCGTGGGTGAAAACACAGAATAAAAAGAAAGAAAGTGTTTAGCAGACGAATCTTTGAGTTAACCGAAGCACGAACTTCCTCAATTCATTTTGTAACGACAATGGATAGAATGAATTCTATTAGCAGGTATAAATTCACAAATACATGCTACGCTGCAACGTGGTACTACAATTTCTTTTTATATTTTAATGTAATGTCTGGGACTCTTGAAAATACAAGCTAACAAATTTGGCTTTTTTTCTTTCAGAATTTGAGACCCCGTAAACAGTAGAAATGCAAGAAAAAATGGTATTCCGCGAAGCTGGTAAGTTTCTTTATTATGTTTCGAACTACAACCACTCCGACGCCAATTAGGTTCACCAGTTCTGAGAATAAGGACCAAAAAGTTGCCATAGGAAATGCATCGGGCATTTTGCCGTTTAACTCTTGCTTTCGATGCTGCTTTCTAGCTTAGCCACACGCCGTTGACCTCGCGCTCGCATTTTCTAAATTGAATGTAAAGGTCAATAAATCCGAAATTATAGACGAGTTCGTCTTCACCTGAAAATGCGCTACTCTGATGCACTGGTGTTCGCGACTCTCATGCATACGTCTGGAGTTTCAACGTATGGATGACATTTCATTGTTAACTTATTGCGTTGTGTGAATCTGGCCCCAACAAAGTCGACCTAGGAGCTGGTTTTCTGCTTGCTCGAATCAATCGACCTGTTCGAGTGTCATATTAACATAGTCCAAGTTGCGTTCTGGGAACAACCTACAGGTATATACAGAGCATTCCACGTAACTTGAGCCAAGGTTTAAAATATATTGGTGCATTTACGAAGACGAAAGCAAACGAATAAGTTTGTTCATTGCATTGTTTGAGCAAGTTGGGCTATCTTTTTTTGTAATTTTGCCCAATTAATTAATTAATTAGGATTAATTAATTAACTTTGAGATATTCAATTTAGAGCAAAAGTTGAATGACAAAGTTGTAGAGCGTCCTCCAAAACATCGAACTCACTGGCTTTTATCAAGAAACCTTAACATCTTCCTTTTTTATCAAACTCGAAACAAGTTTGCAACCAAAAAAAAAGTATGACTCTGCGCATGTGCACTGTATTGCAGCGCTGTCAACCGTGGCTTGACTAAACTAGGCCTTCATTCTGAATTGAGAACTGTTGACTAGGCACAGATGACGAATTTGCGTTTTTTTTTTTCTAAATATAATTTGAGTACTTTTTTTTTAAGCCCGGACAAACGAATTGTGTTAGAGGTTTCTTGATAAAAACAACTGAATTTGATGTTTCTAATGGCGCTCTGGAACTTTGTCTTTGGACCGATTTGCTCTAAATTGAATATTTCAAAAATTAATCACTGTAAACAACCTCTTTTTTTTCTTTTTTCTTTTTTTTTTTTTCGCGGGCTTTTTTATGTTTGCGATTTACGTCAACGCTGAAGTTTTGAATAATCTGCGGGCTCTAAGTTTCGCGACGCGGGGGTCTGAATATAGATTCAACGTATTTACATTTTGCCGGAATTGTTGGCGGGGCCTATTTCTCGCGAATTGTAGGCCATTCGCGAAATTCGCGAGAAATTAACTCGTTTAGAGCAATTAATCTTAATCAATTTGGCAAAATACAAAAACAGCCTGACTTGATCCAAACAATGGACAAACTTATTCGTTTGGTTTCGTCTCCCCAAAAATGCACCAAAATATTTTTAAACCTCGGCTCGAGTACGTGGAATACCTCGTGTGTATATATATATTTGTTACATGCAACATGCGCGCGGGATGTGTTTTTTCTTATAACAATATGTAGCGAAACAGGCATTAGAAAGAACGTATGCAAGAAAATGTTACGTATTCTATATAGTATATACTAGAGCCACTAAAAATGTTGCTGGGCGCCGCCATCTTGGTGTTTGTGCAGAGCCGACGCAACTGCCGATCGTCATTATTCAAGGTGCGACTTCCTCGGCATTCGATTCGGTGTTAGGGAGCTCATGCAATACGGTTTTTCTGTGTCGCGAACTGTTTAAACATTCATGGAGGACGGAAACCCGTTTCCTGGGATTTCAGATAAAGTTTCAGGTAACTGGCAACCATGATTTGAAGCCATCATATGGGTAAGTGTCGTTACTCTGAAGCGTAGCTTATCTAGTGGCACCAGTATATACTATTGTATTTTCTTTTTTTTTTAATTCAGGTTTATATTTTTGTTTTTTCGTCATGACGTTGGACTAGATATTTTCTCGTATAAACAGCCATTGATGTTTTCTATCAATATTCGGCGGGTGTGCAACTGCGTGGGTGCCGTGGGTAGCCTCTGATACCACAGTCACTGAGAGCTGAAGCAACGCGGGCGGTTACGGGTCTCAGTTATCTCATTATCGCTCCGCAATCAATCACATTGTGGCACTTGCCGACAAGAACGCCGAGGAATGAATCGCAAAGCAAGAACTGGGTAATAATAAGCAGCGCCCTGCATTGCTTAAGCGCAAAAGCCACCAGAGAGCAACAGGCCCTTCTGAAAGTCCGCGCCAACGCCTGTCCGCCATTGGTTGCTCACATACTCCTGAGCACGTACTGGGCACGAGTCCTCCGCCAACGTTCGGCGTGAACTCGGCTCAGCTCGTATTGGACACGAGTGCTGACGTCAGCGTTCGGCGAGGACTCGGATCCAATCAGTGCTTGTGTCCGAGCAATGGCGACCGCCAATGTTGTTCGATGGACTTTTGAAGAAGGGTCTGTTTACCGATGCGCGGAGTTCGTGGCTCACTATAGGTTACAGACCACCTTCGCGATACCACCAAGCGGAGTAGTTATCTTGAGGTTACAGCGCACTAGACGAGGACGAAACGAGAGACACACAAAGAGACAAACAGAAGCGTTTAATATTTAAACTAGTTTCGTGAAGAAGTAGAAGTAAAAGAAGATAAAAAGGAGTTGCAAGTCAGCGCTTGTGTTTGTCTCTCGTTTGTCTCTCTCGTTTTGTCCTCGTCTCGTGCGCTGTAACCTCAAGATGAAATCACAAACTCGCCCAAGCTTCCAGTCTTAACGGAGTGTTATCTTATAGACATATAGTCATGGTTTGCTATGCGTCGAAAACACAAAATGACGGAGGCAACATCATCCTTGCCCGGTTGCCAGATTCTCAGCCGTGTATTATAGACTGTCAACATCTTTAAAAAAAAAATAAAAAAACTACCGATTTTTTTTTGGAGATAAGTAGCCATGGGTATCATAGCTTGCTATGCATGGTTTGGGGACAATAACGAACCAATGGAGCGCCGCAGTAATTATACCCGCTTTCTCGTTCCTATGCTACTACCCGTGACTTTCCCGGGACAACATCATGTGCATTGTCCCAGCGCAAATAGCGTTCTCGAGTCAAAACCATTTTATACCCGCTTTATTCGCGTGACACTTCTCCGTAAATAGCGGTGATCCGATTTTGAAAATCTTTTGAAATGTCAACAGTTTAGCTAACCACGGCTGAGGATCTGGCAACCGGGAAAGTGTGTTCCCTCTGCCATCCGGGACACGCCGCCATCTGAGACTCCACGTACACACTGGCCAAACTCTCAGACAAAAGACTCTGACGGAGATCCTACCAGCGCCTGCTTTGCAAAAAAGAACAAAACAATGAGATTTTAGCGGAAGCGCGAATGAAGTTTGATTATACATACGTAAAGATGAGCAGGGGAATTACCTCGGCCATTCACTATAGCCGGTCAGTTAGATGAGACGAAATAATAAATACAAGAGGAGATGAGGAAATAGAGACAGTAAACGGTAGAACATTTCGGATAGACACATGTTGCGTGCCAGGTACATAATGGGAATTGCAGTTTAAATTCAGCGCCGGTTGGCACGCACTTACAAAAGCAGAGCGCGACCTTAATCGGCCGCTCAGCCGGCGAGCCATCAGGAAGGGCCCGTTAGATCCGCTACCTGTGGCCTGGCTCAGCCGGCGCAAATATATCGCGGGAGGGAACAAACAGTGCCGAAGCGATGTTTCTCGCACATTGCGGATGCCGGAGGAGCTGCCGCCGGAGTGAGAAGTGAGTAGCTTCGTGGCTGCCTGCGTTGCCACGCGCCAATGCCCCTCCAACGAGAGGAACTCTGACTTTCCTGGGAAGCCAGCGACGCGTGGCGAACGAGAACTGGTGAAAACGTGCAATCCATGCTAAGACTAAAATGAAATCTACAACATGGAATGCTTCTGTAACGGTTCTGTAACGGGGAACAGGCGTCTTTGTCTGAGAAAAAAATAACGCGTGAAAAAATTACAAGAGCCAAAGTAGTGAATATTACAATACATGATAGCACTCAAAGAAAATGACCAAAGTGGGCTGCACAAGGGTGTCTAATTCACCTTTCTTTGTCCTTATATTTTGGCACTACAATATATTCTCAGATTCAGCACCAACTCGCCCAACGATCAGCACTATTCAGCTGCAGTTAACACCTATTTGAACGCCTCTTGCTTGAGTAACGGTATTGACAAATAAAACAAAAAAGAGCTATTCAGTTAAGCATCTCGCTTCTGGCGATTAAAAGTACCTTTCGAAAGTGGGAAAAGATTTCTGAATACCAAAGCTTGCCGGGTTTTAAATATTTCTAAGTTGCTCCTTCTATCAGGGCATTCGATAAACCAATACCGGGTGTCTCAAGTAGCGGCCAGGCTCTTTAAATCGACCGCAAAATTCGGTTTCTAACCTATCGCACTGCACTTTTGTGCAGCGTTGCCTACAGGTGGTGCATTTTTCTGTAAAATTTGCAAAGAGCGAACTTACCCGAGGAAAAAGTAAAAAAAAGAAAAGTCTAACTCTATGGAGACGCAGCGAAGCCACCGGTCTTCAAACAATAGGACGCCCCATTGATTGAAGACCGGCGGTGGCTTCTCGGGGTTTCCATAGGAGTTAAGCCTCTTTTTAAATATACATGAAACACTGCAAAATTAAGCTAAGAATTTCTCTAATTGTGGAATAAAAAAAAAACTCGAAAACATGGAATAGTTTAGCATATCGACCAATATAACGGCATCAAGTGAATTGTGATCACATCAACTAGAAGGCAAGATGAAAAGCCTAATATAGCTGATCCACGTACAGTCTACAGCCTATCGGACCAATATAACGGCATCAAGTGAATTCGGATCACCTCATGTGGAAGGCAAGACGAATAGTCTAGTATAGCCTATCGACATCTGGTGGAGCTTCGCAAGAAGTAAAAACATTTAGTTTTACTTTAATTCACCACCTCGTTTAGTGTGATAAGAAATGCGAACATGCTCACTTGAAAAGTACCTTTAGCTGTGAAGTGAGCTGTCCCTGGCAAACACCGATTTCTGCAAATTTTTGCTCCAAACAAGTGCCCCCCCCCCCTTTTTTTTTGTTTTCCCGAAACCTTTTTTTTTAAACGTTTGTTTGGCGCATATACTCTTTCTTATACTTATGCACCCTGCCAGTCCCGAATCAGTGGAATCCTTGAATTTGGAGGACAGTGAGTGTAGTTAGTCGGTCACCACGGATTGTCATAATGTATTTGTTCCCTTCAGGTCGGAGCTGCAGGACGACAGCGCTCGAAACTGCGCTAGCAGTTGTTAACGGCTGAACCTCGCGAAGGAAGCAGGAACAACTTACTTTCCTTGTGGCAGGAGCAGTTTGCTCGAGAACAATTAATTTTTGTCATCACTTTGAGCGGAAGAATAGCACGATTCAGGGAAAACGAAAAGCTCCAGATTATTACGTTTAAAAGTACTTGGACTCTGGTCCGTGTTCAGACTCGTCCATAATTTGGAGCTACTGCAGCGATATAGGATATGCATGAAGCAATATAAAAACGTGTCCAAACCGTAAAAAAAACAAAACAACTTTCGGTTTTTTTATTTTGGTGAAGAAGGAAGAGCAGCGGAGCTGTAGCTTCTGTTCTCGGCGGTGGCTTTCCAGGCGAGCGATCTGCTCTTCTTTCCCAAGGGAATCTGAAGCCCTCGACGCAGTGGAACTTTGGGCGACAGCGGCCTCGCGGCGGTTGCAAAACCATTCGCGCTGCTGCGCACATCTACGCTCGTTCCGTTCCCGCTCTTCTTCCTCCGAAGAAATGTTGCCGCGATCTATGAGCGACGGCGGCAAGCAGACAACCGGCAAACACAACACTCTGGACAGCTACCGTCATCTATGAGCGACGGCGGCAACTAGCGTGTTGTGTCGGCCATGGGTGTCGACATTTGTTTGGTACCGGACACGATCCTGGGGAAACTAGCCCTTAACAGCTCCGCTGTAAAAATTTTACCTCTTGGTTTTTTATTATATGTTGTCACTGATAGTCACCATTTTTAGCGTTCGTAAAAAAAGAAATCGTCGAAGTACCGTATTTACTCGAGTAATAGCCGCACTATTTATGAACAAGGCCCTTCTGTCTACTTTCCCGCAAAGCACATATACAGCCAATCATCGCGTTGCGCATAAATAACATAGCGGGTAACTAGATAGAGAATATGAGTCTCCATACAAATGCAGTCTTCACAGTTGGTGTCTTCGCGCGAAGGCTTTATGTCTGTCCTCTAAACCGCTGGAATCATGTTGTCGATCGCGGTGATTGGCAATCTGCGTGCTCCACGGAAAAGCCAACCCTCAGGTTTTCTTCATAAACAGTGCGGCTATTGCTCGAGTAAAAACGGCACACCTATTCTTGAAAAATTAATGAACACCGAAGAACATCCGCCGTTTTCTTTATAAATAAACACGAGTAAATCTACGGCCTCCTTGTCGCCAGTAAGAAGAACACCAGGCACGGGAGAGTCAAAACAAGACTGTCCTTGGTGAAAAGTGGAATATATTGGAGGATGATTTTGTTAGCGGCATTTTTCCTCAAAGTAATTTCGCCAGTGCGCTGTAGAAACTCATTACTGTGCGACATACTCCACTTTTCAAAGCTCCGTAAAAAAAGAAGAAAATGTGATGACCTCCTCATGTCGCTTAAAGGGATGGTGAACCGAAATTTGGATTTCAGAAAACAATGCTGGAGCTGTAGGCGGGACGCTACAATCCCTACAACACTACTCGTAAGGCGATACCTCGAATCAACGGCCGTATTTTTGTTAAAAAAGAAAAGGCCGAGATTGAACGAGGCCGACGAGGCGCGTGACGTCAAGATATCTCGTTTCCTCCTCTCTTCGCTTCGCCCCCTCAAGTCGGCGAGGCAGAGAAGACGCGAGGCCGTTCCCTCTCCTTCTCGGAGTAACAAGACGTAAACACATCTGTCAAATGCGCCTCCTTTCTTTGAAAAATACGGTCATCCGTTCGAGATATCGCTGTATGAGTGATGTTTTGGTGTTTGTAGCATACCGTTGCACGCTTTTGCCGCCGTGTTTTGTGGAATCCAGATTTCGGTTCTGCCATCCCTTTAACACATAAACTAATGCAGAAAAGAAAAAAAAACTTTTAGGCGAAGGAACAAGACATAAAACAGTGAAACTTTCGGGTTTTGCGTGCCAAACCGACGACGGGCATCTGGCACGCCCCAGCGGAGGATTAAGGATTAATTTCGACCACCTGGGGGTCTTTGGTTCAATTCAAAGCTCGGTTACACGGCGCCTTCTCGGCAAGAAGCCTCCGTCAGATTGCGGGCACCTCGGCTGGGATTCGAACCCGCCACATAGGGGATCCGTAGGCCGGCGCTTTGCCTCGGAGCCACCGGTCTGTTCTTCCGACTAAAGGTCTCAGGTGTTAAACGGCATGATTAGCTACCACCAGCTCGCCTGCACACTTACAGCCTTTTCATTAATGACCTCCGCCTGAAACATCGCCTTTATACCTTTCTGCTTTGTTCGCGTGTCTGCGCTACAGCAGTCCTGCATCCAGTCTTGTACACGTTACTAAAGAAAAGTAATCGATTAAAATTACTATTACTCTTGGCTAAAAAGTATTCGATTAGATTACTTCATTACTCGACAGCAAAAGTAATTGGACATTACTTTAAAAAGTAACCGTTACTTTTCTGATTACTCTATTGTGTGAAGACTTAAATCTTTAGTGCTCATAACAATGAACTACTTCCTACCTCGAAATTGCGTCACAAAGACACGTAGGGAAATACGGAATCTTGACGTGTATTTGGCTGGCTTTGTTATATTTTGCATCCGTTTTAGATTATTCTTCGGTTCTGGTTCTCCTACGGGCAGCAAGTAGATACCGTAAAGCCGGATTTTTTTCTGTGTGTGCGCGATAGGGTGTTATACTTCGTTTCAGCTTCGTCGAGCGCAGCTGAAGCTACGTGTGGCCGGAGCCAATCACACGCCGGCAACAGGTCACGCGATCTCGCCTGCACTTTTTTGTATCACTCCGCTTCGCCGCTGGTCGTCAGCGCCGCCCGCGCTCGCCGAGGATTTCGTCTGCTAGGTGTATCAACGGTATCGTCTGCTACAGGTTTTAAAACGTGCCCTTTACGTTCTGAAATTTAGTCATAGGGATGTCGGTACGTAGGCTGGCCACTGGCGTCTGTGTCCGAGCTGATCCTGCTCGGCATTTCAGCCATGGTTTCGAGATGTAAGTACAGATTGCAAGGTGCCCGATGACCCGACCGTTGATGTTTCCTTGTATTGTTTGGATATATCGGGGCTCGAGGCGCAGGCCTTTCCACCAGCTTCTCGGCGTTCAAAGTGATCGGCAGGTAAAGGGGTGCCCTGATTTCGCCGCGTATCAGTGGTGTAGTGGCCCGGAAGCTTTCTTGTTTAGAACATTCGCGGTACGACGCGCAGCCGGAGTCTCCTGCCGAATTTGAAAGTAGACATTCATACGACTTTCCGCGCCTGACGCCCGAACGTGCCTCTGCGAAAGGACGTTTTGAAACGACCCTGTGAGGAAAGCAGCGAAGCACATGATTCGGCCATTACGGGAATAAAATCACTGAAAAACCGAGCGAGCGCTGCAGCAGTGTTGCCAGCGGATGTACGTGTTTTCACCAAACCACATGCATTGACATATATTAATAAAGACAAACTTCCGATAATTCATTCCTTTAGTTGCAAATCATTCTCAGCACGGTACACATCTGGAATATTAAGTGTAACGTTTCACTAAACAACTATATAAAAAAAAAGATATATATATATATTGTGCGGACTACTTTGTAGTGCGTAGGAATGCTCTTCTCGAAGTTGCGAACCGTCCCCAGCCTTTGGCCGCGCTCGGACGGAGAGCTGAAACGAAGTATATTTGAACGAAGGACTTACAAAGCTACATTCTGCTCCCTCAAACTCCGCCCTGAATGGCCTTTGTCACGCACTGGGGCTTCCCTGCGGCTTCCCAATCCCAGTCCCAACTCTAAACAAAACGGACATTCCACAGAAACTGTACATACAAAGGGGTTGGCCTCGTTTCCTACAGCTCCGCAAAAATCTTTCTTTTTTCCGTTCGGAAAAACGAGCAAATTTCATTTTCGTCACTTCAGAAAAAAACTAAAGGTGTGTGCGGGGGAGTGGGTGGGGGGGGGGGGGGGGCTGTGGAAAAATAGTAACGGTTACAAGTAATTTTTATTACTTCAAAAAGTAATCAGATTACTCTTGTGATTACTGCCTAATCAAAGTAATTAACTGATTACAAAATTACTCCAGAAAGTAATCAATTACAAGTAATTTGATTACTTGTAATGCGTACAGTACAAGTCCGCCTGCATCCCAAGAATTATCATGTGTTTACTTTCCCGCAGAACACGCGATAGACCAATCTACGCAATTTACGAAGCCTACCCAGTAAAATGCCGTGGTCCAGAAAATACCATTTGGCTCGAATACGCAACATGCACAGAGACAATGACAATGGCATTTCGTTAACTGATTGTACCTGCGAAGACCTTTTCGAGACCAACCATTTTGTTCTTATGCCTGGACGCTGGATCTGTGCCCTTAATCACCGCGATTGGCCCAACACGCTTTCTGCATCGAGTTAAACGCGCAGGCGTTCTTCTCATGATGCAGGGTATATTTTATAATAACCGATGGCTTATGAAACGCGGGGAACGTGAACACAATAGGGAGCTTTCGTAGATCATTTCCGCTGTCCAGCAACGTTCTCCGCAACCCGCTACGAGATCCGGGACTCTGCAGGCAAGGCTACGCGCCGCGCGTGCGCACTAGTGCCGTCTTCGTTCCGGAGAGCGGAGGGCCACGCTTCTCGCCTCGTGATTCGTTCTTCTGAGTTTTTGTCGGCGAATGTCGCAATCTGATAGGTTGAGGAGCGATAATGAGATGATTGGGATTTGACACGCCCTGCGTTTCTTAAGGACCGACGACCAGTTCGCGCTTTCCACTTTTCCCCCGCTTCCTCATGTCCCCCCTTCTACCATGTCCACCTTTGCCTCTTTACTCCTCCCTCAGGTCAGGAGGATGTTCTGCCTTGCAGAATCTCGTATCTGGTCGTCGGCCTTTAAACAATAAAAATATACGTTTTTTTAGGAGATCATTAGTTGGGAATGATACATTACCGCATTTAAACATTATTCGAAATTTAGTCGTAGCTTATCCACAAAAAACACTATTAATGGGGTCCACGGAAGATTGAGGCCGGACGAGCGTTGAGAGAAGCCCACCAAGTTGGCGCCTTGCCTTTTATGGCTGTGTGCACCCGTCTATAAAAGAATGAGGTTATTGCTCCAAGTTTTGCCTTATTTGTCGCTATACCGTACGTATGTACTCTTTTACCATTAATTGTTACGCGACCAAGACAAACGACTTTTTGCACACATTATTTTGTTCGACAAAACATGTCAGGCGTTCTAGATTCTTCGTGGGAGCCAACGTCGGAACAGGAAAGTTGCGAGGTTATCAAAACAATGCGTCGTCCAGAGTAATGCCAGAATGCAAGCATCGACGTTGCGTTCGGAGAACCATTAACTTCCCGGATCTTCAAAGAAACCCCCTCCCCCCCTTCCCCCCAAAAAAAGAAAGAAAAAAAAGTATATGTAGCGCGGCTAGACCTTTTTACAACGCCATGCCGGTAGGACGATGAAGCCCGAAGGAAACTACCGTTACACTAACATGTAACTAGCGTCCGAACTGGGTCATTCACTCAAAATACCGGAGAGAACCAGCGTATATGTAAGGAAGAAAAAAAGCACTAAAATAAAGGAAGGCTAGAGTGCAAAAAGACAGTTTTGGGAAATACTTAACGACAGACGAGCCTAAAACGCAAGGAAAAAAAAAAGAATGTATGTTTATTTGAAATTGGTACCATAAAGAAAAAGAACAAAAAACAGGTGGGTTCAGGAAGGCATTTTCCGCCGGGACCATACGTGATCTTTCACCGTGTGCTGCTGCTCTGTGGTGGCCTTCCGCGTCGTCCACATCTTCCTGTTTGCGGTTGGCGCGCTATCTCGACGGTGCCCGCATTGACCTGGTGCTCGGCAAAGAAGCACGCGGGCCGTACGTAAAATTGCCGTTAGCCGTCTCGATTTGGGAGCTGCTTCTCCTAACTGCAGGGAGTGACTCGCCGAAAACCACTTTACTTGTTTGACCAAGTATAGTATACGTGAGCTTGAAGTAACTGGTGCACGCTCATTTGTTCGTCGCGAATGTATGCCTACAACTTTGTTTCAGCTTAGGTCCACCAGACGCAGCCAAAGCTACCAGTTAATGGAACTAATCAAGCAGCTTGAAAAGCGAAGTCACTGGTCCTTTTTTGTTTATGATTGGTTGAGCGTTACTAGAACAAGTACAGAAACATGACAAACACTATGACGGTGCCCTTTTCACGTTGTCTGATTGGCTGCCTCTAGACTTAAGCTGAAACGATGTACAGCGGTGCCACCAAACTTGAATTTCGAGCTAGGTTCAATGGCGGCCATCTCTCCTCTTGTGGTTTGTAGTTTTAACGCACGCCTAAAAATTGTTGGGAATATGTTGCATAATAACTAACACTGCAGTACTTCTGAGAAGTTATTGAGATGAACACATCTAATGTAAATAAATTATTAAGCAAGAAAAAAAATTCCTCGAGTGTTTTTAATGTTGAATTTAATATTATTGTTTATCAAAACGTATTTTACGCGACGGAACGTGGCTTTATGGTGTCGCTTTTAAAAGTTTTCTGATATGTACTATAAGTAACGTAACTTGTTTTGTTTTAAACCAACTGTCTGATTTCTTTTAGAACAAGCTTTTCACTATATAGTGGAATATATAGTAAAGGAGAGCCACGACATCTCTATCTGCGTTTTCGCTGCAGTATCTCTATCTGTGTCTTCGCGAGGTTTTAATGGTGTGTACGACCAGCAACCCTGGTCGACCCACCCTACGAAACAACCGTTTCACGAATGCACCGGAGTTCCTGGTCTTAATACATAAAATGCACTGGTTGGCAAAAAAACGTAAGGCGCGATAATGAACTCAAACCGTCCAAATAAATACAGTCGAGATCGTACAATTTATCTTGAAGAATCTAAAACTAAAAATTACAAAAAAGCAACAAAAAAGAGGCGTTTTTTATTTCGGTTCCATTTGTTTTATTCAGGAAGAAGGATCAATAGCTGTTACCCGCCCCATGGTTTTTTTGTTTTTTTTCTCTTCTTCCATTGCCGTTGTTGAGAAAATCCTGCGATAATAGTGTGTTTTGTTTGCTAACCACGCGTTCCCATTTAATATCTTTTGCAGTGATAGGACAAGCAGAAACGGACTCTTCTGCTCCTGGAGTCGTGCTCCCCCCAAGGAGGCCCTTTCGCCTAGGAACATCATGATCTTCCTGAGACTGGGCTATCTGCTTCTGGTAATCGGGGTACGTATGGCGTCAAGCTCTTAGGTCATGACGCGTCTTTAGAGACTAACAGACCTATATAGGCGCTGTGGAGTTAAGGTGTGATCACTGATAGGGCCCACTACTTCTAACGTTGGAACTAATCAAATAAAAATAAAACCTAATAGAATAAAAAATGATCAGCCGGAGTTGAACCATTCTTACACAAAGCGCCAAAAGAAATGATCTCGACATTTATGGAAAAACTGTAAAAATGACAAAGAGCCTAATGTCTGAATGTCGCAGGGTAAAAATCATGATAATTTTTTATATGATTTAAACAATATTTTTTGATGGAAAACGTGCAGCTAGATAAAGCGATTCTTTATCACCAGATGGATTTTTAAACATGATAGAATGTTAGATCGATCTGTGCTGTCACTGAAAACAATGCGAAAGTTATAAATACTGTACATTTAAACTTTCAAAGTACAGCTTAATAAAAGGTGGCCGAGTGGACTATAGTCCGTTTCACCTTATGTTGTACCGCAGCGAAGGCTGGAAGCGCGAGCTCATAGCGTTGACAGCTGCCCTTACTGCACGAGAGCTTGTGCCGCCGAGATCTGCCCCAGAGCATGGAGCTCGCGCTTGTAGCCTTTCCTGCGGTACAACATAAGGTGAAACAGAGTGTAACGCACACCAGCTCGGAGCACGTGGAGCGAAAGCTCGCGCTGCAGAACTAAACTTACGCTGGCCGAGTGGGCTAGCGCACACCAGCTCGGAGGCACGTGGAGCGAAAGCTCGCGCTACAGAACCCAAGATCCTGAGTTCAATTCCCACTCCTACCCGTTTCGATCTGGATGAGCATCGTACCGACGTGCGGTCGTGTATCCCTACTGCGTGGTGCACGTCAAAGACACCAGGCTAGCGGTTATACTGCACTGGCTAAATTGCTCATCTGCAGCTGGGAGCGCTGTATAAATATCCCTACAAACCAATTTTAGACTCGTTGCCCGTTGAGGCAGACTATGTTCTAGGCTGTATAAACATACACACAACCCAATTTTTTTTTTCAGCAGCAGCTGTACATGGGCGCCATTATAGCCGACTTCCAGTTTTTGTTTCTTCTCATTTCGTGTACTTCACTTCATCATTACCGTTGCAGACCAGGTTATTGCCATTTTAGATTCTACTATGTCATTCTCCCCAGCTTTGGCCTTTGTGGAGGCTCGTCAACGCCCGTTTCAGTGGCTCGGTATGTCTCGGTAAGACGAGAGAAGGTCAGCAATGGCGGCTGTACTCTGGCGCGTGTGTAAAGCGCATGAAGAAAAAGCAAGTTTTGCGCATTATTCAAGCGCTGCACAAAGTATAGTTCTTACAAGATTTAGTTGTCGGAGGAAGAAACTATGCTTTTGGTGATTGAAATGCGTGCGTCTCGATAGAATACCGGCAAGCTAATATCAACTTTACCCACACATGTCTTAACTCACCACGTAAAGAAGTAAATCAGTAACGCTCCGCCAAGAAACGGACCTTTTTTTTCTGCCCCGGTTTTTGAGGTGCACACGAGTGATGTAAAGAAACACTAAAGCATGGTACTCATTTTCTTCGTGCGGTACAAACATACGGAATTTCTTCCAACCACCAGCTGCAGTTTAGGCTCACAGGACCCCCGGATCACCGTTGCTAATGCATCGTGTACTTCCAATCCTTGCAAATGTCCCGCTCAGCGTACGTGAGCACGAAAACTCCAGAGCCCAGTGTGCGCGGCAAGCGACCGAATGCTGAAGATTTAGGCAGGGCGTGGCGACTTCTTATTGGCTGCGGCACTAGCCAACAAGAACGCCGGATGCAAGAAACGTGAACATAAGAAGTCTTCGTTTCTTCAGCCATCGGTGACTACGCCATTGGACAGAACGACTTTCTGCACTGGAGAAGCACTTGATGAGTGCATGTGCCGAAAGCCCTTCCGAAGTCACGTTGCTCATAAGTCGACATTATACGTAACATGATCATGTTACGTATAATGTCGACTGATGGAGCTTTCGACCTTCAAGGTCTAAAGCCCCATACTCGATTTCCCCTCAAGAACCGAGGTAAAAAAGCGGAATTTATGTGTAGGTCACGTGACCTAAATTTTCCCGCTAAATCTAGCGGGGAAGCTGAATTTGTGTATAGGTCACGTGGTACGAAGTCAGGTGACGTCATCTTCCCCGCTAAATGAAGCGTGGAAATTGAATTGGTGTTGAAGTCACGTGACGCCAATTATCCCGCTAAATATGGCGGAGAAACTGAATTTGCGTATAGACCGAAACGCTGTTTACAAACAAGCCCGCATTTGCCCACACCAGGTGTGGGCACTGCGCGTGCGCAGAAACCGAATTCATGTAAAGTGACGCATCTGTGCATGCGCAGTGCCGTCGACAGCGCCACCGCAACTGTGTGACGTCACGGCCGCGTGTTGGTCTATAGGTCACGTGACCATGTCACTTTTTTCGCTAAATTTAGCGGGGAAGCTGATTTTGTGTATAGATCACGTGGTACGAAGTCAGGTGACGTCATCTTCCCCGCTAAATGTAGCGTGGAAGTTTGCGGTTACGCTTTTTGAGGCTTCACTTCACCTGAAAACCGAGACTATGCGGAAAGCAAGTCGTCTGTATCATTTTTTTTTTGCAGCGGTTTTAGTGACGTCAGAACGACGCCGAGTTTTAATTGGGTCATATTGAGGAATAGTGGGTAGAGCTCAAAGCAAGCCGTCTTGAGGACTACCCCTATCCCTCAATCGGAGCCAATCAAAACTCGGTGTCGTTCTCACGTCACCGCAACCCCTGCAAAAAAAAAAAAAAAAGAACCAGACGACTTGTGTTTTGCATAAGCATTTCCCGTTAAAAGGTGCGGCTCCTCGTAGAGCACTACGAATTTTCCTATTTATGCGGAGAATTAAGATATATGCAGGTGCATTTTAAATTAGATATGTTATCTCATTAAGACGTACACTTTCCAAACGCCAAAAGCATCGCTTCATTTCATTTCATTTAATTTGTTACTCCCTCAGGGCCCGAAGGCATTACAGAGGGGAATGGGCGGTTACTCAAAACACATAAATGTAACATATAGATGAGTGAGAAAGAAAAAAAAAAAGAAACACGCGCGAAGCAACAGTTAGTAACAACATTTTTAAAGTCAACTGTGTTAGTTATTGAGACTATATGTGCGGGAAGGAGATTCCAATAAAAAAAACATTAAAAGTGGATCGGTGCTGGAATGGAGAGTCCCTACCTTTAGGTCATGGTCTATACGTGGTGATATGTACGATGGTTCTAAAAACACTGCTTGAAAGAGAGCGGGGTTAGAGCGATAACTCTTGTGAAATAAACATACACGAAATTTTTTCTTCGGAAAGAGAGATCAGGCAAGGAGAGGGACGATTTCATGGAAGTTACGCTGGCTGTGCGATGAAAGTTCGAAAGTATGAAACGGGCGGAGCGATTCTGAATAGATTCGACAGCTGGTGTAAGGGTGATACAGGGGTTCCAGATAGAAGGTGCAGATTCGAGTTTAGGACGAACTATAGGTTTTATATAGAAGAAGTTTTAACGAAAGGGGGCAAGCGAAAAGTTACAGTTGAGATAGCCCAAAAGTCGTTTTCCTCCGATTACCAAATCTTGTAAGAACTACTTCACGCTGCGTATAAACTATGCAAAAAAACTTGTTTTTTTCTTGAGGTGCCAACGAGTATGGTATTGATGAAAAGGCGCAAGTGTGTAACCGAGGCTTGGGTTGCACTCTGAAGAACGTGAGCGATCGAAATGAATCCACAGACCTCCACTCGGGGGTCTGGGGTCCGGTTCCTAAATGCCCTACACTTATTATAATGTTTCCCTAGAAGGACGTTCTAAGATTTCCAACTCCGCTAGCGCTCGCTCGCACATATTTATTGTGATTCTGAGTGCAGATGATTTTTGAGTGTAAACCGTAAAGCATGGCATTCCAGAGGTTGCCTTGCATGCACGGAGGGGACCAGCAGTGCTTTCTGAAAGATATGTGCTCAGTGGCGAGGTTTAAGTTCCGTTGCCCCAGAACTAGGTATTCGTTATAACCGGAAGCATGCTCACGGTGAGCGCGCCGTGTAAAAGAAACGCCGCTGAGCAGAATCTTATATAACGCATTAAAAATGGCCTTTCTTCGACTGCTGCGAGGCAGCATAGGCGAAGGGACTTCATGTAACTCCACGTGACTCCAACGTGAAACGCACTATGAAAACCTTAAAATAAGAAAAAAGATAACAATTAATAACAGATTATGCACACAACGAAGCCGGAAAAGCTTTGGTTCTACGTACGATGCACAAGCTAAAAAAGTAAAACTAAGTCTCCTGATCGGCGTGATCTTGATGCTACTTTTGATCCCCCTTTTACGGTGCATCCGTTCCTGACTGATGTTGTTTTCAACGGAGAAACTGCCTATTAAGAAAAAGGATCGCAGAAATAAAAATAGCCTCAAAACGCACAAAACAAAAGGTAAAAAAAAAGGATAGAAGAAAGATGACGCCGCCGTGCGACAACGGACGAGCGGAAAGACCGAGAATACAGGAAACCAAGGCACTTTAAAAAGATAAGGAAAACTACACACAAAAAAAAAAAGAGTAAACGTAAAAAGACGGGGGGGGGGGGGCGTTAAAGAAAGAAAATAAAAAAAGATAAAGAGCGGGCTAAGTCAAGTCACGCAAATTCCTGAACTCCAGCAGTAGGTGGCCGGTCGGCAGGGCAGCATTGGAGCAGCGAGCGGTCTCCGCGTAGCCTGCGGCTGTGGAGGACTGGGTCAAGGGACCCTCCTCCCAGCCAACGGTTATTGATGGTGCAGCCTCCTCCTTGTCCGCGCTCGGGCCTTCGGGCAACGTACAAAGAAAACAAAACCTGTCGTACGTTGCACCGCCAGAAGCTATACGGCGGTGGCGGGAGGCCCGGGAGGGGCCAGGTTAGCGAGGACGTGCCCGTTCGAACCACGCACCTTTTCTGTCGAGTCGAGAGGAGAGCTAGCCTCACACTCGCCTACCTGGCACCCGCTAAAGATCAGGTTTTAACACCCTTGGAGATGGAAAAGAACGCGCCCGGGCTGCAAGTGGGGAATATCGCGCGCAAACAAAAGTCGCGAGAATAGGACTGAGCCGCTAAGATGGCTGTATTCAACATGACGGCACTCTCTGCGATGTGATTTGTTGGAGTCATTTTGGAGAACCACCTGAAGCAACCAAAAAGTTCATTTTGAAGCAGACAAAACAGATATTCTTTGAGCTCAAGCATCTCCTCATCCAGTCCACTGCGAATCAAACGTTATAATTCACCTGCCGGCCTGTCCACTAAAAAAAAACAGTGCTTGTTTGTCTTTCCACTTCGGTGCACTCACTTAAGCATTTATTGCAGAACATAATTAAGTTTCAAAGATAGTTTAAATATGCGCATCAATGGAAGCTTACTTGTAGAGATTTATAAGGACGCAAACTCAGCACGTGGACGATAAAAACTCCTTAAAACTCCAGCTGAATTCAACAATATATTCTCAAACAGCCATTCCACTGCTAGAGCTGTTTTAATTAATACTTCATTGACTTCGTCTAGAAACACTTGAATACTTTGAAGTGTTAGTTAAACATAAAAGTTAAACCTATAGCGCAGCCCAGCTCCAGCTATTCAACGTGAGTCATCAAACCTTTTCCGATACCCGATACTTCTTTAAATCTAAAATTTAAAAACAAAACAAAACAAGAACGCGATCAATGAAGCACGCAACTTGCCAGGACGTCACAGTCTATCACACTGACTAACAGTAGTTTTATACTGCAAATTTTACTGCAAGGTGTGTAATGCCACTTCACACCAGCATACGCCGCTTGCGTAGCTTCCCTGCAGTGCTCCAGGGACTGGGGAGAAGCGCACTCAACGAAGCTAATTAAACCGCCCAAACGGGCCATACACAGTGAGAAATATGACCAAACTTCCGAGTCCTGTTCGATACGAAGATCAAATCAAATTACGCGCTGCTTTACTCGACAACGTAAAGTTCTGAAAATTCTCGCAAGCTTACTGTAACAATCTTTTGACGCAATATTGGCGCAAATTCCCCAGAGTTTGGTGAAATGTAACAGGATGTAGCAGGGGCACTATGGCGCAGCAATCACATCAGATCATTGTGATATCTGGGTGTACTGCGGTACATATTACTACCTGTCGAGAACGAGGAAGCGGTGTTTAAGTTCATACGATGTGAATGCGGCATACTCGTGGACCAGAATGTTTACGCCTATCTACGGCAATAAAGCATAGCCTGGAGTAACGTTCAAACGCAGATGTTATTCCCATACTGACACAAACTAATATACATTACAGAAAACTGTATGCGTAGATAGTCATTTCAAAAAGTCTACGAAACCATGCCAATTCACGGCGCTTTACGAAGCAAGTAACGTATATTTCAACAACTTGCTCGTGCTCGTAGTTATGTGTCCGCTGCTGCTGCGACGACATTCCTACTGTGTGGTACCAACTTCTACCCTATTGACTTTTTTAATGTGAATTGGCTTCGCTGCATTTATGTTGTCGGAGGGTTACGTTTACCGCCCATCAAACAACGCACGATTGGCTCTTTTCAGGCCGTGCTGGCAGGCGATGCAGAGCAGAAGGCAGCCGATCAGCAGCAGGGAGCTAAAGACTCACTGGGGGAGGCGTCTTCGGACATCGAGACGAAAGTCAGCCCGGACGGGGCGGACAAGGTGTTCCAGCAGCCCCACTACCACCAGGGAGGAGGTTACCCCCTGGACGGCATCCCGATACCCGTGCACCAGATCCCCATCCAAAGCGGCCACATCATCCTGCCGCAGCTCCTCAATAACGGACTCCAACAGGGGCCCATCCACTTGTCCCAGTGGGAGAGCAACAAGAAGCCTCCACAGCCTGTGTTCGATCACCAACAGGGCCACATTCCTGTCGTTGCCTATCCGGACATCCACCACCAGCCAACGCAAGTGGTCCATCACGGTGGAGGTCAACTGGCACAGGAGGAATCACCTCAGCACCACCAGTACATCGAGAACCACAACGTACACCCGCAGACGGATCACGGTCCACATGACGCGTGGCCGCTGCCTCAGCCAGAAGGTGCCCAAGATCGTTCACCTGGACGTCAAGTGCGAAAAGAATCTAATGAAGGTCGTGGTGGAGTTCGACACGCCCTTTCACGGAATCATCTTCAGCAAGGGTCATTACAGCTACGGCAGCTGCGTACACCTGCCCGCCGGATCCGGTCGCAAGAGTGTCTACTTCGACGTGTCCATCAACAGCTGCGGAACCATTGGTAATACACAGAACGGTCTGTATGGCCACGACGGCGGGACTTCAGGGACCGGAAGCTTCTTCGAGAACACCATTATCGTTCAGTACGACCCCCAGGTACAGGAGGTTTGGGACCAGGCACGAAAACTGCGCTGTACATGGCATAACAACTACGAAAAAGCGGTCACGTTCAGACCGTTCCCAGTGGACATGCTTGATGTGGTGCGCGCAGACTTTGCGGGCGACAACGTCGGTTGCTGGATGCAGATCCAGGCAGGTAAAGGGCCGTGGGCGAGCGAAGTAGCGGGCATCGTAAAAATCGGACAGACCATGACAATGGTGCTAGCAATCAAAGACGACGAGAATAAATTCGACATGCTCGTTCGGAACTGCATCGCACACGACGGACAGCGAGCACCGATTGAGCTCGTGGACAGTCAAGGCTGCGTGGTGCGATCAAAATTGATGAGCAGGTTCACCAAGATCCGGAACTTTGGTTCTAGCGCCACAGTGTTGTCCTACGCGCATTTTCAGGCGTTCAAGTTTCCGGACACTATGGAGGTGCATTTTCAGTGCACCATCCAGATCTGCCGCTACCAGTGCCCGGACCAGTGCTCCGCGCAAGCTGCCGTTGACTCGTCGGCTTCCGACCGGCAGGTGCTCTACTCCAACCACGTGTCTCCACCAGCAGGGCGGCCCAGGGAGGAACGAGACGTGTCCATCGACGAGGAACTGGACGACGAGGAGATGGCCGAAATCGGCGTCAATCGGGTCATCCGTGTCGTTTCCGCTGGAGACTTAGCATTTAGTCTCGGCTCCAATGACACCCACGCGGCACGCATGATTAGAGAAGAGCACGAGAGCTCGGTAATCTGCATGTCTGCGCCAGGATTTGCGTCCGCGCTTGTCGTATTGCTGTCGATTCTCGTTATAGCGTGTCTGTTGTCCGCATTTCTCTGGGTCAAGCAGAAGACAGCGTCAAGGTTTCCCAAGGGTTTTCCTTACGATCTGCCTGTATTCAAGAAGGGAAAGCTCTAAAACGAGATCTGCCATATTTATTTTTACAGAACTGTCACACCCAGAACTAAATCCCACAGAAATGAATGTACATGACGGTGACGTCCGGAACGTGTTGATGGAACGCATTCGTTTGCTTCGCTAATTTTTTCACACACCTGAGCGAATCTTGGCAAGAAAAAGTGGTGCATTATTGGGTAAGCTTTCATGTTGTCTGTTGGTTTTGGTCATAGGACAATTGAATGCACTCTGTCAGCATGTTCAAGGAACATCCAATGTTCACGTTCTGCAGGATAAAGGCCGCGAGAATACCCCCTGTTGCAGTACTACGTGCATTCTATTCCTGCACCTTGCGGCACGGTAAATAAGCAAATCAATTTCCCGCAATGTTTATCGAATTTTATGCCGAGTACATGCTGGGACTGACATCACACAAAAGTGCTCGGTGAGCCTGACGTCTAACGCAGGCTCTAGGAACGACAAATTTAAATTATCATGGAAGAAGTGGCTTTATAAAACTCGCCGTTTCATTTGGGGCCACAAAATAAAGATTGCACGTGATAGCTACTTTTAAACAGCGACGGCACAAAAAGATGTCACTCGTCACACTTGTTCTGTAGAACAGCTTATGGCAGATAACACAAAGCAGATGGCTGGTCACAACCTGGCTTTCATGTTAAAGGCATTTAAGTTAATTCCTTATTTATTACATTCACTCTCCTCAGCACATTCAGGGATCATTTTCATCTACTTATCATTAAAGGTAGAGCAACTATGCCCGCCTATGAATATGGAAAGGCTCTTGCTGGCCTCCAACCATTCACAATAACAGTTCTACTGGACTAGCGTTTAATGTCTGAAGAGTTCTAATTGGGGAAGGTACTTTTAGGTCTCAGAAAACAATGTTGCAAACATCCATAAAGATGTGACTTGCATGTCCAGTCTACTGGGGGATGAATGTCAGTCTTGAGTGCCAAAGTGTGCAAGATGAGGTTGCTGTAATCTCCACCTGCCATGGTGGTATGTTGGAGTATTACTCCCTGTCCCTTATTTCACGTTAAAGTGTTAATAAAGTTAATAGTATTGATTGCCAGGTGTCATGTTATGTAGCGTCTTTCAAGAGACCTAGAACTGCCATGATCATTAAAACTATAATAGTCTTCAAGGTGTCGCAGGCATAGATAATGCTTTCAGCATATTGCCATTCCTTTGAGACTTGTGCTCTCAATTTTCTTTCAAAGCACATGATGGTTTCAAAGCCCAAACTTGCTTTTTAGTATGTGAGTGTATTTGTTTGAACGGTTTTATTTGTGCTCTGTTCATAAGTGTTACATGCACCATTATGAGAATGACTGCCTTCTGTGTGTCTGAGATATAAATGATGTCTGAAGAACGAGCTCCTGGATGCTTTGGGAATCAAGGCCAGCAATTGTGATTGGAGGCTAAACATCTCCCACAGCAGGCATATGCAAAAGCTCACATGGAGGATTTAAATGAAGACTTCAGTTGAAACTAGCTGGAGCATAGATTTTGACTAACCTTTCAAGTCTTATTAAAACTATGCCATGTTTAGAGTAATGCATCCCCACCAATGCAACAAGTGATGAAATCAATATGCATGCAAATCTACACAATGTACACGAAAAAGTGGATAGTCTCGCATAGTCAGAGTGGCATGGGAGATTACCTTGCAACATGTTAAATGTTCATCTCCTCTGTAAGGGAACAACTGATGTGCTAGTTTCAATTTTTTAGTCGACACAGGACGCAATGCTATTTTATCATTTTTTTTTGTAAATCTTTCTTTTGTGTACTTGCAGCCAATCGTGTAAAACCGAGGTCTGCTAATCCTTCATTACACAGCTTAGCTCTCCTCCCAACTGCGGATGGCCCGTGCAATGCCCTGGGCCACACACAGCTAGTACAATGATTGCCTCGTAACTGGCATTTTTGTAAATATGTATCTCATGCCCTTATTGTAAATATTGTGCTCTATTGTTTACCATATGGTCTACTAACATGTAGCATTGTTGTCTGGTAGAAAAATAAATTTATGGAGGAGCCAACACTGACTGTTGAATCAGTTTTCCCAAAATGTACACACCACCACAGCAAAATAAAAGTTACCTGTACATTTATTATATTTACAAATACCACCACAGATGGGTAGTCTCCTTGTACATCGAGAGCCATTGTAACTAGATGCATCCCAGAAGGATCCTTTTGAGTATACAACCTTTCTAGCAACCATAAATGGAGGTGAGTATGAAAATGACATGTTCAAAAAAGGCAATGCAAAATCTTAGCTGCAATTTAAACAGTGCCCCTTTTAGCATTGAAATTGCAGAAGAATATAACACACATAAGGAGGTGTCTTATAGTGAATCAGCCACAAATTCACCTATGGCTATCCTGTTTAACAGAGTCAAAATTCTATGTCCAAGGTGAAAATGACAGACATGAAAGATCAAATCCAACATGTTCATGGATGAACTGAACTAGTTCTCACTAAACCAAACAACAATCAAAAGAGCAAAAACTGGGATTAATAACACACATGAAGTGTAAATAAAATTATGTTGACAACATGAAAGCTGCATAGTATGGCACACTTAATGCATACATATAAAACACTAAATTGTGAAAATCAAGATCTTTCATTTTTTTTTTTGCGATTGCAAACTTTTGCAAAACCTTACTTTTCAGTCTATTGGCCAAACACCAACTCAAGAATACGACAGCAAGAAACCAATGACTTAAGGCTCAAATACAAAACCAAGACAGAGTGCTTATTCAATATAACTATTTTTGTTGGGAGATGAGAAATTTCATACTGATATTCAATATATCTATAAGAGACACTCCTAGAGCTGGCTTTGAGCACCATGAATGAAATTGAAAGATAAAAATTTATGCATGGCTAGACGACAGGAAATCACAAACTCCATGGCACCTTCAAATTGCATGACAGTCCTACATCACACTATTGTTACATACACAAGACCAACACCACTTGTCAGAGCATTTCCTCTGCTAAAAATTGGCAAAATACCCCATGACTGAGAAAGAGGCATAAGAAGCCATGGCCTGAAATTGACAAGTGTAGTCTTCGAGAAGCACAGCACTTACGTCTCAACCATCAGTGTGCTTTGCTTTGAAAATTGCAAGGCAAACTGGTTACAGAAATCCAACACTGATTGTAAATGCTATGCAAAGCTCTGCTGCAAAATCAAATAAAAATGAAAGATTTGTGTGCTTGCTGGCTTGAAATGCTGAAGAGGAAAAGACAAACACAGAGAACAAACCATCCTCATTATGTTGAAAAACACAGAAGAACTTACAAATGCTTATTCTTAGTGTAGAAAATTAAAAAGGCTACAATATGTCACAATGTTTAATTTAGGCTTCATAGTGAAACCGATGGTGGGCTAACACGCAATATTAAATGTCTGCCTAAAAAAAAAAAAAAGAAATGCAGCGAGAAAAAGGCAATGCGTGATAAGAGAAGGACGCTCATGGGCACCGTAGTATGAAAAGCACCTTGTTTACTATAAACTATTCTCTCCAAAATATTGATAGAAACACTGAATCTATTGTTTGGCACTGTATGTTATGTTTGTGTAGACATTGTCCAAAATGGATTAACATGACTAATAACCCGACATCACATACCTACACAGAATATATTACACAAGTTGAGGCATAAAAGGCAATTGTACTTTCTGATTCATATCGGCAGCATTCAAGCTGCCAAAACAAAAGCAACTTGTTGGTGGAGGCCATGTCTTTGCATCAGAATATGAGAATAAAGTGGTACAGTTAGTAATAATAATCCAAATACTACACAGATTAGCCAGAAAAATTCAGGAAGCTATTCTTTCTGGTGGTGAGAAGTAAAGCTAAAGGAGCGTAGTGTTCCTACTGCTTCTTAGGAAAGCAGATGATTAGGCTTAAAAGTCCTAAGTAGGACAGCTAGAACGAAATGACGACAAACACCTTCACAACCATGCTACATTAATAAAGAAAAACCATCAGTCATATACACATGAACAAGATACCATGATTTTATCGAGGCTTGTGAAGCACATGTATATGCATGAGAAAGTTTTGACAGGAAGAAAAGTTGAATGCTAAAGCATCCAACTTTCAAGGCTGTAAGTCAACTGAAAACAAAGTAAAAAATGTGCTTGAGCCTGAGAACAGAACAACTTATGCAAGTCGAGCATGTTGCCAAGGCACCAGAACAAGAAGAAATGCCAAGAAATGCCAGTATATACAAAGCCACACATCAAACAAGCCTAATGGGATGCCAAACACTGTTTTGCACTCTTTTTCGTTCTTTTTAAGGAGCCGCCTCGTAGGAAATCAGCCTACAAGATACATAAAGCTCGAAAGCATTTTCCTGTGTTTATGCTCACAATTTATGTATCTTGTGAAGTACATTTTCATGCAAGGCAGCTTAAAGAAAGAAAAAGCAAGCAAGACAGAGATGAGGAACAAACAATAACTACAACAACAAACACCTCCAAGGTTCAGGGATCAAGTGGGGAATGTCCTAAGGGTGGCACAGACATCACACCATCTTGACTCCCTGGCAGCCGCTGTTGTGGACAAGCCTTGCTAAGGGACTTCTTGACACGGAGTGCCGTCAGCCGAGCACATGGGTTTGGGTGCCAGCACTCCTGCATCAACTTTGACAAGACTTGCGTTGCCTGCACAAACAACAAGCGCCCATTGCTGATGTAAGATCCCTGCACCAGCAAGCACTCGCAGCGAGCGAGAATTGCCGCTGTCAGAGATGAGAAACGGCAGTAAAATAATTTTCCAATTTTTTTTTTTTAATGATTAGTCTTAGATTTCTAAGGGTCCATATTTGCTGACCCCCATAAACAAAAACACAGCGAAGTAGCATCTTTGCCAAGAGATGCAAAACCAGAAGCCAATCCTACAGGCCAAAAACACAGCGCCCAAAATGAAGCCTATGAATAAACTTCAATCGGAAACTGAAAATAATATGTACCATGCTCCACAAAGAAGGGAAAGCTCCTATTAAGTCAGAGAGGAGCAGAAATTATAAATTTTCAGTATTCTACAGAACTCTATAAGCAGAAGAAAAACAAAACAGGTTATTGGTAAGCATTGCTCAGAAATCGGTACACGGCGAAAAGACGAAGATAAATAGTGAAGGGACCAGTGTTGCCAATTTAGCAATATTCCAAATAATCTAGTGGTTTTCTCAGTTGTCTAGGAGGTGAAAATGCCATCTTGAGGGCGGCAGAATTTTTGGCAGTTATCAAGTGCACTTAACGGGGTAACCTGCCACGACTGACACTTGGAAAAGTATGAATATCGCAACTGAGTGCTTGAGAAAAGAGCACGCTTTTGCAACAGGATCGTGCACGTGCACACCTCGTGTATTCAAAACGAAACAAATTTTCTAAATGTTGATATCTACATAGCAGTAAAATTTTAAGAATTAAACTCTGGCTGTTATGTAAGGGTATATGCTAGGCAGAGATGCCCTGACATCTTGCATTCACCATTTGTGATTCTTTTTTTTTTTTTTAATTCGGGATTGATTAAAGAGTATTTGCATACAGCAAGGTTTGTAAATACACTCAATTAGGTGTAGCTAGGCATCGCTATAGGTTTCATATTATGTCAAATCAATCATTTACTTGACATCCCAAGGAGTCAAACTTTTTGAAGTCACAGTCCATAAATATAGTTACAGTAAAATACCAGGCAAGTGCCCACTCAAATTTTAGAGATAATCGCAAAAAAATGGGGGATGGGCCGCTTGTCCGGTCATCAGTTTTACATATCAATGTCCGGTCATCAATTTTACATATCAATATACAGTGCATATTTTCTCAGATCTTACAAATTTGGGTATGGGTGCTTGTGTGGTACGGGCAGATGTGCGGTATTCTACGGTAGATTAAAATTAGCTTATAAATGGACAAATGGAAGCTTGGGAACAACCTTCATGAGTTTAGCTCGGTTTTCGTTTAAGCATGGTGCAACAGTAGGAAAGGCTTAGAGAAACTATTCAATATTCAATTAAAAAATATTTGCCTAAAAAACCATGATTCGCTTTGAACTGAAAATCTACTTTTCTCAGATGACATAGTATTTGGAAATTTTAAAGTAGCTGCCACTGGCAAAAGAGTGTGTGCTTTTTGGTTTCGGTAAGCAAGTAACGGTGGCATAAACGCATCTGGTGAAGTTACATCTGGAGGAGAGGAGACAAGCAAGAAACAACCAAAAGATTGCTGAAACTGCTGCCACTGTGCCGAACCTGAAAGTGTGCTGTGCTCCTGGAAACACTTCTTGCTTCATAAATATGACGAATGGGGCTAGTTCAAAAATTAGTTGCCATTTCCATAAGACGCTTTTTGGCAGCTTTGACCTCACACGACAACATACAAAAGTCCCTCATTATAACAAAACTGCTTTATTCGAATTAACGCTTTCTTTGGAATTCAATGCGGTTCCAGATGAAATGCATGCGTTTTGAACCGGATTGTTTGAAGTATATCGATGACCGACTGCACTTATTATGAAGGCCGAGGTGTCGAAAGCGTGCAAGCCTACACAGAGGCACACGGGAGACCCTTGCATTCCCTCCCCGTCCCTTTCCTCCGCCGAGGCAAACGGCAAACAGAAAACGGAGCAAACGAGTGAGCGAGAGCAGGAGTGCTGCATTCGATGCACCGACGCAGTCAGGGAGCGACGTCCACGTTCCGATGATGCACACGGTGCCTGCGGTCCAGCTTTTGTCGGAATCGAGCAAGGAAGAGAAAGTGCCCAGAGATCATCCCTTCATGAGCCTCTGATGCGCACGCCTGCCACAAACAAATATGTCGTACGAGTGTTTACCGAAAGTTGCTTCAATCTGTGAGGTTGAAAAAAGTGGCCGGCTTAAGTCCGAAATCATCAAGGAATTCGACGTTCCATCATCAACTGTTCGACACCGTCGACAATCTTGCAGATCAAGCAAGAAGCACTGGATGGAATCAGAAAGAGTGATTCGGAGATGAAAAATTGCCAACTGCTTTGTGCACGTAGAATTTTCTTGCGCGTGCATGTTTGCTAAGCTATTGCATGATTCCCAGAGCTGCAAAAATCTCTAAAGGAGATTGTTCTAATTTGTTGGTAAAGCCACCGAGGACAACTTTGATCTGTTTGTGCTTGTCGATGCGGACATCCCCGTTGTTGCTCCTGCTGAGATGCTGTGATCATAGACCTTGTTTGTGGCCGGGGTAAAGATGAAGAGATGTCAGTGAGCACTACGAGAAATACCGACGACTGAAGAAATGCAAACATTGTACGGCTCCTTCGGAACAAAGTGGAGCGCAGCGGCAGTTACGGTGCTCTTGCGATGCCCGAGCAATTCGAGCACTGATGCCCGGTTAAAATTATCGGAAAAACTCCATTTAATTATTTTCTTTTACTCCTCAGCATAGGTGCCATGAGTTGTTCTTTGCCAAGGTTTGATCGATTAAATATACATTCAGTCTTCCGCAGTGTCCACATTCCCCTTCAAGACTGCTGTCGCTGTTACTTTGGTTCCGTCGCTTTTTATCGAATTACCGCCTATATAGAATCTTTTACAACGGTAGCTGGTAGTGCTCCTTCCCGGCAAAAAATAATCACATACAAACGCAAAACCCCACTCTACAGCAGAGGCACTGCGCTCCCTCTCCCTGTCGTTCCTCACACATACACGCCAACTGTGGCAAGGCTCTCTCTTGCTCCCCCATCTTCCCCCCTGTAAGCCGCCGCTGTTCCAAAAACCCACGTGATTACGAAGAAAGTGCTCTCTCGCCCCCCGCGTGTTCCTGCTACGTCCACATAGCGTCCACTGCCGCCGCCCAGGTTCCATTCTCGTCTGCTCTCCGCGCCTCTACGGAACAGCTTACCTACATAGTTTCGCTTCTTCCATCGCGGCCGCGGTCACGGGCACCCCTTGATCCCTTCAAACACACATGACCAAACCACGCAAGTGTCGCACAGCGTCAGAGGAGCAGGCATGGCAGGCGCACTATGCCGAGCAGAGTAGGCGAAGGTCCGCAACGGCACGAGAGCTACGAAGGACGCAGGACCCCGACTTCCAAGCTTGAGTGGGCCTTTCCACAACGCAGCAGCTACCGCTGTAAATCGCGGCACGCTTTGTGGTCGTTTGCAATTTTTGCTGTCCCATTGACTTCCTTATAACGAGAACTACAGTATTAATGCAGAATATGTTAATACTGTATGATGCAATGCTGCTTTTGGTTCCGAAATATACTGGAACCCGCCAAAATCCACGTTGGAGGCAAGTGTCGCTGTTATACGGCTATGCTATGTTTTGTGTGCTTTGAGACCGTGTTGGGGCTGTAGTTTGTCTGCTTACTCGAGGTCTAAAATGGTCAGTTGCACTGTAAATAATCGTTTCAGCTATAAAAGTAGGCCACAAAAAGGAACCACAACAGGAGTATTGTATTTTTTGTTATTTTTAGAATTCCGGCAATCATTAGGAACCAGAACAAGGCGACACTCGAGCAATTCGTTTGCCAGAGTCATGACTAACTCCGACAGATATGACGGCACAATTTCGACAGAAAAGCCTCGTACCAACAGAGAATTTGTGGACTGACCTTCGTGTCAGGTGAGGAAACTCTTTGCGATTGACTAGGACAAGAAAGCAGACGAAATTACTTGTGCGGCAGCTCGTCTTCATCTGTGTAGCCAGTCAAAAAGTTGGAGGACCGGCTCCAGTGCTGACAAGTTTGTCACAATATCCTTCAATGATTTCACGTATAGGTAGCAGCACTAATCTTCTTGTCAGTCACCGCAAATGACTAGCAAACAATGCATTCGTTGCCGCCTGACGGCACTCTTGCAAGGCGTTGAAGTGTGGTACAAGGATGTTAGATACAAGTGACGCTTATTCTGACCTGTGTTCCATCGGCTGCTTGCCACCAATTTGTTTTGTCATCAAACACAAGCGAGGCAAATGCCAGGAGAGCAATGTTTTTACTTAGCTTTCACTTAGCCAGACAGAGTACCACTACTGTTACATCCAATGACTCCAACATGGTGCCAAGGCACAGATGGCAGACGATAATGCTGGTTTCGATTTCGACGCTAACCGGAAGTGATGTCAGGCGCGAGAAGCCTATACACGAAAGCGAGATGCAGAAGTATTACAATTGACAGAATGCATCGTGTCACCACCACAGCAGGGCGTCCTCGGGGATGGTGCCACACTTCCGGTGTAAGCAATCGTGTGATCACAGGGACAACTATTGGCGTTCTCGTCGGAATTTAAAGTACGAGCCTCACCAACATTTACTGATCCAAAAGTGCATCCCTTGTATACAATGATTTTGTCAGATACGGCCAAAGTACTGGTGCAAATTGATGTTAGTGTTACGGTAGAACCTTGTTGTTAGTTCATAAATTTTCCCAGCTGCCAATATTCATAAAACACTGGTCACGTTTAACTCCCACAGAGCTAAAACTGCCCCACTGCCCTGCCTGCTCCTGCCCTCCTCCCCCGACACAAAGCGTTGGCTTGCCCGGATGTGGCTACCCTCCTCCTTTTGCTCCACTTCCCCTCTTCAACTGTTAGCCTATTTGCGCTGTGCTTCTTGACCACCCACTGGGCACAAACTTGGACTAGGCTCGAGAGGGATCCAGACTTTCGCAATCGCCCATTTATTTTTCTCTCTTTCAACAGCACACACTTTTGCTGCAAAGTAATTGTGTTGCGTGAATGTTTAGACAGCGGAAAGGGAGTAAGTCCCAGTGGGCGTCCGGTATTTCTCCTGTAGATGAGGAAGTTCACCAATGCAGTATGACTGCTAGCTTGGGGTTCCTAACATGTGCACCATGCAGTTATGATACACAACCGCACGCCAGTACGGTGCTCATTCAGATGGAAATGGGCAGGGGTAGGGATTGAACCCAGGACCCTTAGGTGCCGCAGTACGTCAACACGCTTGGCCATTGATTCCTACTTTTTGCTGCGTCCCATTTCACCAGTTACGCTAGTTTCATACTCAGGGTGTCTAGCAAATTCTTCTTTTTATATTCCCTGACTTTTCCAGGTTTTCCCTGACAATTTCAGGTGAAATTCCCTGACCACTGTAGAGGCGGTTAAATATATAAGACCATTACAACACAAGGCCGTGAGCATTGAGCACTGTAAGGATCATTTTGCACGGGCTTAATCCAACTTGCACATTCCGAAATATTTGGGTTCGTCCAGTCCGGATTAAGCGAGCACTTTCTTGCTGCTGACATCGTCAGTGAAGAGGCCACTTCCGGAAACACAATGAAGACACGATGCTCAACCACACACGTTCATAACCGAATGGCAGCATGGCCACCAGATGCACACTTTCGGATACTTTTGGCTTAAGCCTTGGATTGGATTGGGGTCTGCGGCTTTCCTATTTGTTACTAAATCTAGTAGCTCTAACTGGATCTAGCCTAGTGTCGCGCCCTCAATCCAATCCAGGGCTAGGACCGGATTTGTCGGTTGTTTCCTTTGCATCGGGTAGTACACTCTACACCAGCTGAGCACAGCCCACGCTCCGCTCTGAGCAGAATTTATTGCCTATTTTTCTGCCCCCCAAGTCCACAAGCCTTTGCTCAAGGCACTCGATGGCATTTCCGGCCCACTTTTGCTCGCTTTTTGACAATATCCCTGAAAATTCCCCGACTTTTCCCGGGTAATTGAAATTTCCCTTACAATTCCCGGTTTTCCCGGTCGCTAGACACCCTGATACTACAAGGAACTCGGAGCCCGCAACCGTGCACCACGTGCGGCACGCTTGTGTAAATGTTTCGCACTGGCTTTGGCCCTCCGTACCGGCGTGCTAGGGGCAGCGGCTGTCGTGGGGGAACGGCTGGGTTAGGTCGATGGTTTCGCTCACTCCTATCTATACACTACTTAGTCATGATAACAGATCTACCCCTACTTTTAAGAAAACAATTGCAAAAATTACTAAAATGTTTGAACACATATAGCAGTTGCTCGCAGCAACAAATGTTCACGTGAAATAATTTGCTATGTGAGAGTTGCTTCCTGCAACAACTACAAGTCCCCAGAAGAGTTAACGACCGCCACATCTTCCCAAATTATACATTCTTTGTTGCATACCCGAATGAACACATCAACGGTGTTCTACTGCATACTATAAAGTGTCAGCACTTTCTTCAATGCTTTCTGCCCTTCCCTTTTATGACCTCTCAAACAATACTGTTATCACCGCCCTTCACCGTGCAATCCCGCAGCCAATGATGTAATGTGGGCGCTAAATAACACAAAACAACTCGTTCGACTGGATGTGCTTACCTCGCAGGATGCCCAGCGTTTGGGCAGCTGGGGTCGATACTTGTCCACGCAGACAATCTTACGCATGTCTTCGAAGCTAGGGTCGCTTGGGGCCACATTGTGGTATGGGATGCAGTACTCTTCAACCACCCCTGCAAGCAACAGCAAGCACCAGTCAGTCGGCCACTCAAATCCCTTTCATTTTCTCGTTTTGTAGACATCAACGGCAGACTAAAGAGAATTTAGACTTTTTCATGGTTTACGCTGGATTCTGACAATCGATTTCTGCATATTTCTATATATTGTTTACTCCTAAAAAGGCACTCAAATGAAAAAAAAAAACTTTTAAGAGGTTTAGGTGGGAATTTTTACTGCAAATGTTTCCACCAAACAATATTTCTTTTGTTGCAATATTTACGTTATCAGGAACTATTTACGCTCTAAGCCCCGCCCCGCCCAGTGCTTAGATAACTAAGCACATTTCTATGGTTCTCATTGGTTTGAGAGACGATTGACATGTGAAATGTTGTATGTAAAATTGTATCTCCTTGCTGTACTAGTATTTTAGCCGACAACTTTTTTATGTTTGAGAAACAAATAACCTAGATAGAGTCATTTTGTTTTCAAAAATATCCCAAGATTGCTCTTTCCGCATTGGTGTGAAACGATAACGAACATGACTGCCGGCGCCTGCGGAGCTCTCAACAAGCACATTAATTTTTACGAGTGCGAGTCGATTTGTGTACACCAAGGTGTTTAGAAAAGATCTCAACCGACGTAGATCACAACAAACAGCTGTCGCAACTACGCTCCTTCGGAAGCGCTGTGCGAGTGCTTGGGTTCAGTAGCAGGACTGGCCTAAGCCTAGCGTCTCACGTCAACTACAGTAGGCTCGCGATAATTCAAACTCGGATATTTCGTACTTCCAATTAATTCATACAGATTTGAAAATTTTGGTTGTCCCGCTATGTTTTTATTGTATTTATAAGCGCTTAATTCGAACGGCGTTTTCGCTTAATTCATACTTTTTGTTCTCGCGGCCCCGTTGAGTGCGCTTCTTTCCGAGCACTGGTGCGCTGCAGAGAAGCAACACCCGCGGAGCGTGCTTCCGCGGGTGTTGCTTCTCCGCGGTGCACCGGTGCTCGGGGAGAAGCGCACTCAACGGGGCTCAAGCAGGCACATGAGCTCTGAAAACGGGCACCACGCAAACATTTCCATAGTAACTTGCGCGGACGCTGTGACGTGGCGGCATGGCATAGGTCCACGTCACAGCATCTGTGCAAGTTGCTATGAAAACTGCTGCGCGGTGCCAGTTTTCATTGCTCATGTGTTCCCTGCTTAATAGTCCACATTGGACAACCTCTTGGCCTGATGAACAAAGTTAATGTTGTGATCTGCTGCCTAAACTGTCCGCGATAAACAACTTTTTTAAGGGATAAATAAACTTGTCATACATTTCACAAATGTTTTATGTATGGCATACCTGCTTATGATCAGTAGGCCTATGAGAGGAAATCATTAAATATCTGCTTTGTATGTGTAGTCATTCATATGACATATCATAATTTTATCTTGCATCATATTTAGACAAATTTCCGACAATTCCAACTTTCGATAATTTAAACAAAATTCGTGGCTTCTTGGAGTTCGGATTAATGAGTCTACTGTATTCCCGTATCCTCGCAATACCCGACGTACACTAAAGGCGTTTTACGGACTATAGTCCGCACCCGGTGTTCTGGACGTCTGCAAAGACAAAGTTCAGTTCTTTCACCAATGTGTTATGCCTGTACTTGCTTATAATTAGGCCTATGTTAAGGAAACTGGCAAAAATCTGCTTTGTATGTGTAGCTATCCATGTAACAAATCATAATGCTGTCTAGTATCATATTTAGATGAATTTCTGATAATTCAAACTTCTGATAATTCAAACTAATATTTGTGACTTCCTGGAGTTTGAATTAACGAGTCTACTGTATGTCGCTCGATCTGGCTCGATTTGTTCGTTTGCGTGTGTTGATACTGAATAAGGATGTTGCATTAAAGCGGCCCTGTGAATTGTGGAACCGTCATGATTGCAATTACGGTTTCAATACCGAGAAGATATCTACACAGGAAAGAATTCGAGAGCCATTAGGCTGGAGGCAATCGGGCGCTCCGCTCGCGTCAAGTTTGTCCAGGTTTAATCCCGCCGTCATATTGCTTCGAAAGGAAAGCATAGCTCTCAAGTTTTGCAGTGCACCTGCCTGCCAAAGCGAATATCTTTAGGTCACTTTTTAACTGTGCGTCATGATGCTTACCGACCATGTTCGCAGGTGCCATGCGAAAAAGATAACGAGAACAGAAAAGCTGAAAGGACTGGATATCTATTTTGATGATTTTTTTAGTCCTCTGGCTCGTACATGATGGAACGCTAGAATGCCACTTCTATGGCAGCGTCAAGCATTGGGGAAGTGCACGTCCAAAGATATTCTACAGGAAGGTACCTTTAAGAAACACAGACTGATCACTTACCATCCACGACGCAGCGCAGTGTGATCTCCCACATCACCAGGGCGAACGAGTACATGTCGGCCATCTTGTAGGAATCGAAATGATTCTTGGGCATGGACTCCTCTAGCACCTCAGGGGCCATGTAGCGCTTGGTGCCGACACGAGGATTGACAGCTATGTCCAGTTCGCTCGCTTCACTGGGAAGAAACGATGGGAAGCAATGGTCATGACTGTCAACTTAAACATCCCCTTCCCCCAAGAAACATAGAGGTACATTAAAAAGATTCTTAAAGACACGGGCTAATTACTGGCTATACGAGTGCAATGGGGCAGAAAATCTTCACTATTCCCTTTTCAATTTTACTGTTTCATTAATCTACTTCTACAATGACAATGTGGGCTGATAATTGCTCAAATCTAATTTCAACGACAGTATGACTATTCAAGCCTGCAGCTGTTATCTTTTCGGACAATAATTAGACGTACTACACTTCAGTGCAACCCACTTATAACGATAATGAGAAAACCCAAAATTTCAATCGTTATAACCGATTATCGTTGGATCTAGACTAGAAACTGATCATTTCCAATCTAAAAACTTTAGTATCTGATCGTTTTAAGCGGTACATCATAATATGTGGTACCGTTATAAGTGGGTTGCACTGTATAACATGATCTCAGCTGCATGCCAGACTTGATTAGCATTAAATGCTGTTGGTCAGGTCCATATTTGAGTAAATACATAGAACAAATAACAACATACTGCCTGGGAACCCTAAGATCAAAGCTATGTATCGGTGTTGTTATGTTGCTGGCACGAATGGCTCGGTCACTGAAGTAGGCGACATGCTTTCATGCCACGTCACGGTAAGATTGTTGCTGTTGTTTATATTTTGTTGCTGTGCCTTCAATGAAAGAGGATAGTCAGGAAACATGGCAAAGGGCGAACGACAATCAAGTTGACTAACAACTGACAATTATGTTGTATTAATGTGGCCACTGTATGTATACACCAGCACACGGCTCTGATGTGTACGGTGGCACAGATTGCGGCACGGCGCATGCGTAGACACATCATCTTGTGCAAATATGGTCTGTGCACACGTGCTGTGCCCAAACAGGTGTGGGCGAACGCCGGCTTGTTTGTTAACAGCATGTAATGAATGCGACAAGATGCTTTGGACTTCCCGGTGAACTCACCTACTGAACCTGACGGCCAAACCAAAGTCTGCTATGGCGCAGGTGCCATCCTTCTGTACCAGGATGTTCTTGCTCTTGATGTCACGGTGGGCAATGGCGGGTTTCCCTACACAAAAATACATTATTGCAAAACACTCAAGTTGAGACCAACTCAACTGAGGTCTGATTTATAGAAGGAGTGGACAATAAGATGCCCTCTACAAGAATAAATTTAATGTACCTATGCTATAACGAGCCGAATCTACGAGGGGCACACCATATTGATTTACCCTGTGCTTCTTTTTGGTGGGTACCGGTAACTTAGAGATCAGTAGAAACCTATGTCCACCTTCTTCACATATATACCCCGAAGTCGAATGCACTTGTGCCCCAAGTGTGGCAGCATTTTCTATGCACTGACAAAACCACTTTATGAAAGCGCATCACACCTATACCTAGACAGCTGCTTCCAGCTCATCAGTGACTGCGAAATGGCATTTTCGAGGGTGTTTTTTCGTGGCTCCATACAGGTGATAAACACTGTGGGACAGACCGGGCCGTACACATGCACGACCAAACGACCGACAGGTATTACAACATGTCGGAAAGACGAACAAACCTCAGCAGGCGGTGGTCAATCGCGGCATCGTGTGCATTCATGTGAGGCCGTGATCGGCCAGTGCTTGGTCGTGTTTAGTCATCCTTGCGACGCGTCATACGACTTGACCGCCGTTCGGTCGTGCATGTGTGCAGCACCAACCCCGGTGGTTATCACCTATTTGGGGCAACGAAAATAAACCTGCGAGGACGATACTCCGCGCTCACCGGTGAGCTGGAAGTTAACTCCCTAGGCATGGGTGCAATGCACTTCCAAAAAATGCAGCGCAAGCATTAGTTTGTATTTTGGTTTCTAACCGCTTTCCGAGCTCTTGTTCCTTCTACGTTCTTCGACTCTATCGCTACGATGCTGGCAGCAAATGGCAGGGACTCGTTCATGTTGGGCACTTGGAAACACAGGCATGGGAAACGAAGGGGCGTCGGAGGCGGTCAGCTTCCGAAAACTGCCGCACCGTTGTCTCTAAGTAACTCGGCGTTCCCGACTCCCATCACATCAGTGCTCGGAGGTATGGGCTACGCGGGAACATGTGTTATCTATGCTGATCCCTGACATCCGAAGAGAGGACGTGTTGACAGCAACTGAGCGAAAGATGGCGACGTTGAGGCGAGAAGTATGCCCCAAAAAGCAGCCGCTAAGCCTACCTAACAGCAGCGAGCTCGATGGGCTCGCAGACTACAACTCGCATGACGTTTTGTGTGTCAAAAATTTGGCCGGAGTTCTATTGTGCCTGAAATGTGCCAGGCCGTGAACAGGAAGGACTTACTTATGTTCCTGGATCATTTCAAGTGATGTGGAAAGCACCATTTCAAGAGGAACATTGCTTCAACTTTTGATTGCGTTTTTCTCAGTTTTGCGTTTTGAGCATATTTTCGTTTTTAAAAATCTATAATTTTTTAGTTATTTTCCAACACATCTGAAGTGGTGTTTTTCTGGGGTGAAATTTACTGGAGATTTCAGTAACGTACTTGGCTTTCAATAATTTTCTTTTCTTCAGTATGAAAAGGTAAATTTTAGTGAATGTTAAAGGGGCTGTGCAACAATTTTCAGACTTTGGCCAATTAACCGCGGAAATTAATCGGCGTCACCTATGGAACGAAAATCAGAAAACCGTATTTTCTTGCGAGCGCTAGTTCTTATTTTAAAAAAAATGAAACAAATCGAAGGTCAAAGTGCCCCTCCACTCTCCACGTCGACTTTCGAGTGACGTACTCTGGAGTACGTCACTCGAGTTCACGTCACTCGAGTTCACGTAGTTTCCCCTTGGGGTCTCTCTTCAGAGACCAGCCGCTTCCTCAACGATTGTCAACTTTGAAAGGATTAGCCTCGTCGAAGGTCGTGGCGAGCGATCGACACAAAGGACCGTTCACCGCGGGGCTGACGGCGAGTATAGCAGTGGAGGGGGACAGGTTTTGTTGACTTCCGCGTACCCCCAGAGACGGTGTCATTTTAGTTACCGTAACCCCGACAGGCGGCTGCAGATCGGCAAATAATTCGTTTTTTGCTTTGCGATTAAGCAGCAGAATAGCAGTTTTTCGGGGAAAGGTGACGCGTTTTTGGTCACTTGGGCTTGCATCAACAATATAAAAAATGCAAACTGCCAATTATTGCAACATTAAAATCGTTGCACAGCCCCTTTAAGGCCCGTTCACACTGTTGCAACCGAGCACCACCGAGAGAGACAAGACTTGTTGAAACCTCTTAAAATTTCATAGGACGAGAGAACACACTGGCACGCTGGCGCCATCTATGCGGTGACCCTGGAACTGTACTTCACAAGAGCAAAGGTTTTGCGGGATTTCCGAGGTCAAATGTGCGCAATACCTATAAGAAAGGCTTGTTTATAACATTGACAAAACTTTTCGAGCCAAAAACGAAAGGATAATGCGCCAGAGAAATAGAAAATATGCCGGACCACCAACTTTACACTGCTACCCAATACAGTAGAACCTCGTTAATACGTTTTGAAGAAACCGCGAGAAAAAAAACGTATTACCCAAGAAAACGTACGATCCAAACTCACCATTTTCAAGCACAAAAAAAAAAAATAGTCGAGAATTAGATTGAACAGCGTTTAATACAGCGCTTCAATTACCGAAAGCGTCTATCAGCTTCTGCTGGCGAGTGCCAGCAGATTCGTTCTGCGATGGTGTCATGGCTTCGCGAAAGCGCGTTGCTTTCGCGACGCCATCGCAGAACGGAACGAAAGGGCACGGGCTTCGGCGGAACGCGAAACCGAAGCTGCCAAAGAAAGCTGACAACCAACGTTATCTGACAACGCAAAGAAAGAAACAAAGAAATGCCAGATTTGTTCATTTACTACAACCGCGCTACCGCTACTGCTCCCTTGTACGTCACAGTCTAGAGTTACTCTTGCGCACTCTTGCAAACGGTGCTTTCAGCCCTCGGAACAGTGCCTCAAAGAGCTTGCTGGAGTTACCGAGAGCGACCCATAATCACGTGTCTACTTCGGAAACGCTTGAAAAGTCGTAAGCGAACGTACTGCTGCGGTGTTGACAACGGAAGAGAACATGCGCTCGCACGGGCGAACGATCGGTAGACAGGTGTATTTGGGTTTCGATTTTTATGCTGCTGCTTCGTTTGCTCGTTACGACAGCATTCGTGCCACTTTCGCCAGCGGTGGCACTTGACAAGAGGAAAGTGAACGACAGCACCAGATGGACGTGCTGTTGTTACGAGCGGTTAGTACGCCGCCGCCGGAGTTGCGATCACTTAAAATCCTTTGTTATTATTTCATGGGAAAGATTCTTTGACGAATCGAATGATGAGCTAAGACAGTAAAACCACGCTGTGTTTTCTGTAAGCGACCTTAATCCCTGGACGGCTCTCGGAAGTTGCGGAGAACAATAGACGCAGCGGCGGCATTATCAGCGGGCACTGCCAGACCGTTCCGCACGCGCGCGCCATGTATGCCTCGGCGCGCTCGGCCCTCGTTCGTCGAGACCGGATGTTCGGAGCTCCGTTGATTGCCACAAAAACGTATAATCCGATCGAAATTTGGCAGAATGTTGAGCGTATTTTCCAGGAAATCGTGTTATCCAGGAACGTATGAACCGAAAAAAAAACAGCGCAGCTCTATGGGACGTTTCCCGTGCTTTCACTCGCGAACGTATGAACCGGGAAATCGTATGAACCGGGAACGTATCAACGAGGTTCTACTGTAGATGGCGCCATTGTGTCCTCTCGTTATAAGAGGTTTCAAGGCACCCAGTTTTAAGAGTGTGAACGGGCCTTTACATAAGAGGAAATGAAGTCAATTTTTAAATGTGCGTTTTCATGCTGAAGTTGAATAAATAATTAGATACTACACATTACTTTGCTCACCACTCGTTTAACATCGTATCCAAGCAAAAGAGATATTGCTTTCTTCTTTGTATTTCGAAATGATAGTCTTTCTTTTGATGACAAATTGGACTGTAAATTCGCACAAACACATCCTTTTTGGCCAAAATTTGGCACATCCTTCACAAGTTTGCATGACTAACACTGCGCGAGTTTTATTGCGATTGGTGACATACTTAAAGAAGTAGACCTCTCTGGCCGTGCCCCCCTTAAAAAAAAAAAAGAAGAGGCAAACAAAATTGCTCCTGTTCCATGCTTACACTGTTATTTGGTTTGCTAAACACTCAGGAGAGAAGCTCTTCTACTTTTCTCTGGTTTCAAACCATACTTAGCCTTCATACACAACTCTAGCATGTTTACATTTCTAGAATGCAGCCGTTTTTGAGCCCTAGCACAACCGGTCACTCTTCCATGCCACCCTCCTCAATTTCCCGATAAAAGTGCGCAGAAAGACACGAGCCAACTCACCCTGCTTGCCGAAGATTTCGGCATGAAGGTGAGAGATTCCTGAAGCTGCTGAGTGAGCAAGGATCAGCGCCTCGTCCGCGTCCAAGGCGTGGCTAGAGAGGTAGTCGTGCAGAGACCCCCGCTCGTGGTAGTTGGTGATCAGGAGCATCTGAGTCCAGGAGCCCGTGCCTCGGATGTCGGAGGCCACAAAGCCTGCATGGCAGAAGGGACTACGTATGAAACCCTGGCTTCTCAACTTGCAGAATACTGAGTTTCAAAGATGAAGAATTGTCATGTGCGTGCACTTGCACTTGGCAAGTACCCAGTATGTCCTTGCATCGCTGGACCACAGAGGACATCGTCGATACCGTCCTCGATGGTGGCAGCGGCAGTCATGGTCGAAGGGTTGCGAGGCAGCAAAGATGGCAGAGTCAAAAGCTCATACTTCTGGATGAGTCTCCAAACTTCGGAGCCATGACATGAATCTTTCAGTATGCTATGTTTCACGTCTCCATCGAAATTGTGCTGTTGCTGCATACACTCTGCTGCTACCATCTTTAAAATCAGACACTGATGCTGATAATGACACCAGTGGTTTGCCCTAAGTCAGCGCATAATGGTTACTAGCGGTGAATTTGATAAGCGCCAGTTTGTGGAAAGTTCGGCCTCAAGATAGCACATTGTCTTCGGCCCATTTTCTAATACGGCAATTCCAGGCTAAAAAAAGGCTAAAGTGAAAATGGTTTGCAATAGTAAAAAATGAGTCATCTTTCAACTTTTTTTCCCCCATTTTGCAGTCCAGGCATTTTTAAAATTTTGCCTAGGTTGTCAAATGTGCTGTCCCACATTTCTGTTTACTTCCTCTCATGTGCAACCATGCACATAGATTCATGCCTGTTTATGCACGGGCATAAAACTTGCAAAACGTTGTCTACCAGCAGAGTGAGGCTTCATAGATGAACATCCACATAAAGCCTTTATGCATCAGTTTCTTGGCTATAGTACAAACATCCAATAGGCAAAAGTGGGATTATTCCATAATCCAGCTCGTAAAATTGCGATGAAGCATCCACCTTCAAAGAAGCACCGACACGCCTAAGACCTCAAATTGCAGAAGCCACCAAACTGATTGTCACCAAGAGCTCCTCCCTCCTGGGCATCAGTTTTGTGATCACTGCAGTTCTCTTTCCCAGAGGCCCAAGTAGCCGCAAATGGGACTTTCTGGTCGTGCGACCGATTCAGAGGGCAAGTAGTACATAGCGTTTCAGCCGTTTCCACACAGAAGATGCAAATCTTGCCTCTCATTTTAGAATGCAGTTCTTGGGCTCCCGTCTCCGGCATGAGTGGCGGCGGCGGCGGCGTAACCGTGCGCGTTGCTTATGGGAATAATGCAACTGGGCGTAACCACGCGTTGCAGTATGGAAAGTTTCCACTAAATTTAGCGGAAAAATACCCTACTAAATTTAGCAAAAACAAAAAGGCTTGAGGTACACCTAAGCTGTTCTTAAAAGTTGGAATGCGAAGTATGCACGCCGCTCTTCGCTGCCTTCTTTAATCTGGAGGAGTACAACGCGCTGACCATGGGCATGGAATGGTGGAGCCGCTGCCTCGCGGACACGCAGCGCCATCGGGTGAGCCATCGTTCAAACTGTCGTGTGCCTTGCGGCGCGAGGAAGGAACAGACAGCAACGTAGTTCCCAGCAGAACGAACCCCTTGGTTTGTTCCGTGCGCCGTATATATTGCCATGCACCGTACAACTGATAAGAGGCGAGCGAACGCGGTGATCAGTGATAACTTAACAGTGTGATAACACAGTCAGGATGACACCACACAAACCGACGCGCAGAAACCAATGGGAGCCTCGTCAACGCGCGCCAGCCAATGGGACTGAAGTGTAAAAGGTGCCGTTGGCTAGCTTTGCGCGTGGTCTCATTAAGGTGCCGTTTATCATGGTTTCAAAGCTGATGTCGGCTCGCTCCATAAGACAGTTAGTGCTTTAGCATTAAAATTTCCCACAATATTTAGCAGAAAACTTTCCATGCTACATTTAGCAGAAACATTTTCCTGCTAAATATAGTGGAAAAATTTTACCGCTAACTTGAGGGGAGCAGGAGAGGAGGAGGAGAGGGGGAGGAGGGGCATACCCTCCACTCACCTCCCTCGTCAAGAGCTACACTCTAATTCGGCATTACAGAGAATTGTAAACATCTTTTATTTTTCTTTCTCTTTCTAGCTTAATATGACCTTCCACAAAAGTAAGTTTACATGCCACTTCTAAAGTATGCAAATACGGTTAATTTTATGTACATATTTCCAAGCCTCTTCCCTCTTCTTCTACACGCTGAATAGAATTTTGATAACCGAAGCGAGGATGAAATTATGGCAGCCATTTGCCTGTCTTGGCATCAACCATTTTTGCGCTGCATAGTTCGAGGATGGTGCAGTTTCCGCAGAGCTCTAACACTGTCAAAGCTACCTGAGCAAGCGTGTCACTCCGTCTGGCGTCTCCTTCGCATTAGAGAACGTGCAAATGAGCTGCAAGACAAAGCCACATGCTCTCGCAGCAATGGTGCACTGCAGCACTGTGGAAGCTATGGTAGTCTTGACAATGTAGCATAAAACAGCCGACGCGGAGTTTCTTTTTATCCATATATCGTCCCTACAAAGCTGGGTGCGTGACAAGAAAATCCCCCTTACAGCTGTCTTAGCTACCAGAAGAGACACCCGCATTCGCCAGAGAACCACCCCTGGAAGGTTTAATGGCAACCTATAGGTCATGCGAGAATAAAAAAGAATGAAAACCCAGGTATTAAAAATTAAACTAAAATGCTATTAAAAAATTTCTAGGATTGTTTTACATCTACCACCGAACAGTTGTTCAGGTAATTTGTGGTTCCATCCATTCCATCCATTAAGCTCTACACAGAGTACACTGTGCAACACCAATAGTGCAAACACAACATTGGCGCTTTTCTGCGTTTTATTCGGAAGGTGTATTGGCGGGAAGGAAACTTTTACCGCCTGAGTCAGTGCCCTTACTTATCACTTTCTTCTATGTGAGTAGTTTTATTTTTGACAGACCATCAATTCTAAAAAACAAAAAGCAAAAACTGGCTATCTTGTCTGCGCTAACAGTGTTGCACTGTGTACAGCGACTTATCCTATGCTGACATCCCTATGACTGCTCTTTTTTTCCCATATCTGTGGGTGGAAGGAAGGGTCCTCACCCAGTATGTTGTCGTGGCGAAGCAGCACCGTCTGGTAGATGTCGGTCTCCCTGAGCCAGCTGGCCTCGTCCGTGGTGAAGAACACCTTGACTGCCACATACTCTCCTCGCCAGCGGGCCTTCCACACCTCACCGTAGCGACCCTTGCCTATGCTCTGCACCATCTCAATCTGCTTGGCAATGGTCCGTTGCACCTGTTCAGGTAGGATGCATTTGTAGCTCAGTGGATGTGCTACTCCACGGGAGGGCAGTGTTCTCACTACGACCGTCTCATTACGGAGCTCCTATGAATAATTAAGAGCTAAGCTGCCAAAGATCGACACCTAACTACAGTATAACCTTGTTACAACTGATCTGGTTACAGCAGATATTCAGTTATAATATAAAGATTTGTGAAGTTTGGTTGGACTTCCCTATCTGTGGCACTGAGCCAACTTCGGTTTTGACAGGTTCTGTTATAACACACATTCGGATATAATGGACTATTTTATGAAGTTTGTAAGTAGTTCACCATTCCATTATAACAAACTCTTTGACAGCACTCATTTTTTCGGACATTTTTCGGCTTTGGTTTGGTAGCGGTGGCATCCATTTTGCAAACTGCCTTCATCGTGCTTGACACCTTCCGAGCCTCATATGGCTTAGCTTAAAGCGCACAGCGATGACAATCGTTGGTACAGCTCCATAAAAAGTCACTACTTGTCAACGTTTAGAAGTTTCCACAAAACCAGTGCTTTTCTAATGTCCATTCACATTCCATCTAACTGGTTAGAACAGACTCCAGTCATATTCCACCTCAAAGTTCGTCGTACGAGTATCTGCATTGTGCATACTCCTTTTACAACAGGCCAAACTCTTCATCACTATCAAGGTCTGTTATAACGAGTTTATACTTTATAGTTAATTAACTAGCGAAGCTGGGAACTTAAGGGAGTGGCGAGTGGTGAGCATGAGGCCAAGACGACGGACTAACATCAAGAACTTGGAGATAAAGTAAAAATGGGGGAGATGGAGGCATCTCATTCCTGGCAGGATGGGAACGACAGGGTGTCTTCTGGGGGACCCCAGCACGCACTTATTGACTTCCGCTGTGCTTCGGCTGTGCGTGCACGTTCAAAGCTCATGAGACATCGGAGGCTTTCCTAGGAACCACATGCTGGAGGACTGAAGGATCTCCCTGCTATCCTTATCCTCTCAGTGACTAGAGTGGGCTAAAACGATCAAGTATGCCTAAATCCCAACAAAACAAAGACAGTCCAACCTCGTAGGAAGAACGTAAAAAGCTAGGAATTGGTTAAGAAGAGACATTCATTTTCAGACATGTTTGACGGAAGAAGGGCATAAAGGTAAACTAACAAGGTATGTTTGGCCATTTTGGCCTGGCAAGTGTACGATCCTTTTGACAAATATAAAATTCTGTTTTTAACAACTTTAATCATGCACAGATAATAAACCACCAGGTAGTCATCGTGCCGGTTAAAAGGTGAGAGTAGCGTTCGGAGTTGTTTCACCATAAAGATTTCTCCGAGCTCAATTATCCGCATCACATGGTTAGAAGAAATCATTGCTGGACTTTACAAGAACCAGCAAGAACGTCCGTACCAGTTGTGGCAAACCAGAGCCACTGCCAGAGGTGATGGAGTGGTCAATGAGATCTTTGATGCAGGGCCCACCCTCTCCCACTGGCAAAAACGGTTCGTGGCATCCGGAGGCAAAGAAGCTTCGACTCAGCAGAGACCTCTTGTGCCTGCAAGTTGGGAAGAAGTTATACTTAAAAAAATAATAATCATGAGGAAATCAACGAGCAAACCCCATCGTAAAAAAACAATGGTGTGGAGTTTTCGATGCTATGCCTAAAATGTAAAGAAAATTAGAATGATTCCAAAGGTTTGAGAGTTAGCTTTTAAGTTCATTGTGCCCTTTCAAGTGCAATGCAGCATTGTGAAAGGCACAATCACCAATATCAGAGAGATGGTTATGTACACATATGCTCCTGCTTCCTGGCCGCAACATCGTAGAACCGCCAAAACGGCCTTCATTTCGGTCTGTTAAACCCTCCCTGCATATTTTCTCAAACAACATGCTTGTATCCCAAATTTTATGAGTGCTTCACCTTACTTTTAATTACTGGTTCAGTACGACCCAGCAAATGACTGCAGAGGGTTAAAGACTTTAAAGGTCATCACTACTCTAAAATGCCGAGCACCCTACAGAAGCATGGAACACAGTCTAATGGCTTTCAAAAAAGCACCACTATATATATATATGCTTGTGCAGCAGAAGTGCCTCAGACAGGTATGACTTTGTACTTTTAGCTTTTCTAAAGGGGCATATAAAGTTTCTAAAATTTTCTCGAATATGACCTGCACATCATATAAACAGACTGTGCATGTTTATCCCAGCAGAGCATGAAGCTATTGATAAAAATATGGTGAAAAAATCTTCTTGTGCGGCAACACTTAGCCTAATGTTTCACATGCCAAGAATGCGATGCAAAACGACATTAAAAAAAGATTTTACTTCGGGACTTCACCATTTCCTGGGCTGCTTTGCCGAAATTGCAATAAATGACCTTCGCCAAGCTCTGCCCACAAAAAGATGTCAGGGCCTTACTCGTAAATACTGCGGGTTACAGTAGGGAAGACACGGTACGCCGTAAGCTTCCCTTCAACGATGAAGAGGTAGGTAAAAAGTAATGAAACAACAACTCTGTTCTACGACTCTGGTACTTCTCAAAGATGGGAATTGTGCGCCTGGTGCATGAAATGGTATGCTGCAGGGAGTCTGGACTTGCCTCACATACGTCAGGAAACCCAAGAGCAGCAGAACAAGTAGGCAGCCCGTCACAGAGATGGCAAGAACGATGTGGTGGATGCTCCTGTCGTAGCGGTAGAGTTCGGTGCCGTAATCTGACAAAAGAAACATGAGCCGTTGTGGAAATGCGGCACAAAATATGACTGCTACAGCCACCGACGAGCTTAAGCTACCTCTTAATTAGCTTACGAGCTCATTCAAAAATTGAATAAAGTAACTACTATGTTGTGCCTGGAAACATTTGATTTGCATCTTGTCACATGCCACACATGGTCAGATGTTGCACATCATTACTGCCTGTAAAAAGGCACTATGCAGCTCTGCGATTTTTTAATATCACGAAAGTATTGATCGGCAGACCGATCGGTGCCGTATCATGGCTGGCAAAGTCAACGAAAGTGAGCGCAGCTTTGCACTCACACTTGTTGATGTTGCCGCCGACCAGCCTGCAAGTCGACGCGCCCATAATATTATTAAAAATTTGCAACGCTGTACAAGGAAGCGCAAACAGGGCGGGATTATGTATCTAACTAGTAGGGGCCTGTACTTGGCCGATGCCAGAGTAACATTAACAAGGAAGCAGGTACCGACCTTCGTTCCTAGGCTTGTACATTGGCCTGAGGTATTTATTGCAGAGGTCCCCATGGTTGCAGCACGCAATTGACTTGGGAATGTTGTGGGGGACAAGGTGTGCCTTACACTAAGGGAAAAAACAAAGAAACACTGTAATTTCAGAACAGCAGAAAGCGAGAGAATGCACTAGAAAATGACCTCACCCACAAAATGCTGGCCTCATCAGGCGGTAAACAGCCAAATGACCATTCTGGCTCGACGCTTCAGCGTCTCTGGGTTGTAGATCTCTTCGACAGCACTAAAGCACTGGCTGTCTGGCGGCGCTTCGCAGGTCCCATTCTCCGCAAAATCGGGGCACAGTCCGGCACAGTAACACTCCAGAGTATGGGCTGGAATGGCAAACAGGCAACGTCAATACCAAACTTCCATCTGAATTTCGCTACTAGCTACAAGATCCAAGTGAGGGTGCAAGAGCAACCAGCACGTTTTACGACTGTTAAGTCCCAGACGGGATGAAAACAGCAGGGAGGCCTTTTAGTTGCCCCCCTTCTAGTGCGAGTTTCATAGATTCTATTACACTTTCGAACTCCTGAGCCTGGAGCGTGCGCTAGAGTTCTGCACAGGTTGATATTTCAGAGCCCAACCAGGCCCGGCCCAATTTCTTGGGTCCGGGCCCGCCCGTGGACCGCTTTCTATTCCCAAAGACCAGGCCGGCCCGGCCTGGCCTGGCCCGACACTTCGCAGGTCCGCTGAGGCTCACTCAATTTTCACTCAGTATGATGCTGAGCTCAGAAGTTGCCCTGCATGGCAAGCTCGCTTGCAGCTGCTACACATGTTGACTACAGTATGCGATAGTCAGTGCAGTAAGCATTGTTATCCTTTCTTTTGTTGCTGTTATTATGAGTCAAACCATTTTGCAGGTCTAGGAAGCGCATTATAGAAAAAGGCCACCCCCATCATCTTTTCTTTCAATAAACCCGCGTTTCGAAAAGGGACGAAAATACAAAATGGCAAGCCAATGTAAACAAAAACATGCGCAAATGTTGAAAAGAAAGGGAAACGTCGCAGCGGGTTCTGACAAAAGACGAAGTTCTAAACTGTCCACTCCCGCTGTGCACAAAAAAACAAAAAAACACATGAGGTGGTTTGCAAGAAATTGGCATGAAAAAGCACCCCCCAAAAGAGCTACTTTGACAGAAGCAGATAATCTTCACCCATATTGTGGGTGGACAGACTCCTAGGGATACCTCGACAAACCTCACTCACCCTCATCTTCACAGGAGAGGTGAGGGTGAGTGAAGGCCGTGAGGGTGAGTGAGAGGCCGTGAGGGTGAGTGAGGGCCGTGAGTGTGTGAGGGGTATGGTACGACTCGTATGAGTGCATGAAGGCCGTGAGTATGTGAGGGGCGTGAGGGCCATGACTGCGTGAGGGCGGTGAGTGCGTGAGGGGTGTGAGGGCCATGAGTGCGTGAGGGGTATCAGTGCGTAAGGGCGGTGAGTGCGTGAGAGCCATGAGTGTGTGAGGGCAGTGAGTGCGTGAGGGTGGTGAGTGCGTGAGGGCCATGAGTGTGTGAGGGGTATGAGTGTGTGACGGTCATGAGTGCTTGAGGAGTATGAGAGTGTGCGAGGGCGGTGAGTGCGTGAGGGCCCTGACTGCGCGAGGGGCATGAGTGTGTGAGGTTGAGTGCGTGATGGCCGTGAGTGTGTGAGGGCCGTGAGTGCGTGAGGTTCAGTGAGGGTGAGTAAAGGGCTGAAGGTGTGTGACTGTGAGGATGAGGGTGAGTGAGGGGCTGAATTTGAGTGTAGCCGTGAGGGTGAATGTGGCTGTGAGGGCGAGTGAGGGCGACCTAAAATGCTGACCTCTGCTCCTAGGTATAGATGGCTTATGCCTGCGAGGGTGTGCATTGTGTAGGTGCATGTGTGTGCGTGTTTGATGGGGAGAAGCAACCGTATGACGCAGCGCTGCCAGCGACAAAATGAACGCCACACCGCTGGTGCTTTAGAACAGCAAACAAATGCACACACTGCAAGCCATAAAAACACACACACACACTTTTAGCATTTGGATCTCTTCCACTGTGGTGTTTCCCCAAGCCCCCAAACTTCAAGAACATTTGTGCTAAAAGAATAAAGTTGCCTCTGGTTTAATCAGCTTCAACCCACTTTGTATACTTGAATGCAAGGCCTGTGCCTACCCCTTCACGACTGGAAAAGTGAAGCCCAAGCCCAGTTCGCGGGCTAACCTGTACATGTGCAAAACCTCTAGTATTCGCGCATAGTCAAAGCACAAAATGAAGGTAACTGAATGCATGCTAAAGGTATGGCATCCGAAAGCAATGTCCTTCTGTTCTCATCTTGTCAGTAACTATAGCACTTCTGCCATTTGGATGACAAAGGAACCACCAGCAGAATTCATTTTCTGGGATCTGGCTCATAACAAGAGACAATAAAAAACAAAAAGGAATAACAGATGCCCCTATACACCAACTCATGTTTACAAACAAACTGGAGTGCCCCTAGCAGATGCCACCGATGGTGGGCAAGAAGCCCGCAGTCGCCCATAAACAAACCATTGAATTGCGTTTTTGTCGGCGTCAATGGGAGTCCCCGTGCTTTTTTCGCGTTGGAATTGTTGATTCTACGTCCTCCTAACAATATCTGACTACTTGGGCGGCTTCAGCAAAATTAAAGAGGCAAAACTTTGCGTGACAAATGTGACGTGCGGCGATTCATTTCACGTGGACGCCGCAGGATGGGCGCTAAAGCCTGACTCCCACGATGAGATTTTGCTCGCTATTTTCAGTCTCGACGTCGCTTGGGCTGCAAAGCGCTCAAGCTGCAAAAGCGTGGACCGTAACTGAGATGGTGGACGTCGATACTGAAAACCGCAAGTAGAATCGGGCATTACAAGTCGGTGATGGCCACTGGCAACAATGATCAACATCTTCTTGTATCTACTGTTTACACTTAGCCTACTTACCCCAATTAACCTTCAAAAGTGCTTTGAGGTCTGCACTTAGTTCTTATTGCAATTACCGGGTTCAAGTTTGGTTTACGGGCCGCTGTTGTTTAAACGAGCTGACGACAAAAGCAGACAAGTTTGAAAGAGCAGACGACAGTTCGAACGCATGCGCAATGGAGTACGGGCAAGAAGCACCGCGTCCCGCGTCAACAAACCATTGGAATGTCACGTTGTCGGCGTCTGTGTGAGTCTGCATACTCTTTTCGCGTTGGAATTGTCGATTCTACGTCCTCATAGCAATGTCTTACCACTTTAATCGCCTGAGCGAAATCATCAAGGCTCGTTATGCCGCTAAACGTTGCGTAAATAATTTGACGTGCGGCGATTCATTCACATGAACGCCACAGAATGGATGCCAAAACCATGATGAGATTCTTCTAGCTATTTTCGGTTGCGACTTCACTCATGCTGCAAAAGTGTAGAAGGTAGCGGCGATGATCCACGTCGATACTGAAAATCGGAAGCGGAACAGACCAAGTGTAACAAGTTGGTGATGGCCACTGGTAGCAATGATCAACATCTCAGATCTGCCAAGTTTGAAGAAACAAAATCCGGGAGAGTTGGAGGAGGGGAGGGTTGGGGGAAAGTGTGAGTGTGAAGGGGGGGGGGGCAGTTTAAAAAGAAATATTGGCAACAAATTTACACAAAGACAACTTCATTAAATTTATATTGTACTGCTCATGCCAGCAAGATACAGCTGGGCCTCGCTGTCATTGCAGCCGCTTGTCACAATGGCCCAAAACTCTTTGATTAAGTGCGGGGAATAGGGAAAGGGGGGGGGATCTGCTTTTTCGGGACATTTTCTTGTCAATCGTACAACCGCACAAACTGGTCAAAATTCGGGAGTCTCCCGGGTAATACGGGAGACTTGGCAGGTATGACATCTTGTATTTACTGTTTACACCGAGCTTACTTAAGTCTTTTGAGGCTTGCAATTACTTCTTGTTGCAATCACCAGGTCAAAGTTTGGTCTACGGGCCACTTTTGTTTGAACGAGCAGAAAACAAAAAGCAGACAAGTTTGAAAGAGCAGAGGAAAGTTCAAATGATCAGGCGGCCGTGTGAATTTCAAGACGCACTGAACCCGTAGGTGGTCCGGACAACTTGGCGGTTTTCTCTAGTTCATGTTGGTACAAAGCAAATACATCTGGCGACCACAAAGTGTTGCCCGCACAAGCAATCGTAGTTCGACAGCGTCTGGTTAGCCCTTTTCACGGCTACTATCTATGTTCTCAGATGAACGGAGGGGCAGACACACATGAAAACTGGTCTTCGAACCTTTCCAGACTCTCTTGGTACAGTCCTTGTCGCAGCATTTTGACGAGAAGGCAGGTTTTTTTGTTTGGTTTCTTCTAAAGGAACACAGGAATGCATGTCTCGCACGGCGACTTCTGCCCACCGCCCCAGACCGGAAGTGCGCCCGACGTGCCACCACCGCGGCGTGACATAGGAGAGATGAGTTTGTGTATACACCAGCTCAACTCTGCTATGCCACGTCGCGGTGGTGGCGCTTCGGCACATTTCCCGTCTGGCGTGTAGGTGAAGTCGCCATGTGGGCCATGCATTGCTGTGCTGTTTTGGAAGAAACCAAACTAAAACCTGCTTTCTCGTCAAACTGCTGCAACTGGGGCAGCAACAAAAGAGCCGGAAAGGTGCCAAGATCAGTTTCACGTGTTTTCTGCCTGTATGGTTCATCCGAGAACGTGCATATTTATTGTGAAAAGGGAAAACCAGACGCCGTCAGACGACGATTGCTTGTGTGGGAAGCACTTTGGGTTAAATTCACGGAGACTTGTGTTTGTCAGATCTATTTCTTTTGTTTCAACATGAACACTGGAAAACCGTCAAGTAGTCTGGATCGCCCGCAGACTATGTGCAGTGCGTCTTCACATTCAAACGGCCAGGTTATCATTCAAGCTGTTGTCTGCTTTTTGAAACGACAGTGGCCTGCAGACCCCACATTGACACGATAATTGCAATAAAAAGTAAGTGCAGACCTCTAAAGACTTCTAAAATTGAAGGATGTTTGGGTTAAGTAGGCTCAAAGTAAACAGTGGATACAAGGGTATGTTAATCATTGTTACCGGTGGCCATCACCGCCTTGTTTTGCCTGATTCACATGGTCCGATTCTGCTTGTGTTTTTCAGTATCGACGTCGAGCAGCGCAACTACCGTCCACGCTTCTTTTGTAGCCCGAGGGACGTCGTGACTGAAAATGGTGAGCAGAATCTCATCACGTATGTCAGGCTGTAGCGCCCAGTCTGCGATGTCCATGCGGAGTGAATAGCTGCACGTCCTATTATTCACGCAAACTTTTGCGGTGTATCGAGCCTCAATAATTTTGCTGAGGCCACTAAAGAAAAGCACAAAATCAACAATTCCAATGAAAAAAAAAAAAAGCACGGAGACTCACACCGAAGCTGACAACATCGCATTCCAATGGTTTGTTTATGGGTGACAGCACGCTTCTTGCCCACACCACATCGCACATGCGCGCCGCCGGTGGCGTGTTGCTAGGGGCGCTCCGGTTGGTGTATACATGGCATTCACTGGCCAAGACTGCTGTGTCCACCGCTGCTGTGCATCTGCTGACAGTGAGCATGTACTATCACAATAAATATGAGTGTAAACACCGCACTGCGTGGCCCGCAGTATTATCAGTGTCTCCTGTCGAATGCTCCGTAAAGCTTAGATGCAAAGGGGTCGAGACAAGTGGACTCATGCACTGGTTGCAATGCCCTTCACTTCCGCGTCGTCTGGATGAACCGACCAAGGCCTCTGCAATTTGTTGCACGTACACATGCCATTTTATGCATGCGTGACAAAGAAAACATTTTTAATATTCGTATAAGCTGCAAAGTGGTTCATTGGTTATCGCAGGATAATACCTCGGAGCGACACCGAACTTGCTGCAGGAAAGTTTGCGAGCGATTTATGTTGTGTCATGTTGTTTTTACGGTTCCAGAGAGCGAAAATAGCCTACGCTTGCACCGTACTAACTCCTTACAAGTGCGGATTTGCAGTCCTCTGCTCTCGCAATATGATGCATGTGCAAAGGGGTCAGCGGAGTATCCGGTATTGTTATCAGAATCATAAAAACAATTCTAAAGCTTCGTAATAAAAAGCCACCTACAAAAAATATACAAATGACCTATTTTTGCTATCACAATTCCTAGCGAAAAATGCGCTTGTTCATTCAACAGTTTCGCAGTTCTGCCGACCGTTCTTCGCTAGCGGACAATCCGGAAGTGCAGAGTGGTGCAACAATCACTATAGACGATGTGCCTTGTCTGCAAAGCGTCTTTATACTTCATGGAGCAATCGACAGGGATCACGGAGAGTAGTGGGGGCCGTGCAGGGCGGTGTTCACACTCATACTGATCGTGACAGCACAATGCTGTGGCGGCATGCATTTTACACCATCAAGATTGGCATTCTTGGCAGGCGATAAATAAAAGTCTGATCCTAATATGTGCTACGTATTAATGTGCTCAAATGTGGCAGCTGAATGATTACCACATCTATTTTTATTTTCATTATTTACCTAGTTAGGAACAAGTAATAAAAAGAGGGATGAGGATACAAAAAAGAAAAGGCAGCACGTGGTTGAAAAACAGGAATGCAACCTCAACAGCAAAATAAATATGGATATTCGAAAAAAAAAAAAAACCTGGAACATAAATTTTTAGTCAACTTACGAAGATAGCCTGTAACTGAGTAGAAGGGAAGTGGTTTCACTGGCATTAGTCAGAACTGTCGAGCAACATGCGTAGTTACGAAATCCAAAACAAAAACAAACTCCCCAATGCGTCTCTTGTCAACAGACCCAAGCGTTCATGCTTTGGTTATCCGTGGCGATCTGTTTGGAACTGCCGTTATCACAAAACAAACGTCGTTTGTTATAGACAGACGCTTAGGGTCCAAAATACGAGCCCGAAAGCGTCCTGGCGACAGCAACGTCTCAGAAAACATACCAAAGTATGGACCGTCTAGCAGTCGCTCATTTACACACGCTAATTCCTGGTCGCGTCAAACGCGCTTTAGGCTACATACACTTTATCCGAAGATTTAGAAGCCACAGAACCAAACCTTACCATACTCTTTTCGCATCATGGGTGACCTGTGGACCGTTAGATTAATGTTGAATAAATCTGACGAGAGTCTCGGCAATTTATTTTTCAGGGTATTTCTGACCGAAAACACCCTGACCGGCCCAACACACGTGAAATGTTTACTACGTGTAGGCAGCAAAACTTTGGGCAGAAAACTTAATTGAATAGCGCTGAACCATGTAACCGTTACACTAGCTGAAGCTACGACAACTTTAACATCGACAAGATCGACAGATCCAACTCCAAGCTTTCAACAAAAATTATGCGAGTAAAGAAGCAAAGAGAACCTTGAGCAAAACACAGCGGCTCACAGCACATGACACTTGGACAGCAATGATAGATCGATACGCTCACTAAACATGGGGAAACAAAATACTAAAATGTCAATAGAAACACAAACTCACCACAGTCTGGAAATCCAAGATGAACCAGTAATAATGCTGTCACAATTGTTTTGAATCTTGACTTGAGGCAGCGAAACACATTTAACGCCGCCATTTCCTTTCTTGCGCTTGTGGTGTCACGTGACGATATATAAAGAAAAAGAGCAAAAGTAGCATTGGCGCTTTGAGGACCCCTGGCGGAAGGATACCGCATTTTCTCCAGTTTCGTTTTCTCCGAAGCGTTGCCAGCGTTGCATCGGTGCATCGTACCTCATCGTTATGTATCAGATAATTTCATTATCTGTTGTCGTAAGGTATGAACTCTTGTGATCCACGAAGGGTGGGCGAGCTCGTCTTGTTTTGTGGATGGCGAGCACAACTCATTTTCGGCCAAACCATCTCGCGTCCCTCTTGTTGACGCGCCACACCTGTTTTCCGTTGTACACCGGTGCAGCCGCAGGCCATCCGCTCTCCCCTGTCGCCGCCCCGCCTGTCCTTTGTAGACCGCACGGAGGACACAATAGAACCTTTTTGCTCAGCCACGGCGAGGCAAACAAGCGATACCCGGGCCAATTTGGGATAAATGGGGCTCAGGTGCGACACCCGTGTCGGTTAAAGCAGGGCTTTCGTGTCGGTGACTCGCTGAAGCACGTGGTGCGCTGAGCGAGGTGAACAGCCTCTAGTAACAGTTTACGAGTTCGTCTACTGGAAATAATGCTATCACGCTACAGGCCGTCGCTTTCGCGGGGGTGCGCTACAGTGGAGTAAATGAAGACCAAACACATCGCCAGGAAAAAAAAAAAAGAAGAGAAAGATATAGACAGAAGCAGTGCCGGCTCCAGTGCCGGCTCTAGGGGTGGACGGTCGCCCAGGGCGCCATAAAAAGGAGGGCGACGCCGCGCCACGTTGTGCTGGACCACTACTTGCATGTTTACTAACAACGTGATGTCGTACCTATATAATAAATGGGGCCGTGTAAAAAAAAAATGGGGGAGGGAGGGGGCGGGTTGTGCCACGGCCGGGATTCGACCAAGGCGCTTGATGGTGTAGCTGCCCATGGACGGAAGAAAGTGGTGCAGGAATTGCCCTCCGTTTATCTTTTTTTTTCTGTAACCGTTGCTGGTTTAATAATAATAATAATAATATAATAATAATAATAATAATAATAATAATAATAATAATAATAATAATAATTATAATAATAATAATTATTATATTATTATTTGTTTGCAGGAGAAACGTTACCCCGGGTGGCCTGCGAGGCTAGGACAGAAAGGCGAAAGCCCGCGCGCTGGTGGGCCTCCAAACCAACGCGTTTTTGTGCACGCGTAGGCCGTGCGCTTCCCGGAAATTGCGTATTTCGTGACGTCGCGCTGATTCCTTGCGCCTTCCGGGCGCGCATAAGAAAGTTGGATGATTTCAACTTTTTCCGAACGCGCACAAAAACGCGCTGTGACGTAGTATGGGCGCTCCTGCCCCTTATCCTCTCCCGGCCAATCGGCGGAGGACTCCAGTTCCGGCTCCGCGTTTCTTCGCCGTCGGGCGCAGATGCTCTCCGCTCGCCCGAAAGCGCACCGTCCTAACCAACGCGCACGCTTGTGACTCAGAAAGCGCACCGGAAACAGCAAAAACCTCATGAAATACGCAATTTCCGGGAAGCGCACGACTTTCGCGCGCACAGAAAGGCGTTGGTTTGGATCGCGCTTTAAACTACCGCTTTTAAAGGCACGCGCCCCTATTCTTCTCCAACGGGTAGCTGGCATCTCCCCTTCTCCTCCTCCTCCTCACCTCCTTCTTCTTCTCTCCTTCTTCTCCTCCCCTCCTCCTTTCCCTCCTCCCTCGTCACCCCCTCCTCCTCCTAGTTTCCTCCCCTCCCTTTCCTCCTGCTCCTCCTCCCTCGCGACCCTCGTGACGTCACACGGTACGTCACGTGTAACGTCATTATGGGAAACGTTTTATAATGCAATGCGCGGTGACGCCGACGCCGCTCAAGCCGGAAACAGGCGCCTAAGAGCTGCGCTCTAAAATTTCTGGCCGCGCCACTGGGCGTAACGCTTTTCTGTGTCGGCTTCTTATAACAGCCGGCCGAGACAGTCAAGCGTTACAAAACTCCACGAAAATCGGCTGATGAAACAAAGGAACTAGGAGGTTGCCATGACATGCTGCCGGTGTTGCAGACTGTCATTATGAGAACAATATCTTCTGGTCATCAACAAGTGCACTTTTACTGTTACCAGCCGCCACTTCAACGTGTTCCAGGTTCAGAATAGCAGCACAAGCTCCTCCCACAAAGACTACCACTATTTCCACCTAGCAGAGCGAACGCTGGAAAGAAGGCGAGTGGATCGGAGGAAACTACCAATCATGGTTAGCAGGCAGCTTGGTAGGAGGGCTTGTCCTGCTATCCTGATACACTCAACATATTATAATTACTTTTCTTAAAAATTCAGAACACTACATATTTTAATTAATGTGAACGGGCGAAAATAGACCTATTGCTATATTACCCAAGCATCAAGAGAATGCAGGGATTGGTGTTCCACGCGCCGCACGTGCTGGCCTCAGCAGTAGTAAATTTTCTAAAGCAAATACCTAAAACAAATGGCATCTTGCACGCGCGTTCGTCAACGCTTTATTTTGGGTATTTACTTCGAATATTTTATACGAGGAAGGCGTGCGCGTGCGGCGCGTGGAACACCAATCCCTGCATTCTTCTTGATGCTTGGGTAATATAGCAAATGGTCTATTGTGTTCGCAATGGCAACCACCGAAACTTAGCCTATCGATCCGACTCGTGAGCAGCGCCGTATTCGACTGAGGGAACGCTACGGACCCGTCAGTCCGCTCAGAGTCACGGAGCGAAGCACTTGACAGCCTTCCGCCGGAGGAGTGCACTCCAACGATACGTTATCGTTAGGGTTCCATGTTTTCGGATAAATCCGAAAAACAACAGGCTGAAGTTGAGCTAGTTGGTACATCATGCAAAAGGGAGCGGTAAGTCATACACTCCGTTCCATCTTATGTTGTACCGCAGAGAAGGCTAGAAGCGCAAGCTCATAGCGTTGGGAGCTGCTCTAAACGCACGAGAGCTTGTGCCGCCGAGATGTGCTCTAGAGCAAGGAGCTCGCGCTTGTAGCCTTTCCTGCGGTACATCATAAGGTGAAACAGAGTAGTAGATAGGGACAAAACACAGACAGGGAAAAACAGAGACCTACACACCGCTGACTATCAACTGAGATTTTATACTTTTTCTTCATCACTTGAGCTCCAAGATTCACACCTAAAGTAATGCCAATGAATGTCCCTAAATACTTACATTACACTACTAAATGTAAATTCAAATAAATAAAATTATTAAATTTGGTCACTAACACCTCTCTGACCGTAATGTAAGGAGGTGTTTGTGACCAAATTTAATAATTTAATTTATTTGAATTTAATTTAGTAGTGTAATGTAAGTATTTAGGGAGATTTATTGACATTACTTTAGGTGTGAATCTTTGAGCTCAAGTGATGAAGAAAAAGTATAAAATCTCAGTTGACTAGTCAGCGGTAGTACGTATGTCTCTGTTTCTCCCTGTCTGTGTTTTGCCTCTATCGTTCTAGGTGACCGTTTCCTTTTGCAAATCTGGAAAACTTCGAAAAACACCCGCCGGTAAAATTTTTGGTCGATTCGGTTTATCCGACAAACTCCGAATTTTAATGTGCCAATGCTCCCTCCCTCTCTCCCCAAAAAAAAAAAAGAAAAAAAAGAAAAAATAAGACACTATTTTACAATTAAGTTTGATCAGCGCCCAGGGTCAATAATCCTGGGAAAATGGCCCCACATTCATCTTTCAAATTTCGAACCATTGTCAAAAGGTGTCTTACCACTTATCTAGTCAAGGTTCATTCAGGACAACAGATAATTGCACTTCAGGGTTACGACAAAAGCCACTGTTTTGGTTTCCAGTTTGGGCCATATTATTTGTGCTTTAGAGGAAGGAGATGGCATGTGTTTTTAACAAAATAAACTATAGAGATCGCATAGACTGGGGAAGAGGGGCAGTTGAAACTTCTCCATTACATCCTCCACCACTCCACCTCGCGCGGCCGCGGCGTAGGTTGATGGAACATGATGGGATGAATACGAGCTTCCCAGCGACCACCTCCGCGAGTTTATTGATTTTAAGGTATCGACGTTGATCGAAGCAACACTTTGTGCAACTTTTGTCGTAGGTACAAATTAGAATTGCCCATGGCAATGGCACCATCCAGATGAAAAAATATTAACTGATACAAGCGCGTTTTATTGTTTTATTTAGCATACATTTACACCAGGATATTATATAAGTATTTATTTACTTATTTTTAATAGGAAACACTGCAAAATTAAAGTCAGAATAAAAATAAATAAAAAAACAAACAAAAAAACTTCGACAAACTCTGAATTTTCGGCGAAAAATAAACTTCGAGAAACACTTTCCGAATTTGACGCAAAATAAACTCCGAAAACACGAAATCCTAGTTATCGCGTACTTCGCTCCGGCGCTCTGATTGGCTCGCTCTGGCCGTTACTTTCGCCGTTTCCCAAGTATTCTGAAGCAGAGGTATTTCTGTCGCTTCTCCCTCCATTTCGGCGGCAGGCGTATTTTATTTTGAAGGTGCTTCCTGGTGCTTTGCTGCGGCGATTCAGCGGACCTTGAGCAACAGCGCGGCTTTCATACGTCGTGTGAGTCACACCCAGGAGCGTCCCTCCGTTTCACATTCAGGGCTGCAGGCCAGTGGACCAAGATCCGGCGCGCGCTATTTTCAGGCGTGTGGCAGTAAAGGTGAGGAGTCTGATCCCGGCCATGGCATGGACTGAAAAAAACAAAAAAACAACGCTGCCGTATCTCTGGTTTTGCCTACCCAACTAGCTGCTGCGCAACAATAGCACGAGATCACGTCATTGTTGTTATTTCATTGATAAACAACTTCAGATTCTATCTCGGATTAAGCATAAAAGATTCCAATCAAATTTGACTAATATCTGAATACAATCATTCTTTTATACCGAAGACATCGACCGCTTACGTATGGGTCAGCCTCGACCAGAGCTTCCTTTCTGGATCGCTTGTACGTGAGCAACCTCCCCCTCATAGCAGACTGCTTCGTCCAGTCGAGCCTGTCTGGTTCCGGCCATAGCGCTATTAGCTTTTCAAGCATCTACGCCACAAAAATCCGGCCATTATTCCAAAATGGTTTGAAATTTCCCTGCGATGGACTTGCCACATCAACCTCCTACACCTGACGCCTTGAAACCTAGTTCTCGACAACCCATCGGTAGACGGCGCCTATACGACCTGGGGCTGGACATGATGAACGCCACTGAAGCAGACTGTGTGCCCTCCATGCATCTGTCCAGCCGTCAGAAAAACCGGTGGTTCTTCAGGAACACATCATACAACTCTCCCAAAGAACAACAAAAAAACAACAAAACAAAAACACGAAAGCTTTTTAAAATAGCCAAGAAGACCAATTACCCAGAAGTCCTTGTTGAGGTGGAGGGGGGCACAAAGAGACCTGAAGAAGCTGGTACACACAGCCCACAAAGAATACCTGCGCATGGTTTGCGAAAAAGCTTCGCGCTCTCCCAAGCTTTTTTGAACGTATGTCAAGAGCCACCGCAGGTTCTCGTGTGTCCCGGAGTTTGTAAAGGATGGCCCTGTCCTCAATGATCCTAAGACTATTGATGAAGTGTTTAGTCACCATTCTCGTCTGTCTGGGCAACCCGACCCGACCTGGATGTACCTCTAGCTCTTGGCGATTCGATTGTCCAAGAGCCAAACTCTGTCTTGCTAGCCAAGCCGTTCATTACCGAGGAGGCGAGGGCGACACCAAAGAACCATTGCGTTGCCCAACGTTGCCCCAAACTAATTCCACCATTTAATGAAAAGAGAGACGACCTGGACGCGTATATCCAAAGGTTTGAGCGGGTTGCAACTAGCCAGGATTGGCCTCGAGAAAAATGGGCAATGTCCTTAAGCTTGTGCCTCACCGGTGAGGCATTGACAGTTGTGGGTCGGATGACACCAGAGCAGTCATTGGATTATTCTAAAGTCAAACTTTCCCTGCTACAGCGGTTTCGTTACACCACCGAAGGGTACAGAGAGAAATTCAGGGAAAGCAAGCCAGAGGAGGCAGAGACGGGGAAACAATTTGCAGCCCGACTTCTTGGGTACTTTGATCGCTGGGTTGAGACTGGAGAAATTTCGAAGACGTTCGAGGCCCTGAAAGATCTGATAGTTGCGGAACAGTTCTTAAAATATTGTCACCCAATGCTATCAGTCTTCTTAAAAGAGAGGAACTGCAAGACGCTCGAAAACATGGCAGTAACCGCGGACCACTTCTTAGAGGCGCAGGGCCAAACTAACTTGGCAAAAAGGAACAACGACAGCCTGAACAGTAACAAGGGTGGAGATCGAAGTAAGGAGGATACCCGAATGCCATCCACCGCTAGGGGGAGGAATCAATGTTTTCTCTGCAACAAGCCAGGTCACAAGGCAGCAGACTGCTGGGCGAGCACTAAGGCTCAACGCTTACCCGTGTGTTGGAGATGTGGGAAAACGGGACACAAGGCAGCAGCATGTAACTGGAAACCGCAAGACAAGCAGGATAGACCTCCTCAGGCTTCCTGTATGCTTTCCGTTCGACCAACACCTGACGAGACCGACCCAGATGACACATATGTCCTACTGAAGAACGGGGACAAAATCCCAGTGGTGAATGCGGCACTTGGAAAGGCTCCACGATTTCTAGTAGAAAACATGCCAGTGGTTCGGGGAGAAGTGGGAGATCGAGCTGCCACAGTATTGCGAGACAGTGGGTGTAACACGATTGTAGTGAACAGAGACCTGGTTACGGATGATCAGCTAACTGGGGTTTCCAGTCCGGTGTTTTTGCTGGATAGGACGGTCAAATATCTGCCAGAGGCAGAAATTGATGTAAGAACGCCTTATTTTACGGGCAGGGTATTGGCGAAGTGTATGGAGAACCCTCTGTATGATTTGGTACTCGGGAACATTGAAGGGGCGAGAGGGATTGATGATCCAGATGAGGAATGGGAGGGAGAAGGATCAGGGAGATCTAAAAGAAGTGAGGAGAGTAACATGCTGATAAGCACGTCCGTGCGGCACGAGACTGCCGGCAGGATGACCCAAGACGAGGGTGAAAGGGTGCCAGACGACGGTGTTCTGGATAAAGAAAGGAAATACGCAGGGGCGCTCAGAAAGGGGCGCTCAGACAGCCAAAGGACGATTTCCGAGTTACCAGTCATGACATTGGATCCGATTGACATTGACCACGCTAAGCTGAAGGAGGCACAACGTAGTGATGAAACACTGAAGAGGTGTTTCGCTGTCGTTGGCACAGCGTTTGTGTCGGGAAAATCGCAGGAATCCGAGTTCTTTCTACACAACTATATTCTCTACAGAAGATACAAGGACTCGTCGCAAAAACAGTGGAAACAGCTGGTGGTCCCCAAAGAATTTCGGCAGATTGTGTTGAAGCTCGCACACGAGGGGATCATGGCCGGCCACCAAGGAACAGGAAAAACCACCGATCGTATCCGTGAGGAATTCTATTGGCCGGGAATAACAGCGGACACGAAACGATTCGTGAAATCGTGCGACATTTGTCAGAGGACTATCCCGAAACACTTGGTTATCAGGGCACCCCTAGAAAATATGCCTATCATTAGTACACCATTCCATAGAGTTGGCATAGATATCATCGGACCTATCAATCCGGGTTCAGAGTCCGGCAGCAGGTATGTTCTGACGGTGGTGGACTTCGCAACCAGATACCCTGATGCAATCCCATTGAAGAGCATTGACACCGCGGAAGTCGCAGAGGGTCTGTTACAGATATTTGCCCGAGTAGGCTTACCACGAGAAATTGTCAGCGACCGAGGGTCATGCTTCACTTCAGCCTTAATGAAGGAGGTCAGCCGCTTGCTCTCGCTCAGACATCTGACCACGACGCCTTACCATCCAATGTGCAATGGATTGGTCGAAAGGTTCAATGGGACAATTAAACAAATGATTAAAAGGATGTGCCAAGAAAAACCGAGGTGTTGGGACCGGTACCTTAATCCGTTGCTCTTCGCGTACCGGGAGGTGCCGCAAAGCAGCCTAGGATTTTCACCCTTCGAACTTCTTTATGGCCGACATGTTCGCGGTCCCATGACGGTGTTGAAGGAACTCTGGACAAATGAAAGCATAGACCCCGAAACGAAAACAACCTATGGTTATATGGTGGATCTTCGACGGAGACTAGAAGAGACTTGTAAGACCGCCCATGAGGAATTGAGGAAAGCTCAAATGACCCAAAAGAGGTACTACGACAAGAAAAGTGGAGTTCGACAACTGAAAGAGGGAGACAGAGTTCTCATCTTGTTGCCAACGGACAAAAACAAGTTGATTCTGCAATGGAAGGGACCATTTCCAGTATTAAAAAGGAGGAATAACGTGGACTACCTAATAGACCTTGGAAGAAAGGCTACTGTATTTCACATCAATATGCTCAAAAAGTACGAAGAGAGGGAAGTTCTATGTGCTCCCCGTCAAGCCCTGGTTGGCATTACCATCGAAGAGGAGTCAGAGGAGCAAGACATTCCTAGTGTCTGTCTTAGCCAACTGGAAGGCTACAACGATGTACAGATGTCAGAGGAGCTAACTGAACGACAAGCAGGAGAGGTCTACCAACTGCTAGAAGAATTTCGAGACGTATTTTCGGACTGTCCCGGTCGAACCAGTCTCGTACAGTGCAAACTGAGATTGACAACGGACACACCAATTCAAGTACGCCCGTATCCTGTGCCTCTAGCACTGCAAGACGCTGTAGAAATGGAGGTAGACGAGATGCTACAACAAGGCATTATTGAGAAGTGCGATTCAGCCTACAGTTCACCGGTAGTTGTCGTCAAAAAGAAAGACAAGACCACAAGGCTCTGCATCGACTTTCGCCAACTGAACAAGGTTCTAGTACCTGATTGCGAACCTATCCCCCGAGTCGACGTGATATTCGCTAGAGTGAGCACAAAACGTTACTACTCCAAATTTGACTTTGCGAAGGGCTACTGGCAGGTACCAATGGCTCCAGGGTCAGAGGACGCAACGGCTTTCTCGACAACAACGGGATTATATCGATTCCGGTTTATGCCCTTCGGCATCAAAACAGCCCCGGCAGTATTTACACGGCTGATGAGGAAGATTCTTGATGGCGTACCGGACGCTCACCACTACTTTGACGATGTTTTAGTTGCGTCTGACTGCTGGGAAGATCACTTAAAAGCAGTGCGTCAGTTTTTGACCAGGGTGAGAGAAGGAGGACTAACAATCAAACCCAAAAAGACAGAGATTGGCTTCTCCAAAATAACATTCCTGGGCCATAAGGTTGGGCAAGGATCCGTCGAGCCTCTAACGGAGACCCTGGAGAAAATCCAGGACTGTAAACAACCTCGAAGCAAAAAAGAAGTAAGATCATTCCTGGGATTAACAGGCTACTACAGGGAGTTTATCCCAAACTACGCGGAGACCGCACTCCCTTTGACGGAGCTGACGAAACAAAGAGCGCCTGACAAAGTTATCTGGGAGAAGAAACACGCAAAGGCATTCGATGAACTGAAAAGACTGCTTTCCAGAAAGCCTATCTTGAAATCACCAGATGTGACGAAGATATTCGTACTGAGGACAGACGCCTCAGAAAGGTCCTTGGGAGCCGTGCTCATGCAAGAGCACGACAACGTTCTTCATCCCAACGCTTATGCTAGTCGTAAACTACTACCCCAAGAGGTCGCCTATTCCACCATAGAGAGAGAATGTCTAGCTCTCATATGGGCAGTAAAAAAGTTTCATGTATACTTGTTCGGAAGACACTTCACCATACAAAGCGATCATCAACCGTTGCAGTACCTTAATTCAGCCAGAAAATTAAACAACCGGGTACTGAGGTGGAGTTTACTACTCGCCGAATACGACTTCCACGTCGCGTACATCAAGGGAAGCGAAAACTTTGGAGCAGACTTTTTGAGTCGCTTGTAATCTGCACGGGCACATCACTGTCATCGTGAAGACCTGTCCATCCCTTTGTGTATTGCAACTTTCTATGACAAGATGAAAACATGGCTTACACATGCAAGTTTGGTAAACACAAGCAATATGATGGCTTGCGAAACTGGGACGTGAGAACGCGAACAGCCAGCTGAGTGAGTGTCAACACCAGCCAAATTGCTTAGTTTAACTTAGAAAAGCAGTGCGATGTTTCTTACTCTTATGTCTTTGGTTTGATTATTTGTTTGTTCCTTTTTGAAACAATTGGAACAATTGTCTTAAGGCCATGGTCCCACTGAATGTGGCAGTTTAGGTACTTTTTGGTAGGTCATTACTCATCTCCTTTTAAGCACTGTTTTGTGGGATTGATGTCATTCGAAAGGCAATGCAATCCTCTTTCATTTGATATTATGTATGTATTGGTTTATACTGTTCATGCGCATTTGTAGCGTTGTGAATATGATGGCGCGGACCCTCACTTGCTCCGCTGGTTCATGTTTTATGAACGATTCATTAAAGATAACACGGTTCCAATAGAGCAGTTTTGTTAAGATGATGTCGGAGCAGAATGTAACGGTATACTTTTTTGGTATTTGCACTACTTTGTTTTTTACAGCTCTCCAAATATTGTCCTAAAATTGACATTTTTCAGCACAAATATACTTTTAATGGCAAGCGCTAGGGCAATGAAATTAGCTACAGATGTAGTGATTATAATTGGTAATATGCAGAAAAAAATTAATGTTGTGTAATTTTTTGTTTGTTTAGATATTCTATATCAAACGTAGCACTTTTTTGTGCTTCGAGTCATCGTAATTCAAATGCCGCTGAGTAAATAATTAAACTATGGTAAAATCGTTTATAACATTTAGAACTACAATAGTTGCCCAAGAGGTGGACGGTGGCTTTTTTTTATTTTCAAAGTCATAACGCTCCGGGAGCCCTTCAAACTTACCTGTTTTTGACGCACATCTTTTTTGGACATCAAACAGATTTATTGGCATCTAATAACATTTATTCTATGGAATAGATATACATTGCGATGTATTAGATTTTCCCAATGATCTTGCTTTGGTTTCTTGATAGTTGTAGAGCTTAGCTAATTTTAAAAACAATTAAAAACTGTTTGGGTGTTTTGTTGTGCTACCTGGCGGATGGCAGACAAAACTGCTGATTTCCAAGTTCAAACAATTTTCGAGGGCGGCGTTGGCGTCTGTATCATCATCAATCTCCGTGTCGTTTCACCTTCACATTTAGAAAATATATTTGAAGATTTACTATCGATAAATGAACGGTTTAAGTACTGGGTCAGGTTAATAAATCTAAGACAAATAATTACACAAGCGTAGCGTGATATAAAGTGTTCATTATTCGATATAATTGAAATCAATAAACGATAAAGACAAAGAGGGAAAGAATACACCCGAGTTCACTTCATGCCTAGAGTCACTAAATGAGCTGTGTTTAAAGTATCGGCACTCCGTTCCCCAAAATTGTTTTGGGCGCCGCCATTTTGGGTCTTGCGCAGAGCAAACACAACTGCCGATCGTCATGATCCAAAAGTGCAACATCCTCTGCATTAGATGCGGTGCTAGGAAGCTGATACAATATTGCTAGGCTCTGTCGCGGGTTGTTTAAACATTCGTGGAGGACGGAAAAGCGTTTCCTGTGATTTTAGATAAAGCTTCGGATAACTGGCAACCATGATTGTAAGCCACAATATGGCCAAGTGTCGTTACTCTGAAGCATAGCTAATTTACTGGCACTAGCGGGAACAATAAGGAAGAGGCAGGTGTCAAAAGGTAGTGGCTTGTGGAATCCACGGGGCTCACGTCATGGACCCTCCAGGTATTACAAGCTTCTTGAACAAGGGCATGAATAGTGTCATTAAATAAGCTACGCTTCAGAGTAGCGACACTTGGCCATATTGTGGCTTAAAATCATGGTGTCCAGTTATTTGAAGCTGTATCTGAAATCACAAGAAACGCTTTTCCGTCCTCTACATTAAACAGTTTGCGACAAAGCAAAGCAATATTACATGAGCTTCCTAACACCGAATCTAATGCTGAGGAAGTCGCAATTTTGAATCATGACGATCGGCAGTTGCGCCTGCTCTGCACAAGCACCAAAATGGCGGCGCCCACAACACTGTCGGGGAAGAGAGTGCCGATACTCTAAGCGCAGCTCATTTATTGGCCCTACTTCCCGCGAACCTCCTTTCCCCTGACTGAAACTGAAACTAAATATGAATAATACACCATTATTATAGCTTATTTAGTTTTAACCACCTACACATAATGAGAGGAGGAAGCGGCCGGGTAGGAGAAACGCGGGTTTTATGTGCGACTGTTTCTAATCAACGTTAGTTCTAACCGTCTCAAAAAGAGAAACACCCGAGCTTGCGCTGGTTAAAAAAAAAGACGGTCAAAAAAAAAAAGAGGTGACACGCTGTGTTCTTTGTGATTGTGCGTCTAATTGCAAATTGTTGTGTGTATGTTTATACAGCCGGAAGTTAGTCTGCCTTAGTGGGCGTCTGGTGTCTCAGGTGTACATGAGCAATTTAGCCAGTGCGGTACAACCGCAAACCTGGGGTCTTTAACGTGCACCACGCAGTAGTGATACACGACCGCACGCCGGTATGATGCTCTTCCACATCGAAACGGGCAGGGGCGGGGTGGGTTCTGCAGCGCGAGCTTTCGCTCCACGTGTTCCGAGCTGGTGTGCGCTAGACATGCACTCGGCCACCGATCGCCCCCCCCCCCCTTATATAAGTATTTGAAGATCGACGATGGACGTCGATCGTCTCGAGGTAATGTAACGTAATAACATTATATAATTAATAAACATATTGAAGGACTGAACGACTCAATTTTTCAATTCTTGAATTGTAATATGGCGGTAGCCTATTGTACTTACTGTTGATGAAGAGCAATATGAGGTGACGAAGTAATGATTAAATTATCAGGCTCTATAAGGACGACGATATTAGTGGGTGTCGAACCACAACGTACAGTGCCAGACTTGTTTCAAGTATCGTGTACCCAAAGACCTTTCTTCACCCGCAACAGAATATGGTAGAATCAATGAGGATGCTGCTTTACAACTGTACGTGGAACAGGAAAACTGCAATGTGCAGAAGTGCGGCTTATTCGTTAATATAAAGGACGGATTTCTAGCAGCATTCCCTGATTGACTACTTGGAACAAATGGCCTCATTGACGTAAAGTGTCCCCGTTCCAAAAGATTCTTGAAGACTACTGAAACCGCAAAGGAGTATGATGGCGAAAAATAAGAAATAGGAGCCTGGTGTGAAAGGTCCAAATCACCACCATAGCCTCTACTACCAAATACAAGGGCAGTTACACAATACACAAAGAGAGTTTTGTGATTTCGTTATATTTACACTCAAGGGCATTGATATCCAACGTCTTCAGAGGGATGACACCTTCTTGTCAACCAACATAGAGCCTTTTTTACTCAAGTTTTACATGGAAGGCCCGACTTCCGCTGAAATTCCTCACGTACACAAGTTGTCCGACCGAATAATCTGCCATTACTCCCGATCTGGGAGTCTCTCGATCTTCATTCATGGCCATAGTATCATGTGAGATCGAGCGGTGTGGCTCTTCGTCCGCCGAACATATTGTTTCGGCGGGTGTTTTTACCGTGTAAAATGAAACCGTCGCGTGCTGCTGGAACAAGAACCTGGCGATTCTTCACTGAACTGCTTCTTCCGTAAGCTTCAATTAAGAGGGCTTTTTCGTTTCGCACACCCACTGTTCTGCTTGCCCGTTAGTTGCAGGATGGTATGGTGCACTAATGTGATGCCTGATGCCATTTTTTTTTTGGGGGGGGGCTTGTTTATTTTATTTGAAGCAAGATTTGGCGCGTTATCAGAGAAAAGTATTTTTGATAGGGCAAAAGTAGGGAAAAGAGAGCGTAGAACGTCTATGACGCGTTTTTACGTCGTGGCAGGCATCGTGTAAACTTCCAACCACTTAGAGTACGCATCGACCATGACTCCGCAGATGCGGATACGTTTCGCCACCCACAGAGTGAAGAGTGGATCGTTTTCAGTTACAGTTCATGATGGCGCTGGACTCGAGGAAGCCTTCGACTCTTTCCACAAAGTTAGCTGAGGTGCCAGCACTTTTGTCGAAAGCGGTAAGTGTTCGAAACGTCGACAACGTCGGTAGCCACGTGCTGTGCTTGACACTGGACGCTTACCATTCGCTGAGAAGAAACTTGCTTGTTCGTCTGCCACGATTCGTCCGATATCAGGTCATCACCGCTACTCCATCTCCCGACAAAACAGGTCGTCATTGTCCGCATGTCCATAGTTAGCAATCACGTGAACTTATAAATTCCCATACGCTCATAACTTGCCGTCGCTAAACGCCGTTCATTCATAGCGTGTTCATTGCAAATAAACGTCTTCCTATTTATTCTGATGGTTTTCATCATACTCCTCCTAAGCTGTACTTACAACATTATATCGGTACTTTCGAAAATATTGCAACGGCGTTTGTTTTCTGGGAACTATAATGTAACAACCTTTACAAAATCTTCCGGATCCCATGAAACACAATATTTCGTTATGTCACTTTTCGGTCGTCATTATAATGGTGAGGTAAGTACCGTAAATTGCGAAGCAGTTTACTTGACGTCCGCTTCCACTGGTGTCTTGGAAGATTGAGTCTACTGAGCGTGCATCCCTGCAGAAGTTTTCATTGAAAGAGTATTGACACGTCAATCAACAATTGATTCCTTCTTGGTAAGATTTATTGCGGAAGCCCGTGACAAACACCGAACCGCATCTCCCTATATCAGAGAGCAATTTATACAAAGCCTGACATTCTCGCATACATTCGTTTGCTGGGCCACGCTATTGAGCCAGCTGAGCACAGCTGTGCAGCGCGCGAGTCAAGGCCACGATGGCAACGTGATGGTGCTCGAGTCCATCCCACCGTGAACCAATGCTTCAGCCACCCCACGGGTGCGTGTCGCCATCTATTGGTTGAACTAACGCCTTGTTCAATGATGGCCGCCGTGGGACCGCAGCCTTAAAGGGGGGTCGTTGTGATGATATGGTGGCTATAGGGGTAGGTGTGCCGAGCTCTCCGCATTTTTGGATAGTTCCACGTGCGCCACGCTTCATGACGAAAGTGAGCGCTGTAGCCAGGCTACCGGTGAATTTCTGCTCGAAGGGCACGAGGCGTGCTCGTGCTGCGCGTGCTCATGCAGGACGCACTTGTACGCGTGGTGCCATTGTGCGCCGGCACGATGGCACCAGGCGCAGGGTCACCGGTGCCATCGGCGTCATGAACAAGTGGCATGCTATCGATGTTCTGTTCGGCACACCTCCACCATAGTGATGAGGTGGACTATAGAAGCGAGAAGAGAAAAGACGAAGTGGGGCCGGGCAGTGTGGTGCGCGTGATAAAGGGAGCCTTCTGAAGGCAGATCGGCAACTGCGACGCTAAAAGACATCGTTGGGCTCCCGGGGTCCCGACGGCAGCAACGACTGGTTCTGGACGGGCGTGCTGGAGGCCCGTGAGAGCTAGCCCTGGCCAAGGGGACCGCCGCCTACGCCGGAAAGCGACCATTCCCCAAGCCGACCCAGAAGGCAGCACCCGTGGCCACCGCCGACGACGACGTGAAGGTGCGGTGCCTGACTCGAGTGAGACTACGTCATCTATTTTCGTTTTTTCTTCTGTACATAATACACCTCTCTTTCTTTCACTCGCCGTCCTCGGGTTCTTTGTCCTTTATTCAACATCTTCCCATCACACCAGGTCGCAGCTGCGAGTCGGCCTTTGCTGTTCTTTACCACACAGCCAGTGAATATCTAGATGGCCGTACCCCGTCTGCGCTCATTCAGCTGAATTTTCGTCATGCGTTTGTCAGAGTAGACCGTATGAGATTCTCATGAGCAAGTTCTGTGCCTTTAGTGTTTGTGGCGAACTTTCTAACTGGCTCGCAGACTTTCTACGTGAGCGAGCTCAACGCGTTGTTTTCCGTGCTGCTGTGTCTGGTACACTTGAGGTTCTTTCCGTTGTGCCCCAGGGCAGCGTGCCCGGCCCCAGACTTTTCAACGTGTTCACCAATAACAATGTTGCATCTCCGCGTTGTAAGCCCCTGCTTTATGCAAATGACCTCACACTTTTACATCCCATCTGTAACCTTGCTCACCACCAGAAGTTCCAGCGTGACCTCGACACAGTGTGCTTGGTCCTGCCAGAAAAAAAAGCTCCGTTTAAATGCTGCAAGTGTGCAGCTGTAGTGTTAAACGGTACTCGGTAAGATCTCTCCCCTCCCGAGCTCTGCCTAGCTCGGGAGGCCTGCCGAGCTCTGCCTCAGGCGGGAATCAAGTGAAGAGCTGTTGGGGGTCACTCTGGACCCCCAGCTCAGCTTCTCTACTCAAGTTGGAGAAGTGCTTTCGAGGGCGCACCAGCAACTAGGGTTTTGTCTCTGTGCATGCAACCAAGGGTGTTGGGCCTGAGGCCTTGCGGTATATTTTCACTGCACTTGTGCTCACTCAGTTGGAATATCGTTGTCCAGAGCCCCCACCAGGTAAGCCTTGTGGCGACAATCAAAAGTGTATAGCGAAGAGGTGCGTACGCCATCCTGATGAGGCAGGGTCGCTCTCGCATTGTACGTTATAAAAAAATGATAACTGCCGATTTATTGCGTTCTGTTGGTTGGAACTCCCTTGACCTACGGCGAGAGGTGGTCTCTCTCCGACTGCTGGCCAACTTTTTGAATTTGAATGTGAGCCAGTCAGGCACTGTCTTATCTCTGCGGCATAACCGGTCCGGTGCGTTCCAGCCTGTCTTGGCCAGGACTGAGAGGCATTGACAGTCTTCCGCAGTGAGAACTATAACACTATGGCGCTAGTTGCCTGCTAGCCTCACTCAGTACCCACCCACGACGCGTGACGAAGTGAAGGACTTTTGCTATAGAGTGACTAGCCATCTCCGCCTTTCTCTCACATAACCTTTGACCAATTACTGCCCTGTCTCAATGCTATATCGTTGTTGTCTTTGTTGTTGTTTTGTATATTTTTAACTTAGTATGTGTGTATGCGGACCAACCGGTACGGGCCTTTGCCTTTCTGCTGTACTCACGCTTCTTCTGAGACAAAATAATAGAAATTAAATTAAATGAACTTATTTCAGTTAGCAAGGTCCTGCAATCCTGTTTTGTATCACCATCGTGTGCTCAATCTCACTTTTGATGAAATTTTTCCCGATATGCACATCGCATTCATGAACTAGCTTGCATGCGTCACAAATGAGATCCGAAGAGGTTGAGCTCGTCAGAGTGATTTCTGTATTACACGTATAACCTGGTGCGGAACATGAGCTCTCCGAATGAAATAACTCTAAAGAAAATTAAGTGAATAAAGGCTGGTTCAACTTGCGACTGCTTCCTGCTTACGACTTTATTTTAAGCCTCTTGAGACGGCTTACGACCGGATGCATTTCTGCGAAGCCGGTCGTAAGTCGTCAAAAGAGATTTAAAAACCGGTCTTGTCTCATTCGGTTGTAGCCAAACGCAAGTGCGTGAATGGGCCTTAATTAAAGGCCCGTTCACACACTGGCGACTTCTTAGAACCGGAGAGGCCAAAGACCGCTTTTTAAGCCTTTTGTGACGGTTTAAAAACCGGTCGTCTGCCGTAGTCAAACGCGAATGTGTGGACGGGCCTTTAAGCCCCTTTCACACGTTTGCGACTTCTAAAACCGAAAGGCTAAAAACCGGTTTTTATGCCTTTTCTGACAGCTTACGACGGGCTCCGCAGCAGCGCAGCCGGTCGTAAGCCATCACAAGAAGCTTAAAAACTGTTCTTGCTTTACTTGGTTGTAGTAAAACGCAAGTGTGTGAACGGACCTTAAAGGCCCGTTTCGACACTTGCGACTTCTTAAACCGGAGAGGCTAAAAACCGGGTTTTAAGCCTTTTGTGACGGCTTACGACCGCCTCCGCAGCAGCGCAGTCGGTCGTAAGCCGTCGCAAGAGACTTAAAACCGGTCGTGTCGAAGTCGGTCGTAGTCAAACGCAAGTGTGTGAACGGGCCTTAAGACGCACCTGTGCGTGGCTGTGTATATACATCAATAAAACAAATAAAAGGCTTGATTAAATGAATAGAGAACTCCAAACTGATGAGAAGTAAATATCAACTACTATACTCGCGGTCAGCTTTCTGTGGCAATGCAGTCAATGCTAGGGGAGAGGGTGCACCAACCGTTGTACACGCGCTTTCCTCCTCTCTTCGGATTGCCACAGAAAGTTGACCGCGAGTATAGATATACACGTTTGCAAGTTGGGCCTCAGGAAGCCCTTCCACGCTCGCTTGGGGTGTGCTTGGATGCGTCATAACCCGAACACGACGCAAAGGCGTCGTAATCGGATTAGTCGGACTAGTTGCGTGCAGTACAGGCGAAGACAACGCCAGGCAAGGGGAGAAAGGGCGAGCACTGGGAAGGCTGGGGAGAAGGAAGGAAACATCCTCTCCTCTCTAACGTTCATTTATAGTGCTCTCCCATTGTCCTCTTGCCCTCTATTGCCCTCCCTCCCTTCCCGCCTTCCTAGTGCTCGCCCTTTCTCTCTTCGTCTGGCGTTGCCCCCGCCTGCGCTGCACACAACTAGTGACATGGAGTATAGGCGGAAAGATCTTGCTCGACAATTTTGGGTTTTGCATTTCAAGTCAATGAAATGCACATATGGGAACACCCTTAAAATTTCTTGTACTAACTTTATACCAGTGTTGTACGGAACGGCTTTCCAAGGAACGGCGTTCCTGGAACGCGTTCCTATTAGGAGGAACGAAGGAACGCCGCCGTTCCATTTTGCATCGGTGAAACTGGAACTGGAACGCGTTACATTTTTACTGGAACGGAAAAGGGAACGGCGTTCCTTTTTTGTTGTACAGTGGGGTAATTTTTATTTTATTTCTAAAAGGGAAATTCTAAAATGTTTTAAACATTATTTTCATGAAGAGCAGGGTCTCGTTAACTTTTCTGTTACTTATCTTAGGGCTCTCGCCTGGTAACAGTCGGGTGCAGGAGAGCTATAGTCGGTGACAGTCAAGAACGAATTGGACGCACCTCCCACCTCTTCCCACTTTAGCAGAGCGATAGCTGGAGAGGAGGTCGCCTCCTCTCCAGCGTTCGCTCTACTAAAGTGGAAAGGGGTGGGAGGGGCTTCCACTTCTTTCCTGACCTGCCAACTACAGTGGATATCGATTCTTTTTTCAGTGCCCGAGACTAAGGTACAAAAAGCAAAACTTTTAGTCGAAGGAAAAGACACAGAAAGATGGAAATTTAAAACTCAGTTCCTTTCTTTGCTTTCACGAATCCTCATGCACCCAGAAATCTAAGGCCAACTACGCCCTTCACTAAACTAAAAAAAAAAAAAAAACAACAACCTACAATTACAAAAACAAAGTGTCTAGCGTTACGTCCGACCACCGTGCGTCCGACTTAACCCAAGTTACGTCCAAATCTCCGCCTTCCCTAGGTTCACAGGGGAGAGAGAGGAGGGCGGGGGGGGGAGGGAGGGTTAGGTATACGCGTTCCAGTGCTCCGTTCGGACGTAACGCTAGCCACAGCGTTACAAAAAAGAAAAAAAAAAAGGTTACCAGTCCGAACATACCCGTGTATCCCGAACATTGCTCACTTAAAAAATACACAAAAATTAACCTTTATTCATTATCCCTTTGTCCCCGACCTTCAAACTGAACAACGATTCCTGCCTTCACGAAGAAGGACCTGTTTTTTCAACACTGACCTTCCAAAAGCCCTACCCTCCTCTCCACTTGGTTGTCTTGCGGACAGCAATGTTGAGAAGCAACTGTTGTTAAGTTCGAACAAGGGACTTTGTTAGATTGAAACGTGTGAGGTTGTTGTAAAACGCTCGTGCAATGTAGGGTAACAGTACTTTTGGCTCGTCTGAACTGCCCACCACAAACATGAATACGGTTGAAAGCTGAGATTTTTAAAGGTGAATATATCCAACAAACGAAACCCTGCTTCCTCTTCTTTTCTTCTCCTGGTGCCCTTCCATAACGGCATTCAGATTCGTACGCTCCCCTTTAATGGGATAGATAAAAAAAATTTCCTCGATTTAACTAAATATGGTAATCAGCAAAATACAAATGTAACGTTTATGTAACGATACGTTCCATCTTTTTAACTGTAACGAGAACGATTTCCTTTTTCACTCATGGAACTTATGACGGGAACGCGTTCCAAAAATCAGAAGAAACGAGGAACGAACTTTCGTTCCTTTTTTGAGGAACGTGTACAACACTGCTTTGTACAAGGTGCGAAACATTAGTTGCCCAGTTCCCAGGATGTAATAAGCTATCATGGGGTTTTGAGCACGTCGGCCGAGTGTTGACTTGCCCAAAATGTATAACAGTTCAATAATTTAACTTTTTTTTATGAAGAAAAGCATAGCATTTAAAAGGTCAAATCCAGCTCTATAACACGTTCTGCGTTAAAAAAGGCTCAACCAAAAGGTGTATAAGCGCAATCAGCGCCACTTCCTAAATTAATGACATGATATTCTTTCGAATAGCATCGGCATCAAGTCGAGAAGATACACATGCGTGTTTGTTTCTTGAAATAGGTTGAACAACAAGATGAAAATATGGTTTGGTGTTGATGATTCCCATATTAAGTCTCAGGGCGACTGCGTCCCGTGAAAACAAAAGTTAGGAATTTCGTGGATTTTAGTGAAACCCAAAATGGACTCCTGCTGGCCCGGCGATTGTGATTCTCCAGGTTTTGATAAGTTTGAAATTCTGGCAAACACGTTCAGTGCTGTTTAGGAGGAAAATTCCAAAGCAGGAGGTTGTGTCTATCCGAGTGACAGGTTCCATAACCACAAGCAACATTATAGGGGTATTCAAGTAGCCTTGCATAGCATTTAGCACAAAGCCCATCATAGGTTTTGGAAAAGTCAATGACAGAGAGAAACGTCAAAATATATATATTTTTTATTGCCTGCGCGTGCACCGGCGAAGTACCGACTTTTATGTCAGCGAGGACTGAATAATAAAAGCACTCACCGTCCCAAGACAATGACAAAAATAAAGAAAAAGAAAAAGGTGTGTATAAACTTGAAAAGTTCTTTGTCTAGTCAGGGGGGCGTTCAGATTTCGATAAAGCCCAGAACTAAGCCGGGATGAAGCAACGAAACTGGGTGAAACCACGAAACTGGATGCTGATTGGCTGATAGGGAAGTCATTTAAAGGCCGACGTATACAACCTTGGTTTTCTGCAAGGGAGATTATCCTCTTAGCTCTCCGTCTCTCCTTAGCTGCAAGGGGAGTCAAGTTGGGGCAAGTTAAAGAAGTAGAAAGGGTACAGGAAAGGAGGAGCCGGGCAAAAGTGGAAAGCGCGAAGTGTACGTGGGTCTTGGTAAAATTAGCTCAAAGACAAGGGAGGAAGAACGTAGAGAGAGGATAGCACGCTCCATACTGCCTCTACGTCCTTCCTCCCTTCTCTTTGCTCTAATTTTACCATGATGATGTACAGCCAACTACTCCACGAGATGATTTTAGTACGTAATTCTCTAACCGAAGAAAGAGGCGAAAAACAACAACAACAACAACAACAACGAATAACGTTAGTATTTTTATTCCGGGAACTGGTATTAAGTTTCTATGACACTTGTTAAGAAATCTGAACGAAGAGCGTCGTGAGTGTAGGCTCGGTAACGTTCCGGACCGATACCGAAACTTTTCACCTGTAACACAATTGCTGAGTAATTTTGCTATTTACGTTTTCACAGATCACGTGCGTAGTCCATCCCTGCGAACAACGGAACGATCCCAGCGCACGACTAAGTTCAGAATACGATTATGCGTAAACAGATCGCAGTGCGCGGAGGGACAATAAGCAAAAGAAAGGTAATCCTCAAAGTCCCCTTGTGCATTACAGTTTCTTTTGGAGGTCTGATATCGTATTCTGAGCTTCATGTTTCGTAAGGATCCTCCGTCGTTTGCAGTGATCAACTTCCCGCGTGCTAAGCAATGTGGACGCAAAGGCCTTTTTATAAAGTGTTGGAACGTGCAGAAACCACGCGGTCGAAAAAATGGCGTGATTATGTTTATTTTTTGGTTTATTTAATTTAACCTTAATAATTATTTCAGAAGTTTAAGGTGGTATGTATGTAAGTCCGTTTTTCACATTTTTGCCTCGTTGAAGTATACTGAAATCCATTCCCCAGTTCGCCTGTGTTTTTGCTCTTTCATCTTTAGTTTGTTTATGAGGTTATAACAAGTATCATCCGTGCCTTAAGGGATGCAATGTATGACCTATGGAGAATGGCGAGTATGATGTACGTTTTGAAACTTATCTGCATTGGCGACAAACACAGCATGATGACATTAAGGTAATGAAATATTCTATGGTACATGAAGCCCTTACTATATTTTGGGCTAGGCGAGCAGTTGTGTTCAGAGATATACGTAAGAAAACGCGGAAGAATTTCGCGTGCGTCAGCAGGAAACCGCGCAGTTCGCGGTCAGTGATCGCAAAGTTTGCAAAACCGCACAAACATGCAACAACATGTAAACAGTTTGAGGAACGCATCAACCGTAAAAATAGAGCGTTATGTCAATAACTTCCGCGCCGACGGTGAAAACAATAAAAGAACAGAAAAAAAGAAACATAAGGAAAATGGAACACCCCCCGCGGAGGCAGACGGAGCAATCCGTGAAACTGGCAGCAAAAGGGTTGCTCCAGCGCGTGCACCGCTCAACCTGGGGTCCGTGACTCAAGCAAATGGTATCGGCCGCCACTCATCAGGCTTCCGGCGCTTATTGGCGGAGATCCATCGGCAGCAGCCAATCAGGGGACGGCTCGTAACTTGTATAGCTGCCATGTTCCTCTTCCCCTTTCTTTGATCGTGCTCTTTAAACGCCAGAAGGGCCGCGGCCCCCTAAAAAGAACATAAAGAAAAGAAGTGTTGCAAATTTGAGAGGCAACGATCTTCAAGAAGGCCGGTTGGATCGTGGGATGCTCTGTTTATATCCATTCGAGGTTCCTCGATAAACCGGCTCGTGGCTACAACCGCATGCAAACAGCAGAAGGAGAAGGGGCGGACGGTTCGAAACTGGGGAGACAAGAAGGAGTAAAGAAAAGAAAAAAAAAAAAGAAAAGGGGGCAAAGCACATTGAAGGAACAAAACCCTCCAACACCTTTTTGGCAGGCTCCTCGCGGCCGGGAAGCGTCTGCGCGCCTGAGCGTCATCCCCCGCTAAAAACGGACAGACGCACCCGAAGCCACAGTCGAAAAATTTTCGGCGCTCGAAGAGGCGGCTCTCTTGAGAGGGCACCGCCAGCGAGCATATACGCATCCGAACAAAAGAAGAAAACAGAAACGCTTCGAAACCCGAGAAGTGCGAATCGAACCGGCCTGCAAGCAGAATCGTTGTCGAGAGAGAGTTTGGTGCTGAACGTCCGCGAGTCCGAGAGGTGAAGTCGCGAGTTGGCGTTTTGCTGCGAAGAGTTACGGCGGCTGAAGACATGGCGTTCCAGAGACCCTTCCTGATCATCCTGAAGAGGGACGACTCCAGCCAGCCATGGGGATTCCGTGTGAGTGGTGGGGCCGACCTCGGCACACCTCCAACTGTCGACAAGGTAGGCAGCGACGATGATCTGGTCGCACAACGTGTGTGACGCACGTTCTTGTCCCTTCGATTTTTTTTTTCTGTTTACGATTGAGGTATGCTTTTCTTTTTTTGTGCAAGGCTTTTTTACTTATTGACGAGAACTACTCTCGTGAACGCGATTTAGGTGTAGGCTTATCTGTGGTTTGCAGCGGCTCTTTTTGGGAGTCAGTTGTTAGCAGTAGCGTAGCCAGGCGGGGAGAGGGGGCATATGGGGTTTCAGTTCCCTCCCTAAATCCAGTCAAGCCTATAACATACAAATGCATTTTAAACCCCCCCCCCCCCCAAAAAAAAAAAAAAAGAAATAAATCCTGTCTACGTTTTTGGTTGTTCGGACGTGCCTTCCCATTTGGTTGTCCCACCTATGACTCGAGTACGGATGCCACGAATAAAGTTGTATACATAAAAGTTCAGTCACTGCAGTTCAAGATATTTTGCGATCGTAAAACGATTCAAGACTGAGTGCTCAGAACTAAGGGAAGGTTAATAAAAACAACAAAAACAAAAAAGAAAACACCGTTTTGTGCCATAATTGTTTGTTAACCGTCAGATTATGTTCCCTGGATTGCCAATTTCTTTCAGTCATTTGTTTTCTACAGATGAATTTGCTAGCCAGGGTGCACGTTTTCGGCCGAACTCGATTCAATACTCGCTTTGTTTTAAAATGATGACAGGAAGTACGAAAGATGACTTTCGATGAAAAGATACAGAAAGTGACAGTGCAGTTTAGGTGACGAGATTCTCTCTTGTAACGCTAAAGCCATTTCGTGTGATGGTGTTGATAGACGTGCAAGCGACGCCTATGCTTTGTACTAATTTTGTATTAATGCTTTTATTCACCATGTCGTAACTAGATAAAACAAAATGAATGGTGTTGTAGTGATTCAATGGTGTCAGTATTCGAGACGCGGGGGACTGCTAAGTGCTTACTTTGTTTCACCTAACATCGTCGTGCTTCAGGACATAGGAATCATTTTCTGGCCGTCGATTTAATTATTTAATTAATACTGAACCCCCGAACGAGTTGAGCCTTTAATATATTTGCAACTTTAAGTAGCTACTGTTCCGAGTTCTGCACCCAATTCGTAACGTAAAAAACAAAACAAAAGAACCCTGGATTGCATCACAGTCTCTTCAACGTATAATACAAGCTCAGCATACATGCTTGTGTCTGCTTAGTACTATTTAACATGGCATTTACAGAAACCCTGGATCTATTTACCAAACATGTATTTTTTTTGTCGCAAAATATGATGTTTGTTTAGAAAAGACTGTCAGTTTTTAGGTTTCTTGTGATTAGTTCTTGAGCCTTTTTACCGGCGAATGTTCATTGGGTGCGGAGCGGTTATGGGGTAGTCCTCGCCGCACCCTCCGTTTCTTAAGTTGGCAGTAACTATAACTATCAATGTCTATAGGCAATTAAATTAAGTGCGAATAATATTTTTTTTGCATGACTCGATTAGACTGAATGGTTGATAGAATTTATTTCATATAAAATTTATTTAGGAAGAGATGTGTTCCTGAACCGCCATGTCCTGAGAACGCAAGTTATGATTTGTCTTCTTAACACTCTTTTGGCTTACGTAAGATACTAGTGAACGAGTACTGTTTCTTTACAGTATATGACAACTGTTACAGAAATACAACCATATACTTTCAAGACGGCATCTACTTTTTGTTTACCTATATTTTTTACATATCTCATTTTGCTCAAATAGCTTCGCATACAATCCCACGACGCACTCTGAACACCGATCATTTCCAGTTAAGCTGCTCAGCCACTTAGAAGGAGCAGCAGTATTGCGACACAATTACCACCATAGCCCGTTTTCCACGACTCTACTTCGTTCACTGCTAAGCTGGCAAAGAGGTCTGAGCTGCGTTCGCTGGACCGGTCAACTGCTTGTCTTGCCCCACGCGATAAAGCTCTTTGCGCATTTTAACGAGTTACCAGTATGAGAATAAGGGCAGATGATGAAACGGTGAACACGTATAGCTTCCATTTCCCGTGGGCTCACGTTTTAACGTTACAGAGTATAGCAAAACTAATTCGTTTGTTCAGAACAGTATGCACATAAATTGATCATTTTGTTCGAAAAAAAAAATTGAGACTTCTACAATTCTCTGTACTGCCGAATTAGAGCGCAGCTCTTGAGGAGGAGGAGAGGAGGGCACGGAGGGGAGGGTATGCCCCTCCTCCCCTCCCTCCTCTTCTTTTGCTCCTCTCCCATTTAGCGGGAAATTTTCGCTAAATTTCCCGCTAAATTTTAGCGGTGAAATTTTTCCGCTAAATTCAGCGGGAAATTTTTTCCGCTAAATTTAGCGGTGAATCTTTTCCCACTAGATTAAACGGGGAAATTTTTCCGCTAGATGTACCGGGGAAAATTTTCACTAAATTTAACGGGGAAATTTTACCGCTAAATTTATCGTGAAAAATTTTCCGCTAACTTTAACGGGGAAATTTTTACGCTAAACTTAGCGGGGAATCTTTACGAAAATATTCCTGCTAAATTTTGCGGGAAAACTTTCCCATAATGCAACGCGCGGCTACGCCCGCTTGCTTTATTCCGATAATGCAACGCGCGCGGTTACGCCGACGGCGACGGCGACGCCGCTCAAGGCATCCCTCTCTAGTAACCACTGATCGGACATGGGCATCTTTAATAAAGTTTTTCGCTCCCTCTCTCTGAAGCCGGAGACGGCGCCTAAGAGCTGCGCTCTAAAATCAACGGCGTTTACAATTCTCTATAATGCCGATTTAGAGCGCAGCTCTTGAGGAGGAGGGGAGGATACCTCCCCTCCTCCTCAAGAGCGGAAAATGTTTGCGGAAAATGTTTGCTAAATTTCCCGCTAAACTTAGCGGGGAAATTTTCCCGCTAAATTTAGCCGGAAAATGTTACCGCTAAATTTAGCGGGAAATTTTCCCGCAAATTTTAGCCAAGAAATTTTCCCGCTACATTTAGCGGCTACGCCCGCTTGTATTCTTCCCATAATGCAACGCGCGTGGTTACGCCGACGGCGAGGCCGCTCAAGCCGGAAACGGAAGCCTAAGAGATGCGCTCTAAAAGTTAAAAACACGTTCACTGGAATAAACAAGAAAAAAAAAAGAAAAAGGAAAAAAAGGCATGCCTTTAGAAAGCGATACTCATTGATAAATCTACTGTTCGTAATTAGGGACTAAAAATACATGACTGACCTTGACAAATTTGGTGTAATTGGTTAAGATAAATGTGTTCGTGTCAGCTCAAAATGCGCTTGAGAACAATTTCAAGTCCATCGCATCGCACTGCTTTCAACCATGGCCCGTATTGCAAAACGCTGTCCCTACTCGCACTCCGAGTGCGGATATAGTGGTTGATTCTAATCCGCACTCCAAGTGAGGGTAATTTTAGTTTCTTATCCGCACTCCGAGTGCGTGCGGAGAATTTTCCTTATCCGCACTCCGCTTGTGGCGCGACTTGGACGCGAGAAACTTTGAACACATTGACTTACGATGTTTGTGGTGTGACATTGGCATGTTAGCAGCATCGATTGCAGAGAAATATTAGTGGTTGGGACCTGTCTTTCGGATTCACTCAATTTCAAACAAATGCAGAATCGCCGCTTTTTTTCTCGAAATTGATTAGCGTTAAAAGGGCACTCAAGTGAATTCTGAGATCGTCTATTTACCGTCATAACTCAATCTATGGGAACTAAGCCTCCTAAAAAAAGCCGAAATCAGATTCAAGAGTGGCCGATTTCCCCACTAAAAATCCAATCAAAGATCGTGCCACGCCCCCCCCCCCCCTTTCTGCGCCACGGCGCAGAACACCAGGGGTGCCACCAGACGGGAAGGCAGCAGGGGAGGGCACGCGACAGCCAATCACGGGTGACGGCTTTTCGGCGGACTGAATTTTCGAAAACGCGCGCCTTCTAAGAATCAGTACACCCGGGAAGCCGTCATTCGTGATTAGCTGCCGCGTGCCGTCCCCTGCTCCCTTCCCGTCCGGTGGCGCCCCCTCGTGCTCTCTGCCACGGCACAGAAAGAGGGACGCGGCACGATCTTCGATTAAACTTTTAATAGGGAAATCGGCTCCTCTCGAATGTTATTTCGGTTTTTTTTAGAATGCTTAGCGCTCGTAGATTGAGTTCTGACAATAAATAGATATCAAAATCCACTTGAATGCCCCTTTGAGTGGCGCATTTGGTACAGATTAAACTGTACTCGCGCCTTGGGGACTTGAGAAAAGGCATTAAAGCAGGACGCAAGCAATCACTATTTTTCCTGCAGCATCTTTTTTTTATTGTTCAATAAAACATTATTATTTGTAAAAAAAAAAATGAAGGACGTTTGCAAATTTCTGTAATGCGAAACTATAGTCCGTTGCAGCCCAAGAACGTAGGGCGAGGGTAAGACGGGCCGGGGAAGAGGAAGCAGACGGAACGCTGGAGGAGAGAGGGGGAAACCTCTTTCTCTCTTTAGCGTTCCGTCTGTTTCCTCCTCCCCGTCCCTCCTTCCCCTCGCCCTACCTTCTTGAGTTAGGAGGAGAGGAGGGTACTGAGGGGAGGGTGTTTCACTCCTCCTCCTCCCTCCTCCCCTCCACTCCTCTTCCTTCTCCTCCTCTTTCTCTCCTCCTTCCTTTTCCTCTCTTCCCGCCGCTGCATTTGTTCATGGGGGACGTGACACGAAGTCGTGACATGATTTTACCCGCTAAATTTAGCAGGAAAACTGAATTGGTATTGAGGTCACGTGACGTCAATTTCCCCGCTAAATTTAGCGGAGAAACTTAACCCACTAAAGTTAGCCGGGAAATTTTCCCGCTAAATATAGCGGGAAAATTTTCCAGCTAAGTTGAGCGGGAAAATTTCCCTCACTAACTTTAGCGAAACAATTTCCCGCTAAATTTAGCGAAAGAAATGTCCCCGCTGAATATAACGGGGAAACTACGAGCTGCGAACTGCAGGCTGCAGTTTGTAGTTAAAACTTGGAACGTCAGCAGATTCTTGGCAACGTTAAATGCTCTGTCGTGCGACTAAAGAGAACACCGCTTCAAAGGGCACTGAGGTGTCCGTCAGTTTCCATAAGCTTTATTACTCTTTAATGCTTGAAAGTTCTGGGTACCGCATTATGCTACGAGGCTCAGGTTACGCAATGCATGTACATAAAGCACACAACGCCTTGTATTTTGACGAGCTGCAATTCTTTCAATGGCCCGCCTTTCCTTCACTACTATAATCGTTTAAAGAAACTGAAAAAAAAATGTTAACAATATCTGGGTTTGTGTAAAAACGGAGCTAAGTGGTGTTCGGCGCCCTGCGTTGTCCTCGCTCAAGCGTCTAAGGATCTCTCGGAGTGAATGAATTGCGATCTAGCTGCGGTAACAATTCTCTGACTGCATTACAAGAAAAAAAAAAAGCGAGTTCATCTTTCCCGGAGAACACGGAGACAGCCAATCACGCCGAACAATAGAAGGGTCGCAGCGTATAACGAAGCTCCCAATATTAGATATGAAAAATGCGATGTCACTGGGCACGTCGCATCTTTCAGATCTAATACTGTTCAGAGCTTCGTCGTTTGCTGGGGGGATCCTTCTATTGTTCCCAGTGATTGGCTCTCTACCTGTGTTCTGCAGGAAAGTGAGCTCAGACTACTTTTTAGAGCGTGGGTCACCTACATACGTATATTGTGTCGCCGATAAGGAATCTTACAATATATCTCAGAAATGGTATACTGCCGAAACCAGTTATAAGGAAGTCAACGGAAATCGGAAATCACTTCGCTATATCCGCTATTTCGTTATAACCGTCTTTGGTTATAACGAAGTGCAAAAGGGAATGGAAAATCGTGATCGCTTCGCTGTAGCCGCTATTTCGTTATAACCGACTTCGTTATAACCGGTCTCGACATAGTTTAAATAATCCCCCTCATTTTTGTTGGGTTTAGGTTCTTCCGGGAAGAAAAATCTGGATCCCATCTGCAATCTATAAAGGTTGTGAGTTTACTTCCCTGCAGCACACGGTGACAGCCAATCATGGTGATCTATAGAAGGGTCCCAGAAAGTGACGAAGTTAACAATACCAAGAGGCAAACAGAAATGCGACGTGGACAGGGACAATTGGCATGACGTTTCGCTCGATCAATGTCCCTGCGCATATCGCCGTTTTCAGATTTAGCCGCAATCTGAGCTTCGCTATTCGCTGGGATCCTTCCATCGATCGCCGTAATTAACTGTCTCCGAGTTTTGCAGGAAAGTAAACTCCGGAATGAAGAATAAAAATCAAGATTTAAGTTATGATTTCAATCATGATTTAAATTGTTATTTTGATCACACCGGTTTCACTACGATGATTTAAATCAAAATTTCCCTGCAGAAAGAACCCCAAACTATTTTTATTTGTGTATTATTTGTCTATCGTTTGACACTTTCTTCGTACACTTGTTTCGTATTTAAGTCAAATAATCATCAGGCGAGGCGATTTAAAGGAGGTTGATCGCTAAAGACCCCTAAACAAATCAGTGCGTGGGATTTTTTTTCTACGTTCCTCTTCGCGTATTAGTTACGTAATGACCAATTGCAAGCAAGTCAAAACGCGAAAAAAAACCAAAACGAGAAAAGTAATATCACATTTCAAGCAAATGAGAACAAAAAAAAAATCAAATACAACTTAAGAGAAGATTAAAAAAAAAATCCGCTTTTGTTGTAGTATGGCGGGTTTACAAACAAAACAAGTTGTTATTTGAACTCGACTTAATCTGATCAATCAACTGTCGTGTTTAAAAATACGTAGATCAAAAAAGAACCACTTCCTTTTGGATTTGTTTTTAGCTACAATGAATAAATGAAGTTCACCTGATTTAATTCATATAAATCTGATTTAAATTATAATAAACTGATTAATTCTATTGTTTTAGAAAGCTCATGATTTGATGATTCAGACGTTTTTTTCTTTTTATAGTGTGGGACACCTTTAGTCACCGAGAGCTTAAAGGAGTGGTGCAACGATATTTAATTGGAATGATTTTAACTGTACGCGAGCTTACTGGCACAAGTGGGAGTCAAGGATTCTCGCACGCAACGCCACTTGCCAAAAAACTCCTTTGTTGCGGTGTAATTTCAAAGACAAGAGCGACCATTTTCATTCAATCTCTCCTTTGCAAAATTTGATTACGTAAAGTGGGGATCGCAGTACACCCATATGACGATATTTGAATGTGGTTCATAGATTGGACCCGAGCATTGCGTGGGCACTCGATTTGGGCTCGTGATAATTGTTAGCTCGAGAAGCATTCGGGTAGTAGCCCGTGTCCAATCGCTGCATCGACGACAATAGCCGAGCCATAACAATGTCTGGAACTCAGCGCGTGTCCTGTGCTTTGCCAACCCCAGCGCGTGGCTATGATCAACATTGGCGGCATATAATCGGCTCCAGATCACGTGGCCGCTTGTTCTGGCTGCGAGTTGAGGGGGCGAACGCTGCTTGTTTTCTTTATTTTTTTCTGGGACTTCTATTGCGTGGGGTGAAAAACGAACGCGTGTATCATAGGTCATTAACGTCAGGGATCTGTTCTGAGCGGTATTTGCGCAAAGTACAAAAATTGTTGCATTGCCCCTTTAAGCCACGCAGCAGGGCACGGTCAATGATGCACACGCTTCATGATTTTCGTGATTGGTTCCTCGTCGTTCTTATTGGCGAATGCCGCAATCTGATTGGGCTGAGGAACGGTAATGAGATGCACGGGACTCACCACGCTCTGCGTTTCTTGGGCGGTCAGTGACTAAACATACGTATAATGCGTGCTGCTGATAAAACAATCTTACAAAAATTTAGAAGGGGTGTGTGTTAATAATTCTTTCCTTTTCTCGTCTTCATCTCTTTTCTTTTTTTTTTGCTTTAATTTTCTCCTTGAAGAAAATTCTGGTCCCATCTGTGCTCTCAGCAGGTTTTCATTGTGCACACCGATCTCAGCAAAGGTTGTTAAAACGTATTTTTATATGTCCTTTTGCATCGTACACTCTTTCAGTTGATGAGTGTGCGGCTTCTCGATCACTGTCGCCATATCCGCATTCAAAGAGAAGGTCAGGAATGTGATTTTTTTACTTCTTTTGAAGCATATATCTCAGAAATTTCTTAGATGCCCGTTGCAACCATGCATGCGTAGCCAAGACATTGTGCGACAGCTATCTCAGCGTTTTCTGGAGTGACAAGGATCTTCTTCATTAGAGAAAGACACTGGCAGTGAGCGATCTCCCTCTAAAAAACAAAAACAAAAACAAAAAAACAGAAAACTACAACAGCACGGAGAGACGGCTGGCGCTGGCATTAGTTCAAAGGTTGTATTTCCTAGATGATGATGAGCCAAGATTTTATTTTCGATCTGCGTCGTTGGCAACGGTGTCTCTGCTTTTGTGGCGTACGATATCTTGGGCACCAGTATCCTCGGCGGTAAGTTTGTCTACAACTCAACTGGGCTTTAATTTTAGGAGCATGGCGGCGTGTTAGTTCTCAAGCGCAAGAAGATGAACAGTTGTCGGAATCATGAACATTTGTGTAAGCTAAAGGTGTGGTCTATTACCCGTTTGCTTGTTGCTTCCCACTGATTAGCGATGACGCTTGCAGCTCAGTGGAGCTAGGGCGATGTAAGTCCTACGTTGAAACCGAAGACGACAATAGTCATACATAAACCATTGACGACGTCAATCACAGCGTCCGCGTAACGTCTATTGTGATGTGCGTGTTTCTGTTTACAAATAATACGTCGGTTTATTTGCTTACATGGTTTCTTCGTCGCATCGAGCTAACAGAAGTGTTATTATCTTCTTACATTTGTTTGATGCGCATCTGACTCGTAAAGCCCCTAAAAACTTAGAATGCCGCATCGCTCAAAGTTGCAATTTGCTGAGTTCAGCAAGCAGTAGAGGGTCAGGCTTGTTAAGCAACAAATAACAGCTTAAAATGCTGGTAAATTTTTTTGAAAGCTGCCTTGGAAACCATAATTTCGACCAGGGGTCTCCAAACTTCTTGGATACGGGGCCGGACTAGAGATCTTTCGCAGTCACAAAGGCCAATGAAAAAAGAAAAAAAAAGAAAAAAAGGAGTAATTAAAAATGAGAGGAAACTGAATAAATAAACCTAAATAAGCACTCAAACACAGAAATAAATGTAAGAGTAAGTATTAGGAAATCCATTAGTTGGATGAATACATATACTTCGCTTTGAAATTTAATATTTAGCTAATGGTGACATTAAGCAGCAATTGCATGTGACCAAGAAAACTCACCAAATCTAGATAAAAAAAGCATGGGAACTTTGGCACTTTCGCGTAGTGCGAAAGACCAGTGAAGGTGGTAAAACGAAGTCTGACAACATGTAATAGTTGTGACAGAGGGCACTTCGATGTACACGAGAACGCAAAGGAAGTTTACCATAGTTACGCAGACATAAAGCAGGGGACTCAGAATGGTGGCTGATGATGACAATGTTAAATGAAAAATATGGCGAGAGGCAGTGGCGTAGCCAGCCACTGGCGAGAGGATGCAGTTTCTATCGTTTTTCTGGTATCGTCGTTTGCGCATTTGGAGCGCGTCCCGGCGCAGTTTCTTTACGCGCACTTCTCTCTGTGCCGGTAGCGTGGCTGCTGGAAGCGAGCCGAAGTGGAGACCCTTGATCTAGACCCTATTGCCATTTTTGCTTCCTGGCAGGATACATCTTTCCGTCCAACTCCTGCGTCACCGCGTTCCAGTTGCTTTTATATTCCTAACCTTCATCACTTATACTCCGGGATACAATATTGGACTAGTAAAAGAAATATACAAGGTGTCACACACAAAAAAAAAATTACAGTTTTTTTTTCCGCATAAATAAACTAGGCATCGCCGAACGCTCATTCTCCGCCTAAAGGTAGCGCTAGAGGTCACAAACAGATGCCAAAGTTTCAGCCCGATCCGAAACCTTATTCAAAAGTTATAATTGATTTTCTGAAAAGTTAAATGGGAAAATGGCGGCCGACGGAGTATTCGAATACATGGGGCTCCATGGCACCAGAAACCGAAAACGGGCGAAAGTGGGCTCCATTATCCCATTGAACTTTTCAGAAAATCACTTATAACTTTTGAATAAGGTATCGGATCGGGCTGAAACTTTGGCATCTGGTTGTGACCTTTAGCGCTACCTTTAGGCGAAGAATGAGCGTTCGGCGATGCCTAGTTTATTTTTGCGGTAAAATAAAAACTGTAAATGTTTTTTGTGGCACCCTGTAGTTACCATTAGAACTAATTTTCAATAAAACAGTGACTTTACCTGGCTGGCCGATGATTTTGCTGTAAACTAATGAACATTACGAATAGTCGAGCGCCAAACACGTTGATACAAACGTGCTTTTGTTGGCAATAGTCCTTTTCTTCCCCAACAGGAAACTAAGCGATGATCAGTGAAATAAAATTAAATAAAATGTACGTCTTCTACTTAAATTTATACCCGACGTCCGCGAGAAAACCAAACCCTGTTTTTCGCACAGCAAAACTGAACCAGGCATCGTGGAGAGCGTCATTAAACTCCGCCAGAACGTAGCCCCAGCTGTTCGAGCAAGATGCCAAAGTTTCATAACCAACCATTTTCTTATTCAAAAGTTATAAGTGATTTTCTAAAATTTTCAATGGAAAAATGGGGCCCATTTTTTACCTTTTTGTTCTCTTACGCCATAGAGCTCCATAAATTCGAGAGATTCGTCGGCCGCTGTCTTTCTATTGAAATTTACAGAAAATCATCTATAACTTTTGAATAAGATAACGGTTGGTGCTGAAACATTCGCACCTTGCTCGAACGGCTGGGGCTATGTTCTGACGGAGTTTGAGCTCTCCGAGGTGTCTAGTTTATTTTTTGCGGTAGGAAAAAACAGGGTTCGGTGTTCTCGTGGACACCCAGTATATTGATATCCGCTTGCCCTTTGGAATGGATTAAGATGGTTAACTGTATATTCGGGATACCTCAATAAAACGTGTTATAATGTAGCTGCTTACTGCCAAGACTTAACTTAGAGTTAACCTGGACAACTAAATCTCGATTAAACCCCAAGCAAAAGAGAGGGACACCGCTCTCCACACCTTTACCTTCATGTTTCGTCAAAATTCAGCTGTCCACGACAACAATTTATGAATCTACTAGCTCAACAGAAGCCCGTAACGCCATTTGATTCCATTTCTATTTCTTCTTGTTTTGAACAGGTGGTGGACGGCGGACTGGCGTCCCTTCAGGGCATGCACAACGGCGACCTGATCATCCAGGTGGGGAAACACAACGTCCAGGACCTCACGGAGTCCCGTATCAACGGCCTGCTGGCTCATCCCTCCAAACGGCTCGAGATCTTTGTTGTCCGGTGAGTGTCCGTGCAACCCGAGACCCTCAAGGCTGGCGCGAGCACTTGCCACTGCTTGCGACCAAGTGCCTTGTGCCCTTGAGATGACGATGATGATGATGACGCTTATGACACTGGTGCCATCTATCTGGTAGCCCCGTAACACTTCAATTTGCGCATATTTTCAAATATTCCTTTCGCATATTTCTTTCCCCATAAGCTAAAAAGAAAGAAAAACTTTTGACGTTATAAACGACCATTTCTTAAAGACCGACGTACGACCTCGGCTTTCTGCAGGGAAGATAATCCTTTTAGCGCTCCCCTCTCTTAAGCGGCGAGGGAAGCCAAGTTGGGGCAATGTAAAAAGTGGAGAGGATATAGGAAAGGGGAAGGCGGGCAAAAGTGGAAAGCGCAAAGCGTACGTGGGCCTTTAAGATAGTACGTACGTTTAATCTCGCAGATACTTGAAAACCTTCACTCGGGTCAATTGCAGTTTCAGGACTACATCATAGATGGCGCCAGCGTGCCAGTGTGTCCTCTAGTGTTTCTTCGCAAATGATCACAGGGGAGGCACAAGGCTGCACAAAGCACTCGGTCGCAACCACACGCAAGTGTGTGAACAAGCCTTCAAAGTCAACTCATGCGATTCTCCCACGATGCATTTGGGAAAGAGGAGCCTTATGTAAAAGCTATATAAGACGTACTACGTTTTGAAAACATTACATTGTAAAAAAAAAAGAAAGGTATTGCAGAAAACGAGGCGCTCTTCGGTCATTGTAAAATGCACGAACAGTGTTTTTCTCGACGCAAAAATTAGACTACGCGACTTCGCACTTCAAATCTATTCGCAAATGTAGCCACAGCGGTTAGGACCAGATGTCAAGGTTTAAGAACTTCGCAATAGTTAATAAAAAAATATATAATCGTTTTTTTATATTTTCTTTTGTGGGGAAATAGGGCCAGTTACCGGTGGTAGATGCCATTCATCTCCATGTCCATGGCCGTCATCTCCATATTAAAAATGTTAAAAAAAACGTTCATAAAATTTGAATTTGATAAATGTAAGTTTTGACATTTTGGCATCTGATCCCAATGACTGCAAGCACCGACAACTTTAGAAACGTAGGGGGTGGCGAATCCCGATAATGCTCGCTCCGCAGCCAATGAGATAGCTGCATTAGCCGATAAGAAAGTACAAGGTGTCCCACCAAAAAATTTACAGGTTTTTTCTTCGCCGCATAAATGAACCACGCATAGTTAGACGCTCATTCTCTACGAAAATATAGCGCTAACAGTCCGAACCACATGTCAAACGTTTCTTCACTGACCGGTATTTTATTGAAAAGTTACGTGATTTTTTGAAAGATTTTAACAGGAAAAAGGTAGAAGACAGAGCTCTCAAATACATGAAGCTTTATGGCGTCAGTTACCGAAAACGGGCGACAGTGGTTCCCATTTCCCCATTTAAATTTTCAGGAAATCATTTTAAACTTTTGAATAAGATGACGGTTAATTTGGAAACATTGACATCTAGTTCGGACCGTTAGCCCTGCATTTGGGTGGAGAATGAACATTTCGCGATGCGTAGTTCATTTTTGAGGTGAAGGAAACACTGTATATTCTTAGCGTGAAACGTTATTTGGTTATGTGTTCGGCATTTCGTGAAGTCCAACAGTGAAGCCTTGGGTAGAATCGTGGCTTTTCGAATGGGGAGGAAGAGGCCATCGAAGTGAGAAGGCGTTTGCACAAGGCGATAATCGAACCCAGACCATAATTTAGATTATGACGCGAATGTCACGACACATCGCCGTGAGTTGAGCTGCTATTTGGGGGGAAAGACCCTACGGCGCATGCGCTCTGCGTCCAGCAGATAGCAACTTGACACCCTGCCACACGTTTTTAAAACCCGTTTTAGCGCCGTAGGAGTTGCGCTCGAGTGTACATGCCACGCGTTAATCGCTTTACATGCACAGAAATTTGCAATGCATTTTTTTTCTTGGGACAGGCTGTACAAATCACGAAGCAAGTACACAATGTAATCACGTTCGGCGTTTTAAGCTGTCAACCACTGTAACTGAGAGGTTGGTGATGCGTAGTTGATCTTGACGGTGAGCAAAAATACACTCTCAGAAAAAAGGGTGTATTCTTACACCCCTTGTCCCATATAATACACCCCAAAACTTCAGTCCGACGTACAGCGCGCTGACGTTGAACCGACGGTACTAACTTTAACGACCGGCTTGATATCCGAGTGGTACAACTTAATAAATAGCTAATGTACGTGTTACTTACTGCAAAAAAGAAATAATAATAAAAGTTCTCTTAACTTTACTGCAAAAAAACACAACAACAACAACAACAATAATCGTTTTTTTTTTGGCTTTACTGCAAAGCTTCAGTGTGTCTTTCTGTGGTCTTTGATACGTACTTTAGCTGTTTAATAAGTTATATCGCACCGTTATCAAACCCCTCGTGAAATATGGGGCTGTCTGTTCGACTATATTGCGCATTACGTCGAATTAAAGTTTTGAGGTGCATTACATGGGACAAAAGGGTGTAGTACGACACCCTTTTTTTTAGTGTATACGGTTCTCTTTTCTCCCAAACATCCAGTACGTCAATAACTTTGCGATAGAAGGGCTCCTGATTGCGATGGGTGTCGTTAGCCGGCTTTAACATCTCCTAATCAATATTCATACGAACAAGAAGGAAGGGTACACAGTAGGAAACATCAATTAGTAACCCCTTCAGGAAGCCGCAGGACGTAAGCTAGCAATCGTTCGTGGGGTTTCTGGATTTCCGGAATAAGGCGGAATCTATGAACGATCGCAGTAACCTTTGACGCGGAACACTTCCTTGTCGTTGCCTCCATTTTGTTTTGCTTCCGAAGTTCCGTAGAAAGACACAGTATCTCTTCCTGCTTATTTTTGGACAGCTATCCTCGACCTCATCTGCAAAATTCGAAAACCCAATTCTTGAGTGTTGCTACGCCAACGGCCAGGGACCTGTTCCGGCGAATGTCGAACGCAGCATCTCACGCTCGATGACGATATTCGCGAGGTTCTTCCTGCGTTTAGTCTATGCGAATACAAGATGAGACTTATATCTGGGAAAGAAAAGGAACGCAAAGCTTCTTCGACATAGGATCAGGAAGGCGGCGACACTGTTCTGAAATTAGCGTCATTCGTGATGCATTCAGCGAGACTAGTGCAGAAAAGGGAAGTCGCCTCACAAACAAAATGGCTCGCCGTCGTTGCAAATGGATGTTCGCTAACGTCAACGGCTGAAAAAAGAAAAAAAAACGAGAAAACATTTTTGCATCTACTTATCCAACAGGGGAAGAAGCTTCATATAGGTGAAACCAATACGCAGGATACTTAATTGTAGCGACATGTTCGGCGCGTACGCTACGCGCTGTTCCTCAATTATGTAAATACCAAGACAGCGCACTATTTTTTTTTAAAATCATTCATGCTCTGGTGAAGAGGCAAACACGTCTGAAATTCCGGACTTAACGCATTTTCTTTTTCACGAAATGTATGAACTGATCTGGCTGTAGGACAGTAGGAAACGTTGTTTTGCGCGGGTCTTCCTCTAGAGTCTAGTCACTGGGAGGGGACGTGTAAAGGCATCTCATTATCGCTCCCCAGCCAATGAGAATGCGGCATTAGCCGATAAGAACACCGGAGAACCAATCAGAAAGCGAGAACACAACAAGCCACACCCTGCTTCAGCTCTCAGTGACTACGTACAGTTGCTTTATGAGCGCTGCAAGATCACTGCGTTTTCAACACACGGCAGTGCGTTTCACAATGTGAATAATAATTCCATTGAGACATCTTTCTCTGTCCGTGTAATATTTGTGGCAGACAAAAGAGAAGGATCTGGTCGCCAAATATTTGGGTCCCGTCGACGCAAACTTTCAATAACCCAAAGCGTTATAGATAGGCTATGGCGACAGTATGGGTTCTTGAAACGCATAAAAAACTCGGAAAAATGCAATATTATTCTTCAGACCGGAATAGAAAACATGAAAGGCGCACTGTCTGAAGAGGCAGCCCAAATACACCGAAGCTTTCTTTCTCGATAATTTTTTGGAGATATTCTTTTTAAAATCTGATGTCAGTATATATATATATATATATATTTTTTAAATTTTAGCAAAGAAGCGATGAATAATAATAATAAAGCTTCACACTCAAAAAGCGTAAAAACAAACGCAAGCTGCTGGACGACTCCCACGTTTTATCCAAGGCTGAAAAACAACAAAACTTCTGAGAAGCAGACAGAATGTCCCAATTTTCAGACGTTCTGTGAGTTTGTACGATTTTTAAAGTCTTCACTTTCATCTTGACGAACCCCTATACTCCGTTTCATACTTAGCATGCAACGCTGTCAAAGCTACTGGCGCGAGCGCGTGGCTTCATCTATGGTTTTGTTTGCGCGAGAACGCGTGCAAATGATCAACGAGATCAACGCGCCAAAAGCTTTGACAGCGTTGCACACTAAGTATGAAACAGAGTATAGTATTGTTTGTCTCAATTAGAATTCACAACAGATTACACAGAAATGTAACCCGCACCATATTTAACCGAAGAACATAATGAGCGAGCTTTTACACGATTAATCAGGCACGACTGAAGACAAAATATATGCTGTTGTGATTTCCACGTGTTCAGTTACAGTTTCCTGATACAGGAATATGTATTTCTAGATTATCAAACACTTGTAAGGTAAAATGCGTTACTAGTGCAGTTATCACGTGAGTGGTGTGATACTCCATGGTATTTTGATAGTGTTTTGGAACTTCGACTACGAGGGCTTTGAAACCAAAGTGCAAGTCATAAATTTATGTCCTGTGCCATCATGGAGGTGACCGTTTTGTCTTACCTGTAGATTTTTGATGGAATATTCAATGATCGACGATATGGTCTATGGCCGTCTAAGAGTGAGCCATCAGTCATACAAAACAAATGGTCAGACTCAGGACAAGGGGGATCAATGACCGACTGAACTAACGTATTTTAGCTCGGAGAGTGGAGCGAAAGCTTGCGCTGCAGAACCTCCTGGGTCCGATACCCCCCCCCCCCTCCTTTATCTAGATTACTTTCGTACCGGCACGTGTTCGTGTGATCACTACTGCGTGGTGCACGTTAAGGACCCCAGGTTAGCGGTTGTACTGGACTGGCTGAATTTCTCATCTACAGCTGAGAGACAGGTCACCCGTTGAGGCGTACCAGCTTCAAGACTGTCTCAACATAGAAATAACACAATTTTTATGGTCAGAAAAATTAAAAATTGTTGATGAGATAAATAAGGCAATGTAAAAACTAATCGAAGGTTAATAAAATATTCACATGGGGAAAAAATACGTATTTTCACCCCAAAGACTTGTTGCATTAAAAATAGACAGATGCCTAACAATCTGTCTTACCCGCTTTAAAAAGAAAGATAAATAAAAGCCAGCGTGGAATAATGAGAGCAAAAGCCTTAACGCTGTCTGTCCGACGCCACGGCTTCGTGACAACTCGACGGTGGGCCAGAATTAGGTTGAACGCTTATAACAGATGACGGAGCGAAGTGACGAGATGAACTAAGAATAAATCACAAAATCAGACACAAACCAAAAGCAAAAAGGCGTATTGGGGCAGACACAACTAAGGTTCTGTCGAAGTCGAACGTGGACATTCGATCCCTCATGCCCCTCTCCCGTCCTCCTCCACTCCCTTCAACGTCCCCACGCTGGCAACAGGTTTTGCCCGCTGCCAAGAAACAACAACACAGCAGAACGCTTTTACACTTCGTTTCACCGTAACTTGGCCAAGAACGAACGCCCCTCGAGCCAACCAGATCGACAGAGGTGAAGCACGTGACAGCCCTTACCAAAGGTACTGGGGTGGGAGCGTCCCCAAAGAGGGAAGATAAACTCCCCTCTTACCTTCTTTCACCTGTCCCAGACGTCACTTTTGTTCCCCTAGAACATTAGACCGTCACTCAAAATTTGTACGAAATCGGCTTTCCTCTTTCTCCCGCCCTTGGCTTTGACAGTGCTGCGCGCCACTAGTAAGACAAACTATGGTCACGCGTCTCGCTCCGACGCGCTGATTGGCTCGCTGGAACCGTAGCTTTTGCCATTTTTCAAGCTACGGTGATTCAGAGCATGGCGGATGTTACGACAGCGGTCATTGAAGCGAGGGTCTTCAAAGATGGATTATCCCCTTTCGTCTAGACGGAGTGCCGAAGGCTCCCTTTCCCCCTAGCCACTGATGAGTCGAAGGCAAAATCCGAGATGCCCTGCGGGGAATGTGGGTCGGAGAAAGGGTGGGAGTCCTGACTCACGGTGCAGACCCAGCGTTACGGTGCCGGCGCGCCGAAATTAGCCACGACGAGAGGAGGATCGCGGTGGGCCCTCTCCCCGGGCGAGCCCTGTGCGGGGACAGGCGAGCGGGCACCAGGTGTCGAGGCTGTGCTTTAGGTTGTGCTGGAGACACACGGACCTAGGTACCGCGATTGCTTTGCTTCCCCCTACCGGCTGGCTACCCATGTGAGTACGGCGCACACACCTTGCGACTGTCTTTACGCAGCGGCCTCGGGGATTTCGGTGCGCGTCGCGTCTGCTCGGTTAGTTTAACGGAAAGCACCGAATGAGATCTGCGTTTTAGTGGCGTTGCTGTATCTGAGTTGTAAAAAGTTTGAACTGTTAGGGAGTGGTTATTGCACGAGTTGACGTTTGCATCGTTGGCGTTGATACAGGTATGTGCTCGGCATCTTTGGAGATGACGCGCGTTTTGGTACTTTTGGCAGGTGGTGCAGCTTTCGCATGAAACCGAATTTAGTCGAGGTGTGAAACAACACATATGTTTGTTTTGGGAGGAGTAGGAGGATTATTAATAGTCGGACGAGCTTGTTGATGACAGCTTCAACTAAGATAAACAATAACAAATAATAATATGACGCTTCCTTTTAGTTTACCGGAATAATATTGCCAAGCGTATATTATTAGAATTTTGGTTCACCAATTTTATAGACAGCGATCCTTAAAATAGTTACACCGTGTAAACACAAATAGTTTGCGCCACCTCCGCATCGAGAAGAGTTGCGACTTGGCTTATGAACTTCCTAAATACAATGCTCTTTATGATTTGTACCCACATAATCTGATGGCTGCTCCGCTAATGGCCCAAGAGCGCGTTCAGGTTTGGTTCGCGTTTGACGTTCCGTTCATGTCAGTGCTTCGGTTCGAAGACACGGTGACCTCTTACCTCTCCCCTCTGAGTCATATCGTTCTGTGCACAAAAATAGATGAGATTTCTGCACTCTTTAGCGGAATCATTAATCTTGTTATTAGTTGGTGCATTAAGTGAAACTTTATGAGAACGTGTCCACCCTTTCTTTGATTGAGTAGACCTTAAAAATGACCTGTCATCCAAGGACACATACGCGTAAAAGAATTCCCATTTGTAATGGTTCGCAACATAGTTTCTTTACTGAGTTTAACATTTTGTAAGATCATGTTGTGTATCTCATGTGCAGAGAAGGCAGAACGAAACGGTAATGAAGGTTGGGGGGGGGGGTTATAGGAAAAGTTCGTCTCGTCAGTGATTTACGCTTTCATTTATGTTTTTGTTTGTAGGCATTGTGGGCCACGGGTGTATTCTTCACACATCTTCGTTTAAAATAAGTTTGTTTATGTGACAGAAGAGACCTCGAAAATCTAACATCTTCTAAAGTCTAAATATTTGGTTAAAATGGGATCACAATACTTTGCCTCATACTTGTTTCGTACGCTTCATCGCTATCAATCCCTTTGTAATTTCATCCGCTATACTTAGTTTCACTATAGGTCAAGGCACCGTCGAAAGCTAGAAGACATACAGCTACACACGCACAAACTAAAAGTGCAAAGTTACTGCGCGTCAACTGTGCTTGATTGGTTTACCTGGTGATAGCACGCGCAACGAGAGGCGAGAAAAGGCATGACGTTGCATTAATAGGGCGGCTCAATAGGCTAGTGGTACCGACTGCGCTCTGACGTCAGGTGAAACCAAGTATACTCCTCCGCCATACCCATTGCCATGTAATGTCACCTTCAAACAGTACCTTTCGTTCGCATTCTTACTTTATGCCACATTTCGGCAATAGAAATTCACATTGCTTGTTTCTTTCAGTCAAAATTCATAAAAAAGACAAAACACCTAACATAGAATCGCATAATAATCAAAGTCCGCATGTCGTTGTTCCCTAAAACAATGTACGCATGAGAAGGTTTGATAGGGGGTGTTTCCGCGCATCCAATGTGGTTGAGAAGAGTGTAATGGAGATGAGAGAGCATGCGGCTGCATATATTTCTCCGGGGTCACGTGCTGTTTGCAGTAAATAAATATGCCGGCAGATGCCAATGCCCTCTAGCGGTTAGCACAGCTAAACGATCGGTTTGCGCATAGGAAGGAGGCCTGTGAGATAGGAGGGCTTGGGCAGCGAGAGTAAGGCTGACCAGACTTCGTTGTTGAACTTAGTCGCTCAAGACGACATGCTAATGGGTTGTGGCGTCAGATTCAGGGAGGGAGGGGGGGGAAGAAGTAAGGTATTTTAGGCAAAAAATTGTCCCGCCCCCCCCCCCCGTGGGTGCATTTCAGACATTTCAAGTAGCAATTCGGTGGCAGGAGAGGGACATACCCCCATCTCTCGATCACTTCCGACGCCACTGCCAATGGGTCTTCAAGATCTGGAAGTTTGCATTCGCTGTCATAAGTGATGTCCCAAGCAGTTTTATTTAAGGCTTTCTGTAGTATTGCGTCCCAAGTTTCATGAGATTGTGACGCTAGGCTGGAGAACTTGCCGCAATCACGAAGGAAATAACTATTTGCCTCGTAGCTCGAGGTTTAAATAAACAATTAACATAATAGAAAATTTTACTAAATTGTTTCAATAACTCCGATAACGATATCTGATACTCCACCGGTGCCTTTGCGTATGCATTGTATCGTAATCGGGTATTGTTATTGAAGGTAATCGGACCAATCTACTGAGCTTGTTAGTGACAATACAAAACAAAATAAACATAAAAGAAAAAAACGCTTTTAATACAGATTTTATACAATGCCGATGTCGACCACGTACGAACACTATAGTAGCGTTGACGAATGGGCCGGTTAGTAGTTGATTTTAAAATATAAAAACATCGCATGGAGATGGACAGACTCTTCTACCGTGTCTTCCAATCTGTCCGTGTCCCTGCGCAGTTTTTTAACCCGTTAAAACACGTAAAAATAACTTATAGATTAAAGAAAAAGTTAAAATGATGATATCCAATACCGAAGTCGTCTAACTTTCTATTATAATTCTTACTGCCAATCTCGAAATTCGTCTCATCACATGTCTCCTACACAGGCAGATTTGATGGGGGTGAACATTGTGGAGTGACAGGAAGATTCATGTAGTACAAACAATTCAATGAACAGGAATCTGGTTTTCTGGTGGGGTTGTTCTTTCACTAAATTACTTTGATTATGTTGCTTCCGCGTCAAACTCAATGGGAGTAATTTCTTTGGTACATTCAAGTTAAAATTAGGAATATATAAAGGTTCTATAAGCAAACCTATATATATATATATATACATATTATTTTAATCCTCTCGATTCAGCGATAGAGGTGCCCTCGTGATAGGAGACGGCTGTCACTTCCTATTTTTCCTGTTTTGTCGTCGCGAGGGCGAACAAGCCTAAATGTGGCGCGCGGTTTGTGCAGGGACGCCGTGCGAGACAACTGAACAGCGCTGGGGAGAGATAGAGGCTGCAGAAATAACAACCGCCTTCTATTTGTTTTTCTCCCAGGCGTATTAAGGTCCTCAGTGTCGCTCAGATGCGTGCTATCTACCATTCAGGGTGACAAGGGGTCTGACGGTCGGGCGTTGCGGTGCTGGAGAAAGGCCTTTGCCAGGGGACTTCCGGGTGCTATATGCTCCATGTTGCTCTAATCCTCACCTGGATGATAATAAAATAGTCCCTGATAATATTTCGTATGGTGCATAAAAGACGAGATGGCAAGAAATAAGAGCTCCGGATGTTAATTTCCGAACAAGAGTTCCGAAAAGTCTGAAAGCCAGATGAATATCCGAATATTACAGAATAAAACAACGTTTTGGTGTTCTATTTTCTCTTCAAGCTGACAAAAGACTATCAGAGTGTCGAACCGGGCCCGAAATGAGCCGAAAACCGGGACCGAACCGTTATTTTTAGCCGAAGCGGAATCGAACCGAACCGAAATCGTCCCCACCATATTGAAACTGAACCGGGACTGAACCGGAAAAATTTTAACGCTAACCGGTTTTATGACAGTTCAGTCCAACATTTGCCTTAATCCCCCAGACTAAATATTTCAAAATGCGAAAAGAATTGACAGCTGTATTTCGATCTATCCATCGTTCAAATCTTCATTTACCAAATTTGCAATGTAATGAGAAATGGTGGGACGTCATGAGGTGTTTGTATTAGCACTCTGATTAAACAAATGACGTAACGTAATATTTTGCGGCACGTGAAGTCACGCTGTGAAGCCATGGTATCAAGTGACATGAACTCACGTGGCATAGCGTCACGTGGCCTGACGTCAAGCCGTCTTTATGCGTGACGCCATGACAACGCTTTATACATGACGGCTTAACACGCAAAGTTGGTTGATCCAATAGTGCAGTTGTCGCCGTGATGTCACTCGACGCCACGACTTCCCGCTGTGTCAAGAAGAAACAACGTACTTTATTGTCATGCGCTCGAACACGCGACTCGGGCTCATGACAATCCAAGCTTCGGCAAACATTCGGGCAGTGGTATCACCGGTACATACACGTGCCTATCTCTCTCTCTCTCTTTATATACACATATATAAGGTGAAACGTATTCCCTGAAATATATGTTAGGGTATACAGGGAGTTTTCTTAAACTTAACAGATTTGTTTAAAAAAGCCGTGAAAGTTACACTTATGCGATTTGTGCATGTGAGTTATACGGCGAGGGGTACATAGTATAGGGGGCTAATCGTAACGATCAGTCGGCTAATTAATTAAAATTTGTTAATTAACTTTAAAATGAATGAGAATGGACATATGGTTTCAATTAGAAACTTGCTGAACGACATCGAAAACCACTAAATCAACAGGTTTTAGAAGGACATAAAGCAGGGGCAGCATTTTACGGCGTTCTAAAAAAGCGCTCAATTTGGACGCGTTTCTAGGTTTCGGTTTCTTATCGGAGCGCATATACCCGCCCGCGGTCCTGCTCCCCAGTGGCTGAGACGCGCAACACACGTGCGCCCGTCTTCCCTCCATGCTACGAGGGAGGCGAGGGGGTGGCTTCGCGCAGCGACCACCGGGGGCAGGACCGCGGGCGCAAAGATGCGCTCCGATAAGAAAGAGCTGAACCTGAACTGAACCGGAACTGAACCAGAACTGAATCAGAACTGAACCGGAACTGAACCGACGGCCGTGAACCCGAACCTGAACCGGACCAACTAAAATTTGGGTTCGACACTGTGGCCTCTATTATCATATTTAACACCGTTCCACAAAAAAATAAATAAAATAAAATTAAAAACTCTGGTAACTATGCGGCATTCTTCGCAGAAATAACTCTCACTGGAATGCTACTCTTAGCGTCAGAAAACTTTTTATTCTCTTTAATGAATGGCTCCAACAAAAAACAGAAATTATATAATAAAAAAAAGAAAGAAAAGTTGACATAATTTTGGTAATACCGAGGAGCACAAACGTATGCCGTGATTGCATTAGGCTTGCGGTAGGGTTTGCTATGATTGGTTACGGAATGCTTTGGGTGGTTACGGATACGTCGACCTGCGCATGCAATCCCAGGGTTTAGCAGAATTATCGGGACTAGATTTATTCAGAATTCGTGACTTCGTGAAATCACGGGGGAGCTACGCCTCGTAATTCGGAAGCTGCGGCTGCGCGTGCTGAGGGTCGCCTTCCACTGCAGGATCCCTACTGCGACATTTAGTCCAGCTGTCTGCTCACCCGTTCCCTTTCCCCTAGTGGCGCCTACCAAAGACGTCGGGTTGGGAATCGCGAGGTCCGGAGTTCGATTCCCACGGCACCGCTTTCTAAGGCTCGCTGATTGTGATTACTTACGTCTAAGTACGCTTCACTATACCTCGTGTGCTCCCACTGTGCCTGCTCTGGGCCATGTGTGCTTTAAGTTCCCCTCGGCCTGCGCGTATTGGCGTTTTGTTACACTCGATTGTAACACTTTTCGCTTGAAATCCAGCCCATAGCCACATTCCGCGTTAAAAGAACTACGGGAGATGTTGTTAAGGAATCGTTAAGCGCAATGTCAAAGCGGGCTGCCACTGAAGACCAAGCAGTTGTTAATAAAGTTATCTGCGCCTCGCACTTCGCTAGTAAACTTCCATTCGTAGGATTAATTCAATCGTTACGCACCCTACAGGAAAGAGACGCACGGGCGTTTTTGCGGTGTTATGCACATTCTACCGGAGCGGGAGAATCTGAACTACGTTCTTTGGTAAATGGTAGACGTGACCTTCGTTTTTTTCTATCTTTTTTTTAAGTGCATGCACAGGGAAGCATATACGTATACAAAACTTGCATACAGAGGCGTTCAAGCAATATGTGCTTTCTAAATTTCTGGAGGGTCCGTGTCACCTTCCCATTGCTTGCAATGTTCGAATAGGCTATTCCGTCTAGCCAGAAGACAAACATTCGCGACATTCCTACGCTGCATCTTCCTGTCCCCCCCCTTCCTATCCACATACCTCTTGTTATCTGGCGTTCTGCCCGTTACGCCCGAATCAGCTCAAATTAGCTCTGTTAGGTGCCTGGAATACAGAGTTTCGCTTGAGATTGTGTCATCGAACCCAGCTAAAACAATTGTCAAAATCGGAAGAAAAACAAAACAATAAAAACCAGTCGCAGGCACAAGCCTTTCCCTTCGTTGGTCGCCGCGTGGAATGCCTCTTAACATTTATCCAGAAGATATTCTTCGAAACGGCCTTGTACGCAAAAAGAGGAGATCCCTTTTGCCCCCCATGAACAAGGATCTCTTTGTCGCAGCAGTTCCTCGATGAGCCTATTGTTAGACTCTACTGGCTCCGGGTCCTCGTTCTTCTCGATGTGATCGCTCGCTTAAGTTTTAGTATGGTGCCAGGAACGGTTCTCTAAGTTGTGTGTTTTGCTGGCGTTTAGTGTCCTACGTCGCCCTTGCTTCGGAGTGCCCTAAAAATGGCAACAAAGCACTACGTCACGGGAACTGTCAGGGAATGTTGTGGGTTGTCGTGCCCATTGTGGTTGGTTGCAGACAGTGCTGTACGGAACGGCGTTCCAAGGAACGGCATCGGAACGGTGTAAGGAACGAAGGAACGCGGCCGTTCCATTTTGAATCGGTGGGACTGGAACGGGAACTCGTTACATTTTTACTGAAACGGAAAAAGGAACGGCGTTCCTTGTTTATGTCTAGTGGGGTAATTTGTATATTATTGCTTAGAGAGAAATTCTGAAAGTATGAAAACAATATATTTACTAAGAGCAGGATCTTGTTAACTTTCTGGTTACTTATCATAGGGTTTATTTTGTGTGGTTCTCGTTTGGTAACAGTCGGGTGCAGGAGAGCTGGTGGATATCGATTCTTTTTTTAGTTCCCGAGACTAAGGTACAAAAAGCAAAACTTTTAGTCGAAGGAGAAAACACAGAAAGAGGGACGTTTTAAACTCGGCTACTTTCTTTGCTTCCACGAATCCTCACACACCCAGAAATCTTAGGCCGATTACAGCCATCACTGAACTTCCTCAAAGAAACCTACAGTTACAACAAAAGAACAAGTTACGAGACATCGAACACACCCTTGTATCCCGATCATTGGTCAATTAAAAGATACGCAAAAAAAATTAACCTTTATTTATTCTCCTCCGTGTCCTCCACTTCAAACTGAACAACGAATCCAGCCTTCGCGAAGAATGACCTGTAGTTTTCAACTCTGACCTTCCAAAAGCCCTTTCCTCTTCTCCACTTGGTCGTCTTGCAGACAGCAACATCGAGAAGCTACTGTTGTTAAGTTCGAACAAGGGACTTTGTTAGATTGAAACGGGTGAGGTTGTTGTAAAACGCTCGTGCAATGTGGGGTAACAGTACATTTGGCTCGTCTGAATTGCCCACGACAAACATGGTTGAGAGTTTTAAAGGTGAATATATAAACCAATAAAAACTCCGCTTCTGCTCGTTTTCTTCTCCTGGTGCCCTTCAATTATGGCATTCAAATTCGTATGCTCTCTTCTAATGGAAAATAAAAAAAAACCTTCCTCAATTGAATTAAAGTAATCAGCAAAGTACAAGTGTAACGTATATGTAACGATATATTCCATTTTTTTAGCTATAACGAGAACGAATTTCTTTTTCACATATGGAACTTGTAACGGGAACGAGTTTCAAAAATCAGAAGGAACGAGGAACGACCTTTCGTTCCTTTTTTTGAGGAACGCGTACAACACTGGTTGCAGAAGCTCTAGTGTCTCGGACGTGTCTCTTGTCGCAGCTTCACAGCCTTACAACATCCCGTCGTAGCGCAGCATTCCATCTCCCATAATCCACGATTTTCGATACACTAACGTAGATATTTTGAAACCAAATTTGAACTGGAATGCCCACATAAAAACATGTACAATAGAGCGCTAAAAAAACTTTGGACACTTAGACGGAAGTTACATTGTAAGCCGTGAGAGAGTATTTGCCGATATAGAGCTTAAATGAACAGCATATAATTTACTGATATTTTACAACGATTGAATATGCAAGTTCAGTTTGGGAACCATTCACGCGGAAAAAAATTACAAAATAGAACGCATACAAAGGTAAATGTGTCTGATTTATTTTCAATCACTATCGATCGACAGACTCTGCTTTCCTACCAAACTTTTATGCCAGTCTTTTGGCCACAAGTACCAGGATGATGTTGATTCGAATAAAATTATTTTTGAAATTGCTACATGGTCATTGGTTTGTTGACATTGAGAAATATGCTACATAGGCAAACTTCGATAACGCAACTAGAACAAAATACGACAAATATATTGCGCCTCACCGCTTTAACACGGACTTTTTTTTTTGTTAAATGTATCGAGGAATGAAACTGCGTATGCACAGATGCTGTAAATAGAAAGAAAAATTGTTGTTTAAATACTTTTAATACCTTAAGTGTGCAAGCAGTTTCAAAATACTTACCAAACTATTTTGGCCTCACAAATGGCAGTATGTTAAAAAAAATAAAAATGATGCGTAGATTAGTGGGGCGGCGTTGCTTAAGTTACATGTCCCCGAGACATCAAGGCGTGTGTGCATCTCTTCCACAAGTAAACGACAGTTTGAAGTTACACTCTGGGATGTCTGTCCTCCTTCCACTTGCCCGTAGTTTTTAGTCCCTTTATCATTTGCAGTACATACCCTTCTACAGTCTCTGCGATGTGCGGAGGAAAATCGACAAATTACGTGGTTAAAAAAATCATTTTAGAAAAATGAAGTTTGCGATGTGACACTGAGCAGCATAACATGTGGACATGATAGGCTGTCCTCAGCGTCACAATGCACTTTGCTTTCGAGTGAGATAATATTTCTGTCCTTTTCATTTCCGGGCTTTTATCTCTAGGTCCCAATGACTTTTCCTGTGCACCGTGGGAAGCATCCGCGCAGTCATCTCTGAGAGCAGTTGCTTGCGGAGCGTTAAAAGAGTCAATAGGGAATTGTAGTAGATCGTTTTTCTATTCCGCTACGGTATCCGTAAAGAAAACGCCGCAGCTGCGCATGCGCGCCACCAGCCTTGTCTGCATAGTTTAAGGTTTTGTGGCGGATTACGTAGCGCTATGCGGGTGCTTAGCGGGCTGCGGAAACGGTCTACTAAAACTCACTAATGATGACGATCCCCGAAAGAAGCCTGGTGAACGAGGCCTGAAAAGGTTTAGTCAGTTATATAAGGCTTGCACTGGTCCTTAGAGTATATAAAATGTTATGGTCGTGGGCCAAGGGCTGGTCGTATTTTCCGGTCAAACTCATCAGAGCTCCCCGTCATTCGCTAGGGTTCTACCGCAGACCACTCTGATGGTTGGTTGTTCGTCGGCAAAGTATGTTTTCAACGTAGGAGTAGGACCGCGAAAAGTGTATTATTATATAGTGATTTTATTGGAGTTTGATTGTAAGTCAGCCTAAAACGCCAATTTGCTAGGTTTTGTCTTGACTCTTTTTCTTCGTGATTATTTCTTTGGCGTTTACCCCAGAACCTGCAAATTACATCAATATAAGGTAACATCACGCAGAAAGCCTACACTGATAGTGACGAGCAAATGAAGTACCGAAACGACGTGCTTCGCTGTTTTGCGTTGTACTCACTGTAACAGTCGACTATGTGCGTTAGTGCATTTCGTCTTGTAAGCGTTGCACAGAAAATGAAGAAGATTTCGACCCTTATTTCGACTTTAGTCACAGAGAGTTTAAGAAGCGCAGGGCGTGCCGAGTCACAAGTATCTCGTTATCGTTCCTCAGCCAATCAGGTTGCGGCATTATTCGAAAAGAACACCGAAGAACCAATCACGAAGCAAGGAGCGGGAACACAACATGCCACACCCTGCGTTTATTAAGCTGTCAGTGACTATGCGGAGCGTAAGTTCATCAAGTTCGTCCGCACCTTGCAGGGGTTATGGTGACGTCAGAGAGACGCCGAGCTCTGATTGGCTCTGATTGAAGGATAGCGGGTAGACCTCAAAGCAACCTTGAGCTCTGCTCACTATCCTTCCATCAGGGCCAATCAGAGCTCGGCATCGCTCTGACGTCACCATAACCCTTGCAAAAGGAGCAGACGAACTGGCGCTCCGCATAACATGGCGTGAAGAAGACCCGGCCACTAACATGTTTGTTAACATGGCTTGAAACTCTAAGGAAAAGGCCAATGAGGGAGAAGCGTTCACTGTCTCGTCTGCCCATGCAGCAGACCAGCAGCGGAACGGTACGTGCTGGGGAGGCCGCGAATATATGGCGACGCTCGAATTTTAGTACCCAGCAAATTCTTATCAAAATCAAACAAAAGGGGGTGGCCGTCGGCAGGCACGTATCCAGGGGGAGGCCCATGGGGCCCGGGCCCCCCCCCCCCCCCCCGAAATCTTCCATTTTGCTGGGACCTCCTCTCCCCCTCCCCCTCATACAGCATTTGTCATGGGCGGCCCCCCCCTCCCCCCCCCCCTCTTCCCGAAACAAAATCCTGGCTACGTGCCTGGCCGTCGGGATAGATAAAACCAGAACTACCAAATCTTAACGCCTCTAGTAGTGCCACAGAAATGAATTACGTAATGTTTCCACGACTTAAAAGACATCACACTTTCTTCTTAATGGATTCGGACACCGTGTTATATGAAATGTTCAGAGACGCTTCCACAGGTTACAGACAAAAAGTATGGCCCGAGTGATAACTTGCAGTTGGAAGAGCAATAAATTTGAATTACGCGTCAGGTCTCGTTTAAAGTTGATGTCGAAAGGCGATAATGACGCCGTCGTCGGTGGCCGTGCTCTTGTTTCGTAAGTTGTTCGTGTTCGAGCAATTTGAAAAGATTGCTTATTCAATGGAGCGCAACCTCGTTATCAAGATGTCGGTCGCTACACTTAATCGTTCGCGGTCATGCAAGGGGCCATTGCCGACAATTTAACCGGGCGAATCTCTGGAGAAGGTACGCGCCGCAACGACTGCACGATCGTCTATTCTACTGCATTGAGTGCGGTGAGCATTTTACTTTAATAACTAAACTATTCCAGCAGAAAATAAAGGTGTTGACACGAAGTGAAATGCTTTCGGAGAGGCATTAACCGCCAAACTACAGAAAACAGTTTGAAGGTGCTCAAATTTCTAAAACAAACGAATGCTGAGCTGAAATGACATTGAAATACGGATCGAGTTTAACTCAACGTATTGCATTAAAATAAGTATTTTTACGTGGCGAAGGCTTACCACTGGATGGAATCTCAGACTTGATGAAGTTACTCTACCACTAAATTTAAACGATACAGTGGAAACGATGGTATCTCCTTAGATATAAATCCTGACTTCCAAGGGTTTTTAAATTGAGTGTTCTGAAATTATTGCCCAAAAATAAATATTTCCCATCAATACAAAAGCACGCAGTGCCTGCTTAAAAATAAATAAGAAAAGATCCATAAAGTTAAAAAAAATTGTGAAAAATGTGAGTTTCTAGGTTTTTGTAATGCGACATAAAAAGGTGTTATTTAACTCCCTATGTATTGGTCTGTTATTTAGGATAAAAAATTAAGCAATTAAAATAATATAAATAAATCATTTTTGATATGTTACTTGTAGCTGTAGAAGTAAAAAGAAATCAAAATGAGTGAAAGCTTTATTGTTATTTAGTGATGCTGAGGAAAAGAGTGAGTTATTCACGGGGGCAAAGACAGCAGCTTGGTCGTCGAAGAACGTAAAAATAGGCGAAACAGTGAAGAACGCGCTCTTTCGTTGAGCGAGGCCGAGCCAATAAACATCCATCGGCACGTCCAAATGTTGACACTGACGTTGGTTCAGTCGTGAGAGACGATCTTCGAAGACCACCGGAAAAAATAACCGAACCTAAGCTAACCCGATCACCCCGAGCGCTTTCAACCCAATCCAAGGAAAACAAACATCGGTTTGCATCGTCGTACTTCCTCTCGAGCTCTCTCGTCGATTTGGCTTGCACTCAAGAACAACGGCCTTAGGTCTAAATCATGCGTGGGGTCAGAGATCCTTGAGTAGGAATTTTGGTCTTATCTAAAAATATACGAAGAAAAAAGAGAAAACAGCAACACTGCACCGTAAAATCATCAACGAACGCTCATGCACGAAAGATGGCCCACCTCACATTCTTCCCCTTTCATCTCTCTACGGTGGGTGGACGTACATTCGGGGTATTGCGATTAATAAAATTTCAGTTTTTATTTTAACGATTACGATTTGCATCTTCCCAAAGGTATTTGCTTCTTTTGCAAGGGTTGTGGTGTCGTCAGAACGCCAAGCTCTGATTGGCTCCGATTGAAGGATAGTGGGCAGACCTCAAGGCAGCTTGCTTTGAGGTCTACCCACTATCCTTCAATTAGAACCAATCAGAGCTCGGTGTCTCTCTGACGTCACCACAACCCCTGCAAAAGAAGCAGACGAACTTGCACTCCGCATTGGCGCAGTCCTCACCCTAAAGACACGCCTGCAAGTTCTCACCTCGAAGTATATTTAGAGCGCGCTTTGCTGCAATGCACCATAGAAAATCCAGTGCGTTTACTTTCCAGGAAAGCACCTGGGAGAGCTAATAGCTGGCATCTATGTAGGAAGCACGGCGAAAGGTCGAGGCTGAACACACCCTAAAAGAACCAGTCTGTGCTGTGACACTGAGCAGGTGAAACTATATGCGCAGTGTCGTAGCGCGGACTCATATTTGAGACCTAAACGCAAGCTCATCCTCGACTTTTCGCAAGAACTTCCTCCGTAGATTTCAGCAATTGTTTCTCTCAACAGCTTTGCGAGAAAAGTAGACACACCGGATGCCTTCGAGCGCACACGAGGGATCTCGACAAATGGCAAAGCTGGTGAAATCATTTCGCATAAAAAAAACGTTCGCGTTATCACACAGAGCGTGACGTTTGAGTTTCTCCCGCCATGCTCAGTGCTGCAGCGTATCTAACTTCATATTTTGCTGAATACGTTTTTTCGGTCTCACTCTTGACCTAACTCCCCGCTATGAACGAAGTGACTGGCACTCCGAATGCTCTGCGAGAACGTAGATGCACGGGAAGCTTTCTGGTGTCTGTCCGAAATACCCGGCAATTATAGACCTGGTGGCACGCAAGAACTAACAGTGCCATGCAAATGAAAACTGTCGAGACAAAACACTTACGATGCCACCTAGAGAAAAAAAAATAGCTATTGAGGCGGCAGCGTGTTTTGCAGAGAGGGGCAAGATAAGTATTGCTGCAATTCTGTCGAACTTACGGGCACCTGCTTGCAGCCTAGGCCCGGGGACTGCCTTCCCGTGACGTTAGGCTGAAAACACGGGATGCCTCTAGTTTGCGGCTGCTGTAAAGCTTTTAACGAACGTCATTAAGGCTTCTGGTCGTAGCCGCATTCTTTCTTATATTGAGGGAAAAAGCAAAGTAAGCAACAACCTTGTTTTTAGAAGCAATAAGATTTGTTTCAGCTAAGAAAAAGAAGCTACAAATTTCTCTAACACACTAAAGAAGGACCTGCCAGGCCCGAAGCGTTTTTCATACGCTAGGATATCCCCAGATGATTCATCAACATATAAGGGTAGCATTTGAACACACAGAATGTACTATGCTGTCATTGACATGGTAACGCGACTATAACCTAAAGTAGCGGCATCATAACATCTACGAAGGGTCCTGCAGCACATTTGAGGTTGTTTACTTCCCCGAAAACGTAGGGTCACGGTCAGAGCTCGTTGGTTAGACCTTCGATCAAACAATGGTTTATAAAACAAACTAGCCAAACACCGGGGAAACAACACCATCGAAGGATCAGGGATGAACAGGCCCAGCCAAACGGGAGTTCTACGCAAATAAACGCGGAGTGAACACTAAGGTACGCGATCCATCTTTCTGCCTCCTGTCAGGAGCGTTCCTCACTTCGGAAACCTTGGTGGTCGTGACGGACGGCTGCTGCTGCCGCCTTCCGTGGAACGACGGCTATTTTGGACGGCGACGCCGCAGAAATGCCTGCGGGCCCCGCATCGGATTTCATAAGCGTCGACTGGGTCTGACGCGTTGCGCGCATCTATAAACAACACGGTCTAGCGCAAAAAAAAAAACAGGCCTAAATTCACCATTTCGGCGCGAGACTATACTGTTAAGAGTCGATTTATTTTATCCAAGCACCCAACATAACCCAATAGAAATTTCAAGCCATTCCCCGCGAGTTTCAAGATGCCACTGACAATAAAGGATGCCACAAACACTTTTTGAAGTTTAGCTGTGTTCGAAACTTCTCTGTGTTCGTGTCATCCTTTGAAAGCCACACTCTCGGGTAAATTCGCCATGTTTAATCTGCACCAGCCTGATCCTATCCCCGTTTATTTGAAGGTAGTGTTAATGACGCTGCTCAATAATTTTCTTGTTGTACTCACTGTCAACGTAAGAAGCCCAGGACATGACGAGTCCCGACAATCTTATTATCGGTCTGCAGCCAATGAGATTGCGAAGTTAAAAGAACGTCAAGGAACAAACCGCGAAACAAAAAGCGTGCCATAAAAGATGTCCGCGACCATAGGAATTTCCTGTACTGAAGGGTTATGGTATAAGACGAGAACAGACATGTTTACCTGACACGATAGAAGAAACAAATCTTAAAAACTTAAAATTTGGGACACTGACTTTTTTTCTTTTTTATTTTGTTGTAACGTTATTTTGGATTTAACATTCTGTTTCCTCGTCGCTTGAGATCGCGAGCAACACTTCGCTTTGCGTGAAAAACGTGAACTTGAGTCCAAACCTTCACCCATTCGTCGATAGTTTGCCCGCAGCAGTAAATACTATAGTTTTTTACTGCATGCAGAGTTTTCGCTTTAATTATGAGGTTGATTCTGGAGACCAATCACGAGAGGTAGTGTGGTGCCTTTATAATCATCGGCGTATTTGTTTTACATATACGCTCTCAGAGATGTCCGCATATATGATTTGAAAGGTTAAAATGCGCAAACAAAACAAGGACAATAAAGGCACAAAGACGACAGGACGGGGGCTACCCGTCCTTTCGTCTTCTGAACCAACTCACCCAAACCCAAGTTTAATTCCGCATATATGCAACCTTGCAGGGCAGAATGAAGTACTTTTACACAATCTCCTTTTAGTGATGTACTAAGGCGAGCAATAATTTTCGCACTCCGCGTTCGTGAGTGAACCTACTTAGTTGTAATCGGATAGCTTTGGCTCTCCTCACGGACTGAGCTGATTTTATGAAGATTAACCGGTACATTAGTGCTTCAAGTGCATCGCATCGCAGTATGCGTTTAGGTGTTTCTGGGAGTGATAACAATCAAAAAAGATATTTGACAGAATTATTATATTGTTGGACTGAATGTCCTCGTTACCTTGACGGTATGATATATGACATAACGCTGGATTGACGCTTTGTGTAGAGTGCTTTCTAGCATACCATGCTATATTATTCAAAAGAACATGGAGCCCTGGCAATGGTCTAAGCAAGTCGAGATTATGTGTACCTTGGAGATAATTAGGAGAGGTGTAAAAAACATAGTATTATAAAAATGCATGAAATTTTTTATTATAGTAGCGTAAGGCTCATAGAACATAAAAAAATTAAATTTCACTATTTTCATAAATAATTTCTGTTTCTCAGAAACCTTTCATACCACAGCATTCGCCACTGTAAGGTTACCATTCCCGTGTAGATTTACACACTGAGGCCAAACAAGATTTATAGATTGTGGTTATAGGATCGATGGTGGAAATCGTTTGTAGCAGCCCCTTTAACGTTTAAATGCCACCTGGATCTTTGTAATAAACTAAAACAGGATGCCTAGCAATGTTGCCATAGGTTTTTGAACATCTGAATCTCAGAAGGAGCGTGCCCTACAATCCCTGAGAAATATTACTTCGCTACATTCCTGTCAAAGCAACTCTAGAATTATTAGTGCCTGTTTTTTATAACAGTGGGAACTCCAATATGTTTGCACCATGCAGTTAAAAAAATTGCCTGGGTGTAACATTTCGCGATCAGGGAACTAGACCAAGGGTTTTCTCACAACCTCTAAAGCCCTGACAAAGAAGCTTCGTATATGTTTTGCCATGACCTTTTGCACTCTCCGATTGTCGTTCTTTGTTTATAGGTTGAAAACAAAGTTAGGATTTGAACTTTTTGTTTTGTTAAACTGGTTGCCTCTCACAAGCCAACGCATCGAATGAAATGTATCAGTTTGACGACCTCGTCCACTTGTTTTTAGACAATAAACGCACACGACCATGCTCACAGAACACGACCGGATGCCCCAGCTTGTTTTGGTGCCGGAATGTAGCGAAGCGCCTCTACAGGCCGCAATCCTCAACGCAAGGGTTAGGTACCTGCAAAGCTTTTTCCGTCCCATCCCCGCGTCGCTGAGGGAGAGGGCTTGTGGAGGACACGATGCAGCAGTGAAGGCTTCGCTCGCACGCGCAGCCCTCGGTGTATATATTTTAAGCGCACTGCGCGCGACGCTTCCCGACTTCCCGCTCCCTTTCCTCCGAAAACCCTCCCCCTTGTTTTCCTCGGGGGTTCTGAAGCTCGGTGTTGGCCCCCGGGGCTCAGACTCGAAGCAGGCAGGCAGGCAGGCGAGCGGCGATCCCTCCGAAGGCAGCTCCCCGTCCAGGTTGACACGCGAGGCCCCGTTCTGGTAGACTCGAAGCATCCGCTGACCATATCGTTGATCCAGGAGACGCGACGACGTCGTCACTTGGCCCAAGTGGTCTCTTTAGCGAAGAGCTTTGGTCTTCGAAGTTTTCGCAGTCGCGTCGTTCGATTCAGGTGCGCTTCCTCGCACCGCAACGCACGTCGGGATGTTCGAGCTACCGCCGTAAGTGCATCATTGTATTCTAGTTTTATTGTGGCATCCTAGGGCATCACCATTTGTTTTTAGGATGTAAAAAAAATGTTAAATTATTTTTAGGTATTGCGGCTCAAATTTTCAGGTTCAGTATCTTTTTTCTTCAGTTTATGCCACCAGCCCTAGCAGCACACTTCCTCGGATCATACTAGGGCCAGTTTGGCACAAGCTTGGGCCAGGCTTGAGCCAAGTTGGCTCTAGCTCGCTCTAATCTGGCCCAAGCCTGGGCCGAGGAAGTGTGCTACTTGAGAGATGAGTCTTGACATTTTTTGTGGTAGTCACTAAATAATCACTAAAATCTTTAAGAAGAAAAAAGAAAACGCGGCATGGTCAACCTTGATTGTATGATCTTTTTGAGGCAGCAAGATCGCAACATCCTTTTATGGGTAGAATCAGAAGCCAATCACTATACGACAAATGTCACCATAGCGAGCCACACCCTGCTGTCCGTAACCTGTCTATGGCATGGCAAACTAATTTTCGGTTGAGTGTTCCTAAATAAGAAATTAGTGTGAGAATAACATACGGGTGTACATATTTAATCATAATTATAATAATAGCTTTATTTACCATATATCAGTTGGTTTAACCTTGCGAATAGGTCAGGGTTGTTTTGTGTCAGTTCTTTTGGAGTTATGGAGTATCTTTTAATCTGCCCATCGATATTTTTCAGGAAACACCCTCAGACAGTACTTTTTTTAGGAACCTTAACGAAAGAAAAGAAGAAGAAAACTTGAAAGCACTGGTTTTACTTCGGAAGAGAAGTAAATAACCGTACGCGTTACATGTATGAAACTCAGATTCTGCTTTTCTTATTAGAGCGTAAATTTTATGGTAATCTGAGTAAGTTATTTGTCGAATTAAAGCAAGAAATTTGTCCACAAAGATGTCTGATTAAAGAATTGGCAAAACCGTCAAATAAGAACAAAAATCAGCCTGTGGCATTTATTTCAGCACAACAAACTTGTAAGAAGATACAACGTCAAGAATATCTTTCTTGCTGAGAAGTTAGTTTTCACTATAAGAGACGCCTAGGCCTAAGTTGGTGTTGGCTTATAGAGAAATTTTATTTTATTTTTATCTTTATTTTGATCCAGGTAACGTCACGTTCTCAAACATTCACAGTTTATCCGCGTCACATTCGCAGAGTGCCAGCTATCTGCAACGCGTAGTTCGTTTATGTGGGCCGAAACACAGGCTTTAATTTATAGCTATTGCACTCTGTATTACAAGTGACGTGTAGTGCTGAAGAAGGTGCAATGCGCAAACCAGGCCAGCGTGCTTTTATTTCAGAGCTCACACTAAGCCAATCATTGTGATTGCCTGAAGCTGAGCAGGTTGGTTATTCATGCTTGTGGGATGTGCGACTCTCTCTCTGTGTTGTATATTTATTCCTTCGTTCAGCTGGCATATCCCACAAGCCAATCAGTTCTAAAAAAAATAGTTATCGCGTATGGCGCTGCGAAACTAACGTTTTCACGAAATATGCCAGCTGTGTAGATAAACACTGGTGTAACGTTATCTTCAAGTCGTAAATCGCAGAAGCTATTTTGTTGATAGGAATAATCGATTGTCTGTGTACGCCCACTACAAAGCTGCGTGGTTGAGTGCGCGAAAGGATACGTATTGACCGGAAAGAGAGCAAAAGTCTTGTAACTTGGAAACGCGACATCATAGGGCATGTCGAAAACGCACCGGACTGTAGCGCTCCACAGTCGATAAGAGTGCGGACTCATTTGATAAGATCGCCGAAGAAAGAATTACAAAGAAGGAGTGTGAACAAAATGCGAAGCGCAAGTTCGTCTGCTTCCTGCCCAGGGGTTGGGATGATGGCAGAACGCCGAACTCTTATTGGCTGATTGAAAAAAAAAATAGTGGGTAGATCTGGAACAGTCGTGCACTGAGATCAACCCAATATCCTTTCAGTTAAAGCCAATCAGATCTCGGCGTCACTCTGACGTCACTGCAGCTCCTGTGCAAAAGCAGACGACTTGCACTCCGCATAAGCAACGCCCAGCGTTTCTTAAGTTGTCGGCGACTCTATCGTAAAATCAAAATCAAAATCAGATCAAATCAGTTTTTTTTCACCGTGTACAAGTATAGATAAAGGAGCTGTGGAAAGAAAACTGCAGCCTTGCAGCTTGACGAGTCCACAGACCCTCAATATTGCCAGCTAAGCAGCATCAGGCTACAATATTAACAACAAAAAAGTGACAGCGTAGTAGATCTCGGGCATGGCTGGTCACCACCACATTCCTGCGAATATTGTCACAGGCTTAAGTAACTATACTCAGGAGTTCTGCCTGCACAATGGGTGCCCTACAAAAGAAGACGCACATAAAAGTCACCTTACAAAGTTACACAGAAAACAAACAAACAAAAAAACCCAAAACATCTTTAAAAGTGGCATCTGGCCAAGACGCCGCGCTGTTCATTTTTGTGCTTTGGTTTCGTCCCCCTGATACGGTTTTTGTTATAATACACTAGCGCCATTGCCAGATAAACAGGAAGGTAAGGTCGTTTCCGGGGAAGAGAGGGGAAACTAAAAGAGTTTTTGTTGCCATGTTTTTATCAGGCAGTAAATCCAATAGAAGGTCGCGCCCCGAAGACAATCAAAAAGGGATATTTGGATATGAACGACACGCAGGACACGTGTTATTGGAGTTGCTTCGATGTCGATATTCTTATTCTTTGCGGGTAATTCAAGAAATCGGCGTTTTTGTTTTGCTAGGTGCTTTTCTAAGTAAAAGGAAATATTCACCCTCGGTTGCTCCCTGCATTCGACTAGCGTAGGCGAGTAGTCGTTGAGAGGTCTCTTATAATCTTATAGAGAGTATTCACTGGCGGCCATAGCTGTGTACGCGACTGCTGAGCGCGTGCTTATGTAGAGCTCCTACAGTTCTTTTTCAACGTGCAATCTACACCATCAAGATTGCCGGTCTTAGCAGCCTATTAATGTTTGTTCTGAAAACGCGCTCTAAACAGCGCCTTCAAATATGGCGTCCGGTGAATACCCAGTATACAAATACATTTCGAGGGCAAGCAATAGAAATCTTAAACGTTAAAGTTATCTGCTAAATACCATTAAGTTGATTTCTTTCTGTTTCGTTCTCGAGGGTAAAAAGAAAAAAAAAGATGTGCTATAATTATTGACAAGGTGAAAACGACAGGAAGGAGCTTGAGTTGTACCACCCCCAGCGTGAGCTTCTTACCTTCGACATCGCTTCGGCATCTAGTGCACGTTGAGCGCGCAGCCAAAGCACTGCAGAAGGCACGCCACGCGCGCTGGAGGCCGGACGTTCGAAAGACACGCCCTGCAGTTCCCACTTTGTCACTGACACTTACTATAGATAGTCACAAGAGATAGAAACAACACCTGTCCCGTTTTTGCTTGAACTGACGTGATGAATTAGGTGGCAAGAAATGCAACAATATAAGCAAAATAATTAACAAAGACGAATTTCATTTCGAGGAACAGTCCTGAAAGACGGCTGCAGTTGTGTTGGTTCCAAGACTTTTGGAGGTTGGAACTGAGAAGGGCTATTTCGAGAGAGCCCCTTCCCCTTCCTTTTCAAGGGTGCCAAATGAAACAAGCGGTACAGCTTTGATTTTTTTTATTCCATTTCCTTTCCTCCTTGGCCACATCTGGGGGAGGGCCGCGTACAGCCGACCTTGGTCCTTTCCTGCTCTGGAGGATTCCACCATCTCTGAGTCACTAGGTTACTTTCTGACCAGAGACCGGAAACGTTGTCAGTGCAATGTAGTTTTTCCTTACCCTTAATTTCTTTATTAGTCAACCATGACTGGCGGACTTGTGCATTTCTCGAAGCAGGGGACCTAGTCTTTTGAATGAAAAATTTTATGTTCAATCGTCTACTAATGACTGCTCAAGCCCTCTTTACTTGAATTCAAAGTTCCGACATCATCAATCATAACAAGGGTGCTTGGTGACGTTGAACTCGGAATGCCGTGTGAATAATAATAGTGAAGATGATCATCAGAAGTGCAATCTGAGCCCTTTTTGCGACCACTAAGTTGAGCTCGTTCTATTTTATAATTTTCGTTAAAGTTTGTCTTTTATGTTAGTGTTACAGTGTGATTCTTCTAGGCCCATGAAGTGTAAATTCTTTCTGAGTAAAAGGATTATTCAAATATTTTTAGGAAGACGTCAACAGACATGAGCGAGGACACACACTTACTAAACAGTGACACCCAGCAAAAAACAAACAAACAAGTTTTGCAGTACGCCGAGTTGTTAGGCATTCTCCCCTTTAAACGAGATGCATTGGTGATCTTAACTTTTAGTAACCAATTAACCACGTACTCGAATTCCCCAAGATCACAAGACCGTAAACCAAAAGAAAAGTGCACCTTTTCCGTAGCGCCTGGCTGACTAACACGATGAAAGTTTCAGGTGCGTTGTGGAACTCACTGTGTATGGAACTGCCCTGCTATTTCTCTTGCTGGATTTCCTCATGGACATTTCTCGCACGCGTCACAAAGACTTTGAGTCTGCGTAAGAGCAGCTTTTTGCCACTTCATTGCCGACTTCCATAGCCCCTTCCCCTAGCCCCACCCAGTAGCTTTCTCCCCGTCTTTCATTAGTTCTAGATTGTGCAGAATTGTAGAATACAGCATGCTAACGTGATTTTATTATTGAGAAAATATTTATATGCCTATAATCTGTGCTGCATTAATGTATACCTGTGGGAAAACTAGAAAAAAAAAGACGTCAGCGTTTATTTCAAACTTTATTTGCTTTTGTAGACACGACATGTCGTTCTGAAATTGTTAGAATTTGTAATGCGCAAAATCTTACTTGGTAATTCAATTTGATCTTTACAGAGAAGATTTTCTCCAGAAGCCGAGAAGGGTAAGCTCCTTTCATTACTTGCTTTTTAAAATATGCTTGTTTGTTCGCCGTTATTTGTGGTTAGAACAAAGCCCCGAAGAACGCACATTTCTTAGAGGGCTTATGCAGCGGAAGCATCTTCCTAAACTACTGACTCATAGCCTCAAGTTTCTTTTGCAAAAAAGAACGATGAAGGAACAAAAAAAATATCGCAAATTGCCTTGCAATCGTGTTAATACGTGAAACGTTCTTGGTTTAGCGCTCGTAACCTTCGGGCTTTTCCTCTCGAAATCGGCCTCCAGGTCTTTCCACTCCTCTCCACCCCACTGATTCCACCCCATTCACTCCACCCACTCCTCTCTACCATATGGACTTATTGACCCATTGACTCTTCTCCAACCCATTGACTCCACCTACCCCTCTCACACCCCTTGACTAATTAGCGGTTAGATTTGGTTTAGCGCTAGTAACCTCCAGGCATTTCTCTTCGAGTTCTGCCTCCAGAACTCTCCACTCCTCTCCACCCCATTGACTCCGCCTACTCCTCTCCACCCTATTGCCCGCTAAATTTAGTGAGCAAAATGACGTCACATGGCTTAATGTCACGTGACATAAACACAAATTGAGTTTTTCAGCTAAATTTAGCGGGAAAATTTAGCGGGGGAGTTCACGGTTAAGCTTTTTGTAGCTTCACTTAATCTGAAAAGCCTAGCCTAAAAACATTTCACGTTATTAATGCTTTTTAATATAGTGCCGATGTTTTGTTGAACCAAGGCCACATTTGACTACTATTGCCAATTGTTCAAGTGAAGCTTTCAAGCATGGCAATTTTATGCCCATATTATTTGCCCAAATTCAGAACATCCTATCTTCTGCAGGAAGTGTTACATTTCTTCTGACTTCCGTAGTTTTTTCTCGTCCAGAGGTTTCAGGACACGCGAAGCCGCATGGTGCTACTTTTAGAGCTGATGTTCCTTCTTGTGATGCACATCCTGTGGTGCAGTCATGCGTATGAATAATGCTAAATGTTAGCCAAATTTAGATATTTATGCGTAGACGCCAGTGTTCAAAAATATTACAGTACTTAGCCGTCCTAACATATTTGAATATCACACTCTAAAAAAATGGTCGTAAAAGAACTGCTTAGGGTTCTTCGGCTTCTCCATAATTTGCACCATAAAAAGTTATTTTAAGCACCCGCTAAAAGGGTTCTTTGTCAAAAAAATAGATATAAGGGGTTCTTTTAATCTCCTCTTTCGATGAAAGAGTTTTTCAACGCCCAGTTGGCTGCGATAGTGCTTGAGGCGAGACCATTCTTCACAAGGTGCAAGAGTTCTTGGGGCGTCAAAAAACATTCTTAATCATCATGCCGAACCAACACGGTCAAGCTTCTATTTTGAACCTTTCAAGAACATATCTTTTAGAGTACTGTAAGCGGCTAATTAGTTTACACAACATCTTCTGATCTGAATGACGGCAAAATATTTGCGAAAGGAATAGAATGCACATAATAAAGGGGCCACAAGAAAAAATAATAATATTTAGTATTTAGCAGCCTCTTGCAGCGACGACCGTTTTGGTTGCAACCTACCAAAATATACACACATTGTAATATTTCATATTTGCGTATTTTTAAAACCTCTGCCTCTCAGCCATGGCAAATTTGAAAGCACGTAGTATCTCTGTGTGTTTGACAAAATTATAATTCCGAAGATACCATTCTTAACTTACCTGGTCGCTCAGCCTGTCGCCTCTCGAATACCTTAACATGCTTGTGACTGCAGTTGTCAGTTGCACTGCTTATCTTATTTCGGTATAATTATTGGAGATCAGGCGCATCTCTCGCCAATCAACTTTGTATTCGTGTCTCTAATTTCTTGAACTTCAAATGGCTTTGCCTGGTAATGTTCCCATCATGGTTTTTCGATATTTTGTTTTATTCTGGAGAACTAAATCAAGCGCATTGTCCCGTCAAAACGTAATTCCTCGTATTTTTTATTTATGTTTTGCAGGGAGAGCTCCCCACAGTAAAAGCGGTCGTACATAACCAGTACAACTCGCCACTGCACCTCTACTCGCAGGAGAAAGTTGCCGAGACCTTGGCATACCACGCCCAGGCTCTCGCAACAGAGGACGGGTGAGCCAACAGCGAATTCTATTCCTCGGAGCATGCCACCGAGAGAATCGGAAAGCAATAGCACCGGACAAGATATTTTATTTACCGTCAAAAACACCAAGTCGGCATTCTTAGTTTCATTGATATGTATATGTATTGGTCTTTAAAGTGAGAGAATAATATAAAGCAACCAATAAGATATTTTCACCGTCCCGCACTGCTCCATGAAAAGGGGCCATGCATGACACAAAGGAGTGTTGTGTTACATAAAAGGGACTGCGCGTATTGATGACTATTGTTACTGACATCCTAAAGAGCGCAGGGCGTGGCTTCTCGCTCTATGATTGGTTCCTTGATGCTCTTATTTGCATAATGCGGTCATCTCATTGGCTGCTAAGCGATAAGAAGAAGCACGGCAATTGCTACGTCCTGCATTTCTTAGGCCGTCAGTTACAATAGTGAGATTTAGGTTATCTTGAGTTGAAGATAGGAAAGCATTGTTTTCACTTGTGCCCGGTTCCAAACGTTCGCCCCACTGGAATTGTTGCCGTGAAATATACTCAGTGACAACTTTAAAGACACGAAGAGTGGCAAGTTCCGAGCATCTGGTTATCGCTCGGCATCAGATAAGGTTGCTGCATTCGCCGATAAGAACGCCAATGAACAAATCGCGAAGCAAACTGTATGGCAGGTCGTACATCCTTATTTGAAGGCAGTAGTTCTTGTAGACGAAAACCTCGATCATAAACGTTTTCTTTAAAAAATAAAAAAGGTTTACGATGTTATCAAACGCATAAATTCGCGGTATCTGTATGGGGCCCACGAAATTTCTAATGGTAAAAGAGAACATCTGCAGAAATAATGAGTAAACTGCGAATCGTGGAGATTCCTAAATTCCTAGAACAGACCCTGCGGTTTTGAGAATCGTATAGCAGATGAAGCAAGTTTTCTCAAGTTACGCTGGCGGAGTGTTAATGAGCAGGAAAAAAAATACAAACAACTAAACATGTAACATAAACCAGCACAAAAAGGCTTCTTGTCTAAAACGGAGCTCTGACTCAACCTTTCACTCGGCGAATGCCCCAGCGCAGGCCGTTGACAAATGACAAAGACCCGACTCTGATTCACGCCGCATCCGTGACTAAAATAACAATGAGAAAAGTAGAACTCCAGACGGTTTTTTTCGAGGCTCCAAGCATCCTGAAGGCTGACGGCCGTAACAAATTACCGATGCAGGTCGCGCGGAACCGAAATAGGGGTGCGGAAAATAGGTTAAAGGCCCTAACTACACACGCGCACACAGACGGGCGTTTTTGTCATTCTGCCAATGCGCTCAAGAATATTTTTGTTTTGTTTCCGAGAACCTTTCGATAATTAGCGAGTTGATACTTTTAGCTTGGGATGCCAACACCCGAACACTTATGTCAGCGGCGGTGCACTTTTACGTCTTTGACGTAACGTTTGGTGTTCGTTATGTAGGCCATACCATTTCAGCACCCGGATTTGAACCTGTCCCTTGAAAAATATGTATATATAATTACATCCTTAAATAAATTCCGGAAACGTGAAGCATACACACCTAATGTTTAATTTATAAATATACATAAACAGTTGCTAATATGGGCGGAGTTTAAATGAATCATCAATATAAATTTCAAGAATATGGTTACGATGTTGCAGGTTGATCATCTTTAGGAACAATGTATGGCATTATTAGAATAGCACATTCTTAGAAGCGATTCAAAGAGCGGTTTTCATTATTTAATTTGAAATAAAAAACGTTCTGATAGAAATAATTATGTAATTGAATTGATTTAGTTCAGAAAGTTTCCGAATAGGGATTAGCCTATGCCAGGTCTTCAAAGCAAGCAAGCGAGGACGTGTTTACTAAGTATGATAAATACTTTTTTTTCTCTGGGTACTCGTAAAGGAGGAAGCACATTTAATAAGAAAACAAAAAAGTCAATGCATGTCATACACTTGCGCACTGAATCAGTTCGATTACTCAAAAAAAATTGATTTATGATACGCACTTTGTGGCTTCCATATATTCTCTTCATTGTCCTGCATTGTTAATTTGTTTTATTCTTCCCTACACTCACCGTTCAGGCTGAATAACATCCAACCCGCGGGGCTGCCTCAGAATCTCGTTCGCTCGGCTGTCTTGCAGGCTCTGAACGAAGAAGAAAGCGGTAAGTGAGAAACATGGCTGACGTACAGATAATTACTTATTTTAAACAGAAAATTCATCCTCCAAAAGAAAGGTGACGCTCCACATGAGTGCTCCCTTATGTACCTTGTTGATAATTTGGCTACCAAAATGGCCTGTCATCGTTCTGGGTCTCAGCTCTGCTGCATCGAGTGGTGAACCAAAATAACGCGTGCTACTAGTACGTCTAAAGTTACTAAACAATAACTGTATATAGGAGGCTTAAAATATGGCTACTGTCCCCAAACTTTGCAGCGTTGTTACATTGAAAAACAATTCGTAAATTGATAAAGGTGTTTCACGAGTTGCGCAGTTAAGTTCGAATACAACTGCACATTAGAAGCATTGAGGTGACTAAAAAAAACAACTAATGTTTAATGAGTTGTTCGCCATCAGAAGAAGCGTCCTCTCGAATGCTTCTTTAAGAAGCGCGGCCGTAGCTCTAGCCGGCCGGGTACTCGAAGAGCCAATTAACGCAATGCACGTAGGATGCATAACAAATTACGCTGCTTCAAAAAACAACAACAACAACAAAAAGACGTTTTAACCGAAAATTTAGATCTGTCATTTCAGATACCCATCCGTGTCACATGGAATGATTCACTTTCAGGTCGAAACGTATGGCAGTCTTGTAACTCGGCTACCATCATCCGTAGGTTGGAATGATAAGCTTTACAAGTGCTATCTGGGAAAGTTTGCACTGCTGGACTTACCCTCGAAATACGCTAGCATGCAGTAAACTGACAAAAAAAAGTTACATGTGATCCTTTGTTTCTTGAGCCCCTTTACTCTAAAAATTCTTTAAAAAGTACATGGGCGCTCTTTAGCGAGAAGAGGCTCAAGAAACCGGAGCGCATGTTCTTCTCCTTCTTTTGCATGTGTTGTTGTGACGTCAGCATGCCGAGCTCTGTTTGACTCCGATTGAAGTGGAGTAGACCTCAAGGCAGATAGCTTTGAGGTCTACCTACTATCCTTCGATCAGAGCCAATCTGAGCTCGGCGTGCTGACGTCACAACAACCCATGCAAAAGAAGCAGACAAACTTGCGCTCCGTATAGTATTGAAGAAGAGAAGGTTAGGGCGCAAACGTGCTTGTGACGGTTGAGCATTATTGACTAAAACCGTGAGACTGGGACGAGAAAGAATGAAAGGATGAACAAACACTGATACTTTGTGTTTGTCTGTCTCTTCTCGTCCCAGTCTCAGGGTTTTCGTCAATAATGTTAAGACTATAGTGTTTTTTTTTTATCGCCGGATATACTGTTCGGTAATGTAGCTATATTTTAAATCCAGCAGTGAAAACTTAAAGACGGCATCGAAAACTACGAAGTTTTATGCGCGTGGAATACAGAAGTATCAATTTTAGCGTAACGGTTTCTGGAGGAATATACCATTTCAGCTGCGCCGAATCACTTTGGAATTCTTAAGATACAAAAATGGAGTCGCGTGTAACTGAACGAAACGTTCGTGTACCCATTTCCGTTCATGGAGCAGGTGAAGTACCAACCACAGATGTCTAAAGAGGAGACCAACAAAAGGCAACTATTTGATAGCACGTACAACGTGATTTGGGAAGGAACTGAAAGAGCACGAAAACGCCCTGCTCGTTGTCCTATCACATATATTACTTTCCAGTGAAGACACTTACTGAAAATTTATACATTTATGCTTTGTAATAAAATAAATTATTCATAGTATTTCAGTTGGAATACATACATTACAAAAATAAGGTAAGGTCGACGGGAAGTTTTAAGTCTAAAAGAGGGAATTTGCACCAGAGAGTAGCCCTTACAAAACCTCTCTGGACCGAATGTGACATCTCTCGTACCTACGACATTGACGTATAATAAAGGATATAAAAAGGTTTGGTAGTAGCATAAAAAGCCTATGTCCGGAGCAAAACCAACCAACAAACAAATGATTTCAAGAATTTAATGTAATTAATGTCGTAAAAAAATTCAAAAAAAATGTAGGTAGACATATGTATTAATGCCAAACAATAATGCATGCTTTAAACAATGTGAGCTGTGGAACACGATCTGAATCACCGACTAAGCTTCAGTAGTATTTGCGCTCCAAACACGCTCATGGTTTTCTAACAAAACCACTCAAGAATCTGTAAAAAAAAAAAAAAGAATATATTGTACATAATATTTTCGAAATACCTGAAAAAATACGTTTGCGACTGACGCGCCGCGACAAATGCCGCAAAACCGACGACGGCCACGCCGATCAAACGTAACGCGACGAACGAAACCCGATCTCCGTGTTGCGTCTGCCCTCCGCTACATTCCGAAACGCGAAGTCGAAGCAAAGCGCAGCGCAGTGCGCCGCAACCTCTGCCCGGAGGAGACTCGGCTGCGCTGGAATGTTCCCCTTCCTCACCAAAATAAACCCCGAGTGCGTCTTCCCCGAGACCTGGGCAGGACCCAAAGGCGAAGCCCGGAGTCTCTCCGCTGTGCCGTCGCCGCGGCTGAGCCCGTGCCAAGAGCAGCAGATTGCGCGCGCTTCAACGGGGGCTCCTATAATATTTTCTCGACCCCGTCGCGGCTAGCGATATATCGAGCTGGCTTCCGCTCAAAAACGCACTCTTTGCCAGCTTGCTTTTACTTTCGAACTGAGAGAGCTCGTAAACACGATCGCAAGCGGCATAGGGGTGAGGTACAAGAGCACATTGTTGTAGTAACTGGCCTCCATGGAGACGGGATGCATGCACGCGTTCTCTGATGAATTGCCGCACTTTGCGTGCACTGCCGTCGCGTCGGTTGATATGACAAGATAGATGTTTTTGTGGTCGAGAGCGTACTTCCTGCCGTGTTAGGTTTGCATCAATGAACTCGTCGGTCTTTGAAAACTTTACACAGTGACCGCCCGAGGCTTTATTTAAATTGGCGAGCAAAATAACATTTGCTTTAAAAACAAATATTGCCTAGACAATTTAAAACTAAAGAACGCGGGTTTCTTGGTTTTGATGACACACAAGTGCAAGTTTATTTAATGTTCAGCGGTGTGAGAACTTTATATATCCTGTTACCATAGATTAGAGAGCACTCAAGTGCTTAAAGAACACAGACAGATATATGAACTAAAAGGGTAAGATTAAAGCTTATCGCTGCGGTTTATGAGATTAACCGGCCATAAATGCTGTGAAGTTTTCTTTTCGGCGCTGCTTGAAAACGAGCGACGCTCTTGTATAGGTGGAACACCATTAAATGATGCGCGCTTGCACAACAAACGACGGGATGCAGCTGTGAGACCGACCTATGCTTCTCAGAGAACACTGTTTGCTGTCTGTTTTATTACATTTAATGTAAATGCGGCCAAAAATTTATAAATATTAACATGCCATTTGCAAGCACTCCCCGTACCCGCAACGTCGAGAAGCAAGCGCTCTCTTGATTGTAATAGGCTATGTGAGGACGCAACAAACACAGGTTTGCTCCCTTGAGAAAGAGACAAATTTATATTTTTTGTGGTGGACACTTGGTTAGTGTACGCTTTGAGCTGCTAACGCATGTGCTGCGAAAAACGCAACGTCCTCATTTTTCTAGATTTATGTACTAGACCGTAGAAAAATTAATGAAATGGATTGGGTTCACAAAGTCGCATTGTGACGCAGGGCTATACCGAATGGGCTATCGGGTAGCTTCTTCCTGAACTCAATCTGCACTATAGTAGAGTACACATGCTGAGGGTCAGCGTACATTTAATAGCCATACTGCACGAGATATGCCATCAGCTGTGTTTGTTTTTTTATAAAGTATGACTTCTGGGTACTCGAAATTCATCGCGTAGTGGTGCACTTTGAACTTCGTAGGAAGAAAAAGGGATTTGTTGATTTTCAAATAGCTAATACTGAAAGTTTTTTCTTTTAATTAAGAAAATGAGACGGCGCTTTAACATGGGCACATGAAGAAAACAGAAAAATTTGGATGATCACTAGGGCGGCCACAAACATTCCCAATTAATGGTGCGTCAAATTGGATCGGGGTGGCTTAATTCTTTTTTTTATTGAGGAAGTTGCGATTCTACGTTACTTATTTATAAATATCAGCCCTACTTTTAACAGGACTAGGGAAAGGCAGGAAGGACCCCTGTATACGCGTTATTTTAATTAAGGCGCGTTTTAAACCTGCAGAGTCTTGTTCCTCACGTAGAGGACAAGCTCTTACTCAAGCGCCAAAGTGGGAATGTAATTTTTGCAGATAGTTGAAACTAGAATGTTCTCTCTAGTTAGAAACCTTTAAAGGACTGAAATGCAATCAACTTTCACCAGAAATGATGCTAATGTGTGTCTTTGTTGCTCTACAGGCCCAGATCCGTACCGAATCGCAAACGGGACGACAGTGGTGCAGAGGTAAGAATCCAGTACGATAAAGTATTGTCACTTTTAGAGCTATACGATTGAGCACAAATGGAAGCGATTGTCGCAAGTTTCTTATCAAAGTTAACAGAAAACACGTATAGGAACTGACATGTGGGAATGTTGTGCGTATTTGCAAGATTCCAGGAAAAGCTGGACTGTCAAGAAAAAGAAATCGAGAGCTGTTTACAAGATTCAATGTTGCGACAGGCAGTGTTAGTACAAACTACAAACTCGCGTGCGTGCTAAGACTAGCATTTACTCCTCTCAAGCAGAAGAACAAACGACGTTTTTTACGTATTTTAATTTAGAGTTTTTCATGTACGTTACGCAACCAAATGATAGAGTACAAATAAGTAAGGTAATTAAATCGCTTTGATTTTAGGGAGTGCAGGGGAGCTTTTCCTGAATAAATAAATTAAGAGATCCACAATTTCCGCAATTACAGACGTTTAGAAACATAAAATAAAGCTCATAAAATATTTGTCTTTAAGAGAATGGGTGATTATGTCAACATCGAGCACAAAAGAACTCAATTTTTGAATACAAAATTCCAGTGCATCCGTTGGAGCGTGCAGCACAAAATATATGTTATTTTTACCCATAAAAAAATCGCTTATACGTTTTATGTTGCTTGTGAATAAACATGCATAATCTGAAAAAAATTGCGATTATATTAATTGATTTATAACTGGATGTAAATGTTTGAAATGCATCATTACATTCACGATAGGGAGACGAATCGACTTATCTCCATATTACCACGCGAACGGGTCATAAAGACTACTTGAGAATATATTTGCATTTATATATGAAGACAAGTCGATAGGTTCTTATAAAATACTGAAATATTGTAGCGATTGTGGTATGTCTAACACAATGTTCTTGTTTTTCTACTGGTTTAAAGATTGTCATCAGTGACAGGTACATGACGAAATTTAGATTCATAACTGTTTAGTCACACACCTGATTTGAGTAGAGAAAGGTGTTCACTTTGAATCCCATGAACAAACCGAGTGGCACAAGCGAAATTTATGTTCAAGTTACGAACGACATTAAGTCTTACGCCCTTTTCGTTCAGCTCTCAGGACGCAGTACGGCGAGACATTAGCTTGACCGATTATACGTCCTTGGGCTTGCGCAACGCTATAATGATCGTCACCCACCCACACTGGGCAAACGAGCGACGTCAGGCCCTAAGGCCGATTGTTGAATTGCCCGGGAACATCGCAAACCCCACTGCCGTTTTAGAGTTGATGTTAGCCTAATATAAAACGGATCTCTGTAGTACGTTGCCTCCCCATAACAGTTGGCTTCACCATAGAAAATTGGCTTCACCGCGAAAATCGTCTTCGAGATCGTAATTCGCGCAGACTTTCAAAGCAGCATCTATCTCCATTAACATCTTCAACAAAGATAATACCGTACTTTCCAGGAAAACTGCACCTCCGACTCCTCCCCTAAACCGCGACCGCCCTCATACGGCGGCGGGTCACCGCAGCAAGAGCGAGCGTACTCTTCAACGACCCACGTGACCTTCTCGAACCCGGGCACTCCCGGCACGCCCCCGATACAGCAGCCCCACTTCTACCCTCAGGCCCAGCAGCCTCAACAGCCGTCTCCCTACCACCCGCCACCAGCGTTCCAGTCGCAGCACTCGCGCCAGAGCAGCTACGAGGAAGAACGCCGCAGGCAGCAGGTCCAGGAAGCCGAGCTGAGGCAAAGACTCTACGAAGAAGAACGTCTCAAGCAGGCCGAGTACGAAGAGGAGCGCTTCAGGCAGCTGCAAGAGCAGAGGGCCCAGAAGCTGCAGCAGATCCAGCAGCCGCAGGACATCCGGCGCTACGAAGAAGAGGCTGAGCAGAGAAGGGTTCAGGAGGAGATCGAGAGGAGACGTCGCCTTCTGCAGGAGGAGGAGAACCGACGCAAGCAGGAGCAGCTGAGAGCTTCGTCAAGAACAGGAGCAGCAGAGGCAACGGTACCAGCAGGAAGAGGAGCAGAGGAAGATACTCGAGCAGCAGCGGCAGAAGTACCTGCTCGAAGAGCAAGAGAGGAAGCGGCAGCTGGAGCAGCAGAAGCAGCAGCAGCAACAGCAGTACCAGCAGCAACAGCAGTACCAGTATCAGCAGCAACAGCAGCAGCAGCAACAGCAGCAGCAGCAACAGTACCAGCGGTACCTTGAGGAGCAGAGGAGGGCAGAAGAGCAAAGGAAGCTCGCTGATCAGCGAAGGCAGCAGGAAGCTATCCGACAGAGGCAATTCGAAGAGCAGCAGCGGGCGCAGCAGCACACACAGCGTCAGCCCGTAAGTAGGCAGTGGTCGGCGTCGGAGTCTCAACAGCGCCAGTACCAGCCGATTCCTGTGCCGAGCTCGCCTCTGCACCAGGAGCAAGTGGGTTCGCAGGCGCAGCGTTGGGAAGGCAAGATTAGGGAAGAACAGCAGTCCAGGATGCCAGGAACACCATTAGGATCACCTTCGGTTGCACGGAGGAATAGGGATACCTGCTGGCCTCCCAAGGTTCGTCCTATGAACTTACGCGCTACGTGTGACTTGAGTAACGGGCGAGTATGAGGAGGGTATTTAATTACGCTCCTCACCCTGCAGGAGTCCAGCGTACGGTGGACGCCAAAGACGGGATTCTCCCCACATCTGTCACGCCAAAGTAAGTTGAATTTCATTCGTTACTTTTATATGATATATACACATACGAGATGCACTGAATTAGTGCCAAGAGGACATGGGCGTCTTTAGGTCATAACATTAAACATTTTCAACAAACAGGTCCACAGATATGGTCCACACCAAGGAAATGTAAAATTTTCAGGTTTGAAACTGGCACATATAAAACACTTGTGCTGCCTAAATTAAAACACGACTAACCAAAACATAATGAAGAAATTATATAGAGTGTCTGAGTGAAATAATATTTGAGCCAGTATCTTCTTCACTGCTAGCTAATTCGTAACGAGGCTCAGAGGCATATCCCTTCTTGGCGTTAAACATAACACAGCGGTTTTCTAAGCTGATTGGAACAAGATGTTTTACTCTAGTCTTGCGGTTTTTGTAATTATGTTCAATGTACACCAGCTTCGTTTGCGCACTTTCTTTATGCTCATTGATTAGAGCAACTTTAAAAAGACGCTTTTGATAGCTTCACCTAGACTGGCAGTCCTGAAAAAGCCGTTTCTTAGCGAAATGTCGGCCGCCACAAGAGGCTACCGGTAGGTTAACCATTCCAAGTATTTGGCTGTAAGAAAAGAGTAAAACATCTTGGTTTTTTCTTTCAATTATTTGCTTATAATTATGATCACTACCAGAGCCCGTAAAATATCACAAAGAAACGATATAACACCGGTATAAATGTATACACGTTTGTGCCATTCTATCTTCCTACTATTTTAGTCACTCACTAGAAAGCAGTCGTTTAGAGGAGGTTCAACATGACCCAGCTTGCTTACACAGTTTCTTCTCGTTCCCCGTAAAAGCGTATTATGCTCACTTAGACCGTGATCCAATCATCTAGGTTCACACGATGCAAAGCAGTTCGTCTGGCCGCCCCCGAAATCGAACGTGTCCAACGGCAGCGAAGGCTTCCCGTCCCGGCCGTCCAGCCGCAACGCCATGAACGCCTGGCACCCGCCTTCTCCCACGTCCGGCACCAGGACGCCGCCCTTCGCGAATTCTCCGACGCTCGGTCGACGCACCCGGGACATCGCCTGGCCGCCGACGCAGCCCGAGTCCTCCTCCAAGTTTGTCCCCAAGCCGGTCAGCCGGGGTTTCCACGAGCCGCAGGAGTTCCTTCACCACCATGCCAGCTCCGGAATTCCCGCAACCTACAGACCTCCCCTAACTCCTCGCAATTCCTGTAGAAGGCCATAGAGTCGACTCTCTTTTAACCGCTGTCCGTCCCGCTGTGGCCTGTCAGTGTCTCGGTCAGGATCAACATCGTCTTTGTGAATGCAAAATTGTGTCCTTACGAAAGCTAGCTCGAAATTCACCAGCGTCCGTCGCGTGCGTCGCGTAGCACAGTCGAAGATACTTCAACTGGCCAGCTGCCGAAACTTTCGGATAAAAAAAATAACAAAGAGAGAAAACAAAAGAGGAAGGAGAGAAGACGAAGCGACGAGGCGACGCCGCGTCGCTTTGAAAGGACTTCGTCAGCTACCAAAAGCTTTCAGAAACAAACAAAGAAGCGGTAGGAAAGATGGACGAGGCGATGCTTTGACGCTCCGTTTATCATTGAAGGCGATTCTGCATATGACGGTTCGGTTTCACCGATAGATCGAAATGCAGCTGAAAAGATTTGAAGATAAATCAACGCGATCTAGATTGGTTTACTGGTATTAACGCTGTCATAGGTGGTAGGCATACTATTAAGTCTGGTCTTTTTGATTTGACTCTAGAACGTCTCTTGGAGACGTGTTGTATTAGACGAGGAAAAAGTTGAAAGAACAAGCCCACACACTGACAGGCCACAGTAGCGTTAATTTCTGGTTCAGTCAGTCCAAGCCAAAAACGCTGCGCAGAGTTCGACATTCCTAAAGCATATTTTTTTCTGCTTGTCAACATTTTTGTTTAATTCTTTCCCAGACGCTTCGATCCGGGCAAAACTGAGAGGGGAAAAGAAGTATCCAGTTTTTTAAAACATTCTTCTTTATCAAAGACAAAAAACAACCACAAGACTTGAAAAAAGTAAGCTGCCTCGCTAAAGCTGTCGCTGCCGCTTAATGAGGCATTAAGCGGCAAAACAAATAGGTCTATAATGATTCATTAGTGAAGTATAAAACAGATAAAAGAGGAAGAAAGATTGTAGGGCGATAATTCAGGAATGAGGTTAGTTGAGTTCTTGCTTTAAGAAAAGCGATAAAAAGTGCATTGGGAATGTCGAACTGATTCAGTGTACATAACGGCGTTGTACCCACGAATATACGGTTTAGTGTAAACGAGTAGGAATATTTCTCAATATAATTTATAAAGTATCATTAAATATTTGAAATTTAAAAAGACGTGACGCAGGTTAACATTGGTGTAAAAGTTTTGACAAAAAAATAGTTGTTTTCATATTTCAATTGCGACAGGTTTTGTGTTGTGTTTATGTCAATTTGCCAGTGTGCGCAATTTCTTAACCAGTTCTAACTTTTAACTGAATAGGATTTTTTTCAATTGCCCTTTAAATGCGACATATTTTTCGTGTGCTTTCTATTTTTTATTCTGCAATGTTTTTATTGCTTATTATACATACGTATTTTATGGCGCCTTGTGTAGATGTTACATCATGCAAACTTCTTATTTATTGCTTTGAAAAAAATGGCCTTATCGCATCCCTGTAACTCGAGGTGATACTAACCAAAACTAATCCGACAGGCCGCGATTACGCAAGGAAAACTGTAAACACTGTGATACAATGTAGAGCTGCGCCTCTTGGTGGTTGTTTTCGGAATATTCTGGGCATAGCGATTGGCCACGCCAGACGAAGGCGGAGGCGTCATCTGTTGAGGACGTTCAGTGTACATAGGAGAATGTTGTTCTTTCCTTCCTGCACGCATCCTTTCCCGGTTTACTGAAGCTAACATTGGTCCAAGACCCGTGGCCGACACGACACGTCTCTAGGCGGTGTGCTGTCTTTGATGAAGGTAACTACCCCTTTGATACGGCGCCCCGTGAAACTGATCGTATGAAGCTTAGAGCAAATGTCACTAGGTTAGAACTATGGTCGAACCTAATGAAAGAGCCCTTCACAGCTCTGCTTAGTGAGGGCGTTTTCAGATTTCTGCAGTGTACTAATAAGTTAAAGGTGCCTTGTGCCCTCTGCCGATAACACATGAGTTCTGTCTGCATTGTTTTGCTTTGCCAAGGTCACTTGTTCTCAGAAAAGAAGGTGTTGATCTTAATGTGTTGTAGCTTTTTGAAGTTAGAATGAGTGGTTCTGGTTGTCTCAACATACATGCCCCGTCAACCTTTTTGCTTGTCATTCTGGGCACAAAATTGGACTTTGTAGAGAACGGAGAGTTACAAATCCTGGTATGAAGCCTGCGATTCTAGTCAATGCATAGGTACATTTCTAGTTGTTGTGCGTTTTGTTGTTAAATTCTTGGGTGAGTTCTAGTCAACGGGGCATCTTGGGTCACTTTAAGGTATAAGTGTTCCCTTGGGAATTTAAGTGGGATTGATTAAAAATTTTAAAGGTACAAGAAACTATATTTCTCCTTAACGTTACTTGGCGAAAAGTTAACAGGTAACAACAATAATAGAGTAATCGTTGCAACTTTGAATCATCTGCAACTTTAGTCACTGAATATTTACAAGGTACATAATTGTGTTTTGCTTACCAGCACTCGAAAACATAGCTGACGCCAGACTGAGTACGACTGGACATTCGTTTTGAATGTTTTTTATTTCGTCTTACGCAGGAAGGCTGGGGCTACGTATATTATGTAAGCCGAAATGAGACCGACAATGAAGACATTTGTTTTTCATGGCCAACTTTCTGGGAAATTCCGTAAAATGAAATGTTTTCAAGGAAATATAAAAATTCTAATTGATTTGCGTTCCATGATAGCCAGGAAATTACAGTCCTCGGGAACATTATGATATTTTGTCAAGACAGTAAGAAATGTATTATCTTGTGATTGTGGCCCGTATAATTCGATGCAAGAAAAAAAAAGTAGTGCCGTGGAATAATAATTATACGCGTCCAAAAGTTTAATTACTGATTATTGACATTTTATGACTGTCATCTAAAATATTCCCGGAAAACATTGCGATGTTTTGTTGGTGTTCAGTTAAAATTATAATTTTATTATGTGCGCCTAGGCGATGATGTCCAAGAAAGTCGGGTATGTGTAATTGATAATACACCACGATAGAGTGAATGAGCATACTTCACGTTGCAAGCTGTCGGCCCGTAACGTCACGTACGCTCTCATGTCATGTCGTGTCATGTCATGTCATGTCATGTCATATCATGTCATGTCATGTCATGTCGTGTTATGTCATGTCCGTCTTGTCATGCTATGTTTCGGCTGGCCGATATGGGGCAAAATGGCTGCCAAAAACAATTAGTGAGATTTTTGGACGCAGCTGATATGGTACCTGAAAGCATTCAGTGACTTTAGTTGCAACTTTAGACAATATACGGTGTGTTTCTTCTATCTCACTAATGTCTTTCTATCTTTCTCTTTTTCCTTTTCCCCTTTCCCTTCTTTCTATTTCCCCACTCCTTCTCCGACCTCTTCTTTTCTTTCTGTCCTCTCACACAGTCGGGACGCCGATTTACCCCGTGTCGTTGTCGTGTGTTGCTTGAGCCAGTGTGTCGCAGGTGCGCAATAACGCCGATAGGCTTCTTCTCTCTAGCCAAGACGAAGAATATTTATATAATACGACGTGTTCTAAAAATGCGATTTTTTTTTTAAATTTGCGTGGATTTTGTTTGCGTTGTGTACGGTACGACAAGATTAATAAAGAATGCAACATTGTTTTATTGTTTTCTAGAGTGACCCTTCTCCTTTATTTACAGTTTTATGTTTTCGGGAAGCGGGGTAGGAAAGAGAATTGGGCGTGGGCAGAATGTATTGTAAAAATCTATGTCAAAACATTTAATGAAAGCATTCACATATCGAAAATCATGACCCTAGATAAAGCATACGTTGTCAATAGCTAAGCACTCAAGCACTCTGTTAACCAAAACACCTTACCGGACATACAAGGCATGCTGGATTTTGTGAAGAAAAAAAGAAGTGAATGCTTTTTTGTGTTATTTGAACTACTAAAACTACTGCTTTAGCAGGGGAGACGTGGCTGGACAAGACAACGAAGTTTTAGACACATTGTTTATATCTGACTGCCGTTTTGTTAAACCTACATTTTTCGCATGTCTTGATACGCGTTTAATTAATCTTACATCTTCCTCAGCAATACCCGTGAGAGGCCTCTGCACGACTTCTGTTTCCTTATATTGCAGGTCTTACACAAAAGACTGATTGTGACATGACCCTCCAGCAAGTCCTACTTTAAAAACAATGCAAAGTGGTTTTCCCCAAAAGAGGAGTAAGAACACTTCAATGAAACAAGTTTATACATAAAACGAACCGAAGTACATAATACTGAAACTTCTGATTTGGGGGGGGGGGGGCTACCATATAAAAGAAGCTATATTGATAGAGGACCAGTCTGGTAGGGATGCTGGGAATTGTTCTGCTTCGAGAGAGATTCGCTGCCTGCCAGAGTGCAGAAACCATACAAGTCTGCAAAGAGGTACAACTCGGACTATGTGAAGCAAAAAAAAAGTATTATCTTCTTCATCTACTCCAACGTCCCGCGTCTAAATAAAAAAAATTCAAGCATTAAAAAAAAACAAGAAAAAAAAAACACGTCATACATGCTACGAAGTGAACTACACGATAACGCTTCTGGTGACGCGAAGCACTATTTGCATGAACCTGAAATCAATAACTTAGCAATAAACTCCATCGTGCTACCTGATATTTTCCTCACAATTTCTAGTTTTTTCAGATATTGTGAAACTCGTCATCAATATGCACGTTTTCAATTTTGAATAAAAAATACAATACCTTTTTTCTTATTTTGCTTCTGTTTCTTGGCCTGCTTGTTCATTATGGTATCACGTATTAATATGTGTGGTAATTGGGATAAACTTATATTTAAAATATGTGTATATTACAACTCATTTGGGAGATATCTTTATTCGTAATTGGAGCTCTGCTTTTCATTGGACCGACAGCGAAAAGAATTTCATTATGAAGGTCTATCTTCAATATTTACATAAATTTCCTGTAAACATTTGTTACCTTGCTTTTCCAAAAATGCTCTGCAGCTCCTGAATTATTTCAGACGTTAGTCTAAAAGTATATTTGTCAAAATAATAAACAGGTGATTACACACAGACGTTGTTTCACGTGTGCAAGGTATTCAGCGTGTTCTATTTGCACTGTTCTCATTTAGCTACTGTTTCTTTTTATATAAAACAATTTGAACCAAGGGAAAACTCCTCTCAAGGGTCAGACCAAGATAAAGCACTCTTATAGCTTTAGTTAGACGGAATAAGATTATAACCAAAATGTCACAAACTAGGATAAAATGCCGCGCATAGAATTCCTATCATCACCTCTGAAGCACGCTTTTAGTAGGTCAGCTTTTAAGCAACAGTAGTAGTAGTAGTAGTAGTAGTAGTAGTAGTAAGCGTTGTAAGAAAGGGGGGGGGGAGAAGTAAGAATCCTGTACACGCGCTGGGCGCATTTGTGTGAGTCCCGTTTCCTCATTTTAGTGTAGCCATATCTTCTCCGCGTACTTTTGATTCTGTTTAAGCTGACTATTGAAGCTGTTTCTTAAGCTTGTACGGTTGATTTATTGCGCATACAGACATATCAAGCAGCAGCTGACTCTTGTGAAATCGAGGCAGATGTCGCACCGCGTCACAAAAGTCATCTCGCTGCCGTCACAGCGGATAGCCAGTGTTGCCGTCGCTCCTGAGCCCGTACAGTTTTGGCTTAACCATAAACCAGAAAAACCCCGGTTTTAGGCAAAATATTTAGTCGGCGCTAAAAATAAAATAAAATAATAAAAAGATAACCTTTTAATTCATGGGCGGTGATTGGTCATAACCCTAGAATCTGGGGAATTGAGTGCAGTTGCTTCGGAAATAGTTGAGACTGACCAACACTGCCGTTTAAAATGAAACTTTATAAAACTTAATATATAGGAATAATTCAGGCTTATTAATTATCATTTCAGTAGAGGAGCTGTCGGCAGAAAAGAAGGAGGAGAATATTTGTTAGTCGTAACCCGAGGAACATACATCCAGGGAGAGATGGCGGCAGTAGGAAGGCCAGATCTGAGGCCCTGTCTAGGACATGGGATCACAGAGACGGGACGCTCTGTGTTGATGGTGCGGCCCAGTGCACAGAGTCGCCGCAGTCGCAGTGATGGACGCCCAGGGTCGGGTTCTATAGGATTAGCTTCGGCCAGGGTAGACTCGCCTGGGCAGGCTGAGGAAGCGGCGATCGCGTTGGTGGTCGTTTGCAGCCCCAAGGCAAAAAGTCCTTTCTGACTTACAAAAACAGCCTGTAGAAATTTCCCTCGCGGGTTGGTGTGCGCCGTCGCGAGTAGAATACTTAGTAAGGCTAAAATACAGGGAGTGCATCTGGTGTCCCTTGGCCACGCGGGTAACACTCGGAATGAGGCAGCAAATGCTGCGGCCCGAGGTTTTATTCTCCGGGACTCATCTTAGCCGGGTGGTCAGGTGAACTTGGACCTCTCGTTTAACGAGGCACTCAAAGCGCGGAAGCTAGACAGACGCGTATTCCGAGGCCCGTGCCGAGGACTCGAGAAAAAAGAAGAGTACGCCTGGAGAAGGCTACAGACGGACACTTTCGTGACCCCCGCCAAGGTGCACCAGTGGTACCCCGACCGGTACACTACGGGAGACTGCGCCTTCTGTGATGAACCCTGCGCGGACGTGCGTCACATTACTTGGAGGTGCAAGAAGATCTCCGGTCTGGCTCCACAGGTGGAGCCTTCTACTCAAGAGTGGGAAGAGGGGCTGCAGAGCGAAGTCATCGGTGTGAAGAAGCGGCTGGTGACCCGCGGGCTGCATGCCCGGGCCGCAGTTGGAGCCCTGGAGTGAGGACATACATCCCCTCTATCCCTCTGACTCCCCCTTCCCTTCCCTATTGTTTCCTGTGATATCCAATTAAAAGTTTTCAACAACATATTCCGGAGTCTCAAATCCTGCACATGTTCGGAACCTCAGGGATGTGAGGCGTCCGCCACAAATAGTGGACGGCTTTTCCCATCGTGACACTGTTTTTGGTAGCACTACATATTCTATCAACATATATTTAGGTTCAATAGAGAAGTGACATCCCCGTTATCATTTGTTATCGGTGAAGGGTGATCCGGTCTGGATGGTTTTTATATCTGGATATGCGACAGACGAGGCCGACGCGCGTATGCCTTTCAAAACTGGGAAGCAGAGGATGCAGGCCTGGGTTCGACGGCAATTACCTGGACAGAAGTAGTGTAAAATTAAGACGCCAGTATTATTACGTAACGTGAAGAGGATACGGAGGCACGGAAGTCAGGATAACGTCCACTTTAAATGGATAAGACGTGGTTTCAGGAGAGCGCTGAAGACCTTGCGGCGGCGTCTCACACTGGCGTCCGTCGCCTACGAGGAGGGCGCCTGGAGACATGGGCGGAGAAGCTTATCTTTAAAAAAAGAAACAAATTTCTCAGCAACAACAAAAAGTACTTTTGTAATTAAAAAAAATATTCAACGGATGAGGTCGATTAAAGTTTTGGTTATTTCGAAAGTTTCGGGCACCACTACCCACATCGTTTGTTTCTGGCTCTCATTATGGCCGTTTCTGCATAAACTAGAGATTTTGTCATTTAATTGAAGTGCAATAAGACGAGGCTTAAAAAATTTAACACATGCAATTCAATCATTAGTTATATGAGAACAAACTAAAAAGTATTGTACCAAACACCAAAAATCCGACATGACTAAAAAAACAAATTCATGAAGTTTTTTTTTTTAAAAAGGCTCAAATTCGGACTTAAAATGGCGTCTTTCCCTGTCTGTTTGTTATTGTAAGATAGGGCATATTATTAAATAATTGGGCGCACAACTAAATTTTTGTGTTACGCTACCATGTTTTCACGGTATTTTTCTGAACTACGTGGGTTTTATGCAAAATTCCAGAAATTTTGATTATGATATGAGCAAAAATTAGATTTATTTTTTCACAAAAAATACTTTTCTTAGAGTTCAGAGGCTTCTTTCTTCAAATTCATTTTTTATACACATGCCAGACATAAAACAAATCCCGTTTCCTTTGGCATGTAATGAGCTGAGAGTGACCTGCAGCAGAACAGGCGTCTGTCGCATCCACCACCGCTGCTGGCACACCGCGAGGATCGCGGCAGTCGCTGTCATGACACTTCTATGACGTCATGAGGCTGAATCGGAGGGACCACTTATATAGAGGCGGTAAACACAACAATCCGAGATGCGTTCCAGGCACCATAGTGTAACTGTGTGCAAAAAGTGCAACAGTGTGCAATGTCTCGGCTGTCACCACAGTTCAGTTGCATGACAAAAATCACAACCAGGAATTTTAGTTTTTTTTTAGTTGTGTGTGTGTTGTTTTAACCGTTTGGTCAGTGACACTGTTTCACGCAGGTAGTAAGGTGGTGCACACATCTGATTGAGGATATCTTGGTCCAGGAAGTTTTTGAAGAGCCTATCTACTGACAAACACCGGACCATTATCTACTATTAGCGGAGCAGGAAGCCGTATCGAGAAACATTAGTCAACGGCAGGCAATTATAGCCTTTGCCGGAGGTGACAAGAAAACCGACAATCCTGCACTCAAAAAAAAAAAAAAAGATCCGTTCTTTAAAGGTTTTTTGACGCCCCAATAACTTTTTCAGCTCAAGAAGAACGGTTTCGCCTCAAGCACTACCGCCCCTGGCGCACTATAGAAAGGCAACCGGGCGATGAGTAACACTTTCGCATCAAGAAAGGAGCTCAAAAGACCCCTTTTTGGTTTTTCACAGAATCCTATTAGGAGGTGCTTAAAAAAACTTTTTAGGGTGCAGACTGTGGACACGCCGAAGAACCCCTAAGAGTTCTTTTACGACGAGATTTTTTTGGAACCCCTAAAAGTTCTTTTACGACCAGATTTTTTTTAGAGTGCACCATTCTACGAATTACTTTGGTGCTATTAATGAATAAATGTTAATAGCGAGACCTTAAAATAATTTTATGAAGGCCAGGATGCAGTGTGTTTCAGAAGAAAAGAACGTGGATTTGTAAGTATCTGTCCTGGGATGTTTTCGGTTTCGACTTCACCGGACCTCGTTCCACCGGAAGTCAGGCACGTAGCCAAGGGGGTGGGAGGAGGGGGGGCATGGGGCCCGCCCCTCCCCCCCCCCCGAAATCTTTCATTTTGCTGGGACCTCCTCTCCCCCTCCCCCTCATACAACATTTTGTCATGGGCGCCCCCCCCCCCCCCCCCCGAAACAAAATCCTGGCTACTTGCCTGCCGGAAGTCCAAACGGAGTTAAAGTCTAGACTGCGTACAAACACTAAGGTAAAGTCGCGAAGTCACGACGCACTAACAGTGCACTCGATTGGTTTCTCAGGTGGTGAAAAACGCGCGGCAAAATGATTCGCGCCTTTACTGTCCGCTTTTAACGGTCCACGATTGGCTCCAATGACTTATAGCATCGGCTGTAGTCACACTTACGGTGAAACGAAGTGTAAACTCTTAAGGCCCATTAATGACGTTCAAATGAAACTAAACTTACTTGCCATACTAAAGGCATCTGGCACACCCCAGCGAAGGACTGGGGATTAATTTGGACTCGCAACCGGAATCTAGGTTACACGGCGCGTTCTATGCTGCAATATGCCTCCACCAGAGGGCGTACGTGCGGTGTGTTCGAGCCTGCCAAATGGGGAACCGTACAGTCCACAAAACAATCCGTTCTTGAAAGGTTCGTCTACGTCCCAAGGTCTCTTTCAGCTTGTGAAGACCGGTTTCACTTGAAGCAATATCGCCCCCTGGCGCGCTAGAAAGGTAACTGGCAAATAAAAAACTCTTTCGCATAAAAAAAATAAATAAAAATAAAAGATAAATAAATAAATGAAAGAACTTCTTATAGATTTTTTTTTACGAAGAACTTTTTTGAGGTTAGGAAAATCATGTTAGGGTGAAAAATATGAACAAGCCGAAGAACCCCTAAGAGTTCCTTTACGACCAGACGTTTTTTTAGTGTAGGCCGACGCTTTGCCCCGGGGTGACCGAGGTTGACTCTGATGAAGTTCTATCAACGTAATGGACACATTTTATTGAGTTTGACACGTGAATAGCTGAAATACCAATGAAAGATCGTCGCCTGCGACATGACTCCGACGCAATTTGGACGTTCTTGATTGAACGAATGCCAAAAAGTGAACCCGGCGACTGTCTATCACTTCATTCGGAGACAATAAAAGTCGGCTGCTTAATCTCATACGTCGATAACGTACTACATACATGTCGAGTGTTATAGTCGGTTCGTTAAAAGTGTGCTACCATAAAGTTGAGTCATATCGCACGTAAGATTGCACTCTTGTTCTTGTGCCAATATATTGTGAATTATATATTTCTGTTCATTAGCGTTACGAACAATGGGGAATTTTTCTATGGAACCAATCAACCAACCTATAACTGGATTATTTTGATTCGTACGCATTAAAGTAACTAGAAAAGAGATAGATGATGGACAAAAGAGTAAACTAAGCATATAATCAGTGCACAATAAATGCGGGGCGTTGCAATTCGTATCTTGACGGATCTCGCTTCGTGATCGGCTCTCCTGTCTTTTTTATCGGCTCATGACGCAATCTCATTAGCTTCGGAGCTGTATTAATATGCTCGGGACAAGCCACGCCACGTGTTTCTTAAGCTGTGACTATAGTAAATAATGACGTTGATGATGATGATGACCAAACCAAGCGGTCTTTGCTCTGTGCTTTTCACCGCGCATCGATATACCGATGCTCAAGCAGTACGAGACGCTTTGTAGCTCGCGGAGAGCTTCGGGGAAAAGTAAACCCTTCGTTCAAGGTCCGTCGATTCTACTATACTGCTGTGTGGTCTCGAATGACGATGGTCTAAAAGCGGCCTCCGTAAAGCAACGCGGGTCATGGATCGCCCTACGGCACCATCCAAGGGTCGAAACGAAGGATGCTGCGAGTGGTACGGGCGAAGCAAACATAGTCGGAAGAAATGCAAACACGTTGCGGGAGGTAGACAAAACAGTCGCGGCGCAGCTGCCTGCAGCGTGGGCGTGCTGCTCTCGAGATAGACGGCAAACTTTAGCGCCTGCTGAAACCGCGGTAAAAAAGGGTGGGCGGTATTTGCTGTCGGGTGGGTTTAGGGTAATACATAGCCTGTATACGTGACAAAGGGGTGACAAAGCGTAACGAATGCGTGTTAGGCTTAGGATGTATTTTATTGACCAATCAGCGAAGCTGTGTCTCCTCATCCTGATAACCGGTTTCAGAAATACTAAACTCTAAAGGAAATGCTGAAGCTTCAAAAGTGTATGAAATTTTGGGCAACAGATGTTGAGACGGACATACCGCGATTAAGGCGATAATTTTAAAATGTACAGAACGGGAATTAAAAGTCCGATGCTTCTGGTTGTAAGCTCGCATATTCCTCGTCTGCGATTTCATGTCTAAAATTAAGAGGCCTCTTGGATGGCTTACTGAAGTGAGAAGTCGGCTTAACTACCAATATGTTATATTTACCCATTTATAAAGGTATAATATTGGAGGATTCTTGACGACGGCGTTCTGATTGGGGTGTGGTTTATCGCTCGTGTATACTTCGTTTCCATCTTGTGTTGGACCGCAGTGGAAGGCTAGAGGCCTCCACAGCCAATGAAGCGCCAGTTTAGAAGTGACGTCCCCTGGTTCCTTGGGCGTGTATCAGTGCGCGCGTTAAAATGGCGCTGCCTGGAAGTCCGGCGTGGACGGTGCGGGTCGGCAGTGAGTAGCCAGGAAAGAGGCTTATCGGGCTTCAGCCCCCCCCCCTCCCGGAAACCCACCCGACCCCATAATAATATACACCTGCATTCCCCCGCCCCTCCACCCCCCAAGTCATGAACGTCCAAGCAGTGTTGTAGGCGTTACCGAAAACAAGGTAATGGAACGCGTTAGCGACCTCTGTTACCTAAAAATAAAAGGCACGCGTTACCATTACTGATAAAAGTAACGCACGCTACTTTTGCGTTACCCTTTTTTAAATTATGAATTAACACGTTTTACTGTTTTGACGGTACAGGTATGCATAAGCACCATATTTCACGAAACATTATGTCAAGGAGAAACTGAACATATTTACTTTCCATTTTTTTACGGGTTCTCCTAAAAACTCACGAGAAAAAAAAAAACAAAGAAAAACGGAAAGAACTCAAAAATTCACATGGCTTGGCGCCAAAAACTCGAAAAAAATTAAAGTGTACTTTTTTTTTCTTTAAGTTTTGGGAAGAAGAATTTACGAGTAACGTAACTACGTTACCGGTTACTTTAAATAAGTAGCGTAAGTACCTGACCTGTTACAGTTTTGAAAAAGTAACCAGTACGTTAGTACGTTACCGAAAAAGTAACGGGTTACCGGAAACGCTGTTACTTGTGACGCGTTACCGGCAACACTGCATCCAAGCCACCTCAGCCCCCCCCCCCCCCCCAAAAAAAAAGTAATCCTGGATATGTCATTGCGGGACGGTGCGGATGAAACGTTTTTGTCTGCTGTGTTCGTAAAAATTCAGACTTCGTATACTTTGCTCGATTTACTGCGGATGTTAGAGTTTCTCTGGTGATCATGGCTGGAACCCCTTGACGTGCCGAGGTGGACGCGCGACTGTGCAGTCTCGATCGTCACGCAACGGATCAGGTAGGCTTGAAGAATAGAACATCGACTCCAACCTAACGCCCTCGCGAAATGTCTCGCCTGCATGACTCGCAGGTCAGGGTTCGTCTGTCGGATTTGAAAGTGCCGATGCCGAGTCCGACTACTAACACCTCAACTAAGAGCTGTTGGGAAGTGACGAAGCACGCGCATCGGAGCGAAGCTGTTTTTGTCCTTTTTGCAACGCCAATAAAGGCATGCGGCACTGACGAATAAACGTATTTTTGCCGGCGACTTCAGAGACGCTGCTAGTGGCACTTTCTTCCGCATTCATTACAGCTCGGACGTTCTTTGGACGATCGCTCTGTGCGACTCGCTCGGAGACTCACGAAGAAGTTTGTACTACACGCTGAGCACAATTTACCGCGCTTCTCTTCCGAATGCGGATTTTTTCGCAAACACTGTTTGGAAGCGAGGTGGCAAAGGAAACACAGGGGCCTCCGGGGAGACGCGCCTGTTGATTCCGCGGCCATTATTACGGCGTGGACGAAAGTGAAAGTGCAAGGGCGCAGTCAGCGCAGTCAGCGCTGCAGTGGCGCCAGTGGCGCAGTCGCACACGGCCACGCAGTTACATTTGTCAGGTGGCATTTTAAACAAGCAGCGAGGTCATTTTAAAGTTCAAATTATTACTTCCAGTAAATATCTAACTGATCTAACTCGGGTTTAGTTTGTATATAGCAACTTTTAAATGGAAACTTCTGGTTGGCAACGACAGCATTGCCAACCAGATGTTTGATTCCTCCAAACATGCGACATATTTATATATTAAATGTCACGTTCGAGAGCTTAATTGAAACATAGATTATGTATCATTGGCACAAAACAGGTTCATTACGCTGAGGACAAAAGCTACGAGCGTGCAATCAAAGTCTTTGACGTGGATGTGTAAATATTGCTTTTATTGTGAATTAAAATAAATAAATTAATAGAAATTGGGATGCAAGATGCATTTTTGTCACCCATGGAGGGATCTGGTTGGTCGACTTGCGGGGATCGGGAGAAAATGAGGATAGGATGTAGGAAGTGATAATGGGGATGGGCGTAAGAAGTCCTTGACGCACTTCTTTGCGATGCGTAAGAACGGCTCGCCAGGGCCGTGTCACAGCCCCTAGCCTTCCGCTGCGGTTTAACACAAGATGAAATGAAGTATCGCGTCGCGTCTCTTGCGCATTGCTAGACTTGTCGCATTTTCAGGTGCTGGAAACAGCTGATTATTCGATTAACTGCTTCCAACCAGCGGCAATCGGAGCGCTTTTACATTCATCCTTCAGGCTATTTTTCTCTCGAAAACTTGACATTAAACCCATTGCCAGGGCGTAATGGCTGACAGAGATGCTACCAAGAAATCGGGTATCAGTGTTGAAATACTCGACAAAAATAAAAGCGAAAACATTATTTTATGACACTTGTAGATCATCAGCCGAAAAACGCCCCACTTGAATTACGGCATTTTCAGAATGTGCAAGTTTATTATGATGGTCAAGCATGACCCTCTCGGTACATCAGTAGGAAAAAACTCGTTTTTTTCTAGACCTAGACGATGGAGGGAACCCTCTCTAGAGGTCCTGTTTAGTTTGATTACTTAAACAACCTGGAGGCATAGGAAACACATAAGACGACGAAACAACAATGTCTCAAAAGACGCTGTTTTCCTCTCGCCTCATCCTCAGCTCGTTGCTTTAGGACGGTCAGTGGCTGTATGATCTCTCATGCACCAGGAGGAGCATCTATTCAAAGAAACAAACTTGCAATTGTAATCCCTCTGAGATCCCAATTATAAGTGTCGCTGCTGTGCATATTAAAGGTATGCTGAACCATAGCCTCCTCTACACTGACAAAGCCTGGCAGATCGCCACGAAACGTGGCCGCCGAAAGGAAAAGGTAGAGCGGAACAACAGGTATGCAACGGGCGCCCCGCTGCGGCGAGACGCCGGAGCACACTTGTCCCAAGCGATGGAATGTCCGCTCGTGCTCCTCGCGTTCCTCGCGCTACCGCTTCTTTTCTCGTCCGGTTTGAAAACCATGTTTCGGGTCCTCGCCGCTGCAGAAGCTGTGCGCTTGAATACCAGAAATGCTCTCTGCTACCAGACACTCCCGCTCCAAATCTGCGACCGGGCACTGTATGGTTCCGTCGTCGAACTGCCAGGCTTTGTGAGTATAGAGGAGGCTATGGCTGAACCAGACATTTTAGTGTCCACAATACGTGGCGCACGATCTTTGCATGAGCGAACAGCCGCCGGTGTGCGCGAGCACACGCAACGAAATTGACGTCATAGTCCTCTACTCATGCTTAAGATGACAGTGAGATGTATGTGCACCGGGGAAAAGGAAAATAAAGGCAGGCTTTTCATCTCCACCGTGGGGTCTGGTGTAAAAGGTAGGCGATTAATTGGTTTAACAAGCACGTAGCTTAAACCTGTGGAGATGAAAAACCTGTCCTTATACCCCTTTTGCTCGGAGTCCATACATTTCACTGTCATCTTGAGCGTGAATGGAGGACTTCGACGTCGATTTGGTTGCGTGTGCTCGCACACACCGGCGGCTGCTGGCTCATGGAAAGAACGTGCGCCACTTATTATGGACATCAAATTGTTTCGTTCAATATCCCTTTAAAGCAAGACGGATAGAGTATGTTTTCATATGGTTACATGCAGAGAGAAGAAAAAAAAGAACTAAATATTATTCCGTTCACCCGAGTAACAATTTCATGCGTGAAGTCGACATGCGTTCTTCGATACTCCTCTACGCAGTTATCTTTTTAAACGCGCGCGTATTTCGCCCACGCGTCTCACAACACGTGCTGGTAATTACCTACGCACCTCATCTGAGAGCATTCTTGGGAATGACGAGTTGGGAAAGGAACGCGTTGAAATCGATCAAAACGCGCTTAGTGCGTCTTCATACGAAATACACTTGTCGTCGGGCCGGTGATGAGGGTGTGTTTTCGCTTTCGGTGCCAGTCTTGCGGGGGAAAAAAACGAACCTGCGAAAAAATAAAAAAGGAACTTTGCAAAGGTCACTTGGGCCGCAGATCCAACAATCTCGCAGTTGTAGACAGCTGTCTGGCGGCGGAATGAGGAATGTGCAGGAATAACGTGGCTTCACCCACGGCGGCCGTGAGGTGGACGGGCGTGGGTGAGATGTACACGGCGTCCGAGGAGCTTCGGTTCGACCGTGTTTTCGTTCGTGTTGACTATACCTCGTCTCATCTTTAGTCGGAACGCTGTCCAGGCCTCGAAGACACACGTGCGCGTATGCACACATGGACTAGAAGCGCCAAGAAACGGGGCCCTTTCTGCTCTTGATTGGACGAGTGTGCGGATGAGGGCGGATAGGAAGGACGTTGCGTGTTTTGGCGCTGACGCTGGATTGGCCCCTCGGCTCACAACGTCGGCTGCACTCCGGCTCATGGTGAAACGAAGTATTAGGAAGCGTTCCGCTCAGGTCAGATGGGAGGTGATAAGTTGGTCACTGTGTTTCACAATGTTTCTTTAAATTAAAAAAGAAATCGAGCGAAAAAAAGTAAGAAAGAAGTAAGATTACATGTGTGATGGTTCTTTCTTTTTTATTTTCTGAGTCTGAGATTTTTTAAAAATGACGTAGAGTCATTAGACCTGTCATATTTATATAATAATAATAACAATAATAATAATAATAATAATAATAATAATAATAATAATAATAATAATAATAATAATAATAATAATAATAATAATAATAATAGTAATAATAATAATCTTTACTTGCGAACCAATGCGCTCTGGGTGACTCGCAAGGCTAAACAGAAAGGCAAGGGCCCCTACGCGTGAGCGTGTGGTAGCCATCCATTTGATTTCTTTAGGAATCCTCACGAAGAATCGTTTGGGTTGAGCTCATGAGTTCTTGAAATATACGTACATTTTGAAAGTCTAAAAAAACTCGTAAAGTCTTTTTTAATACTGCAGGAGACACCTAACTAAGGGTGTGAGGATGGTGGTTCGAATGGAAGAGGAATGCGTCATTCCTAGCCTTCGCAGTGCTGGGGACATACCAGATCTCTTCGCAAAATTGAAGCTATCTAGAGAGGACGCTGTTCGGTTCGATTCGAAGCACTGTTCGTACACCCACACATAACGCGTAAAGCGTGTCATCTTATATACAACTTGTGGGGTCACTGCACTAGGCAGTCTCCATACTCGTGAACAATATGTAGTAGTATGTAGCAGTTGAGAATTTAACAAAAAAATTAAGAAGAACAATTCTTTCTTTCTTTTGAACCGAAAACTGCAAAGTTCTTACAGTCTAACTAGATTTTGCAACATAAGAAATCAAATGTTGCGACTTGCGTGACGTCCAAAATCAGAGGGAGTAACTGTAGCCAGGAACTTTATATTTCTTCCTTTGAGCAGCGCAGAGTTAATGAAGCGTTCAATCAACGCTGGATGCGAAGCTAATGCAGCGCTTACTTGAGGCTGATGAAGCAATGAATTTAAAGCGGTTTTAACAAGAGCGGGGGGGGGGGGGGGAGTAAACGAAAAGAAGACTCTGTTGTAGTAGGAGGAACAGCAGTGAGTGGCTTTGCTTTTATAGCTGAGAACTTGGAAGAATATGTCGCAGTATTTGTAATCCCAGTTTTCTTTTCTTCTTCTTCTGTGAAGAGCAGATTGGACGCAATCGAAACACTGTGCTCGACCAAAAATTACAATACAACCGTTTTCAGCAGGAAGTAACCTCCGGTGCTGAAAGCAGAAAGAATCCCTCTAAAGAGGCTGCACCATAATTGAGAACTTTACTTTGGAAGTATATCTTAATTGAAATTGCGAGAAATTTACATAAAAAAGTATGTAGAAGAAAATACATAATTATTATGAAAAGAAAATTAATAATTTAAGATGCACATTGTGTTGGAAAAGGAGTACATTTACTATATAAAGATATTTTATAACAAATAAAGAGCAAAAAGCACGTCACAACGAACATTGAAATTCTTTTTAGATAAACCAAATGTACGATCATTTTATACTTTCTGAACCAATACCTATTTTTTCTAGAGAACCCGTTCAGCTACGAAGTATGATGCTGTGACTGTAGAACGTTGTCACGATCCGGGATTTTTGAATTCCTAAGTTTATTCGTTTTTTATGGGCCACCGAGTTCTACGTGCTATATGTCTGTATTGGTTTGCAATTTCGACGGAGTATTTATAGAGCTTATACCGTAAAGGCTGCATTTATTGTTAAATGGCATAAAGATTCAAAGCTAATAGGCTCCAAATATGACCGAAGTATTAAGCATGTTCTTAGTAAAGGCAGCTTTCCCCTGATATACCCACCCTGTTTCCCCCATGTCGATTAGCATTTAGCTGCTCTACAACCAATTGTTAAGCACTACGTTTTGCATTTGCGTCGAAGCTTAATATGCTTTCTATTATCAACTATACATAATTAAACAAATAACCGATTTGGGATAATCAGCTCATATAGAACTTGAAAAAGAAGGGTTAGTAATTGCGAATTTAATTTGAACCCGAAATAATTCTTTATTTGTTGCGACGACAGCTGTACTTCAAAGCTACAACGTAACACGCTTTTATTCTCCGTGTGAAAACTTTGACCGCTCTTCGTTTGATATAGTAACCAATACTTGAACAAGCGCCGGGTGATGTGAGTCCCAACGATTTTATGATCGCTAATCAGCTAATGAAATTGCAGCGTTGAAAACAATTAAAAAAATGTCCACAAATCTTACTGACAAAGCAAGAACGGCAGGGACCATTATCTTCATGCTCAGCCTGATTCCTTTTTGGCTTTCATAATGTAACCCGTCACTTTCATTGGCTGTGGAGTGATAGTGGGAAGCGCGCGAAAAACAGTGGCGCCGCGGTGCGGCTCCCGGAAGAGTCATTCGGCGTGCACATCAGTCGGATCGACGCTCCCCCTTGAGGTGTCGCACGCTCCCTATACTTCAGAATGTTTGTTGCGACAATATTGGAGGAGCAGTCAGGGCCAAAAACAATATGAAACAAAAGAAAATACCGAGAGACATTATATAAAAAAGTCGGAATTCGTTTATACATATATATTTGTTTTGTTCTTCGTGAGAACTGCATTCCGCGACCATCGCTCATTCCAGTTTAGCCGAAGGCCGGTGTGCCTCTGCGAAATCACGCCAGCAGTTTTTCACGTCCTGCGATGACTCCACCCACGGATGCGGTGGCATTCATTTTCTTCCGGTTTCCAGAGTTGCTTATCTTTCTAGAACCCCCATAGTGCACGCGGCGGAGAACACTCCACAGGTATACCGTATCCCTCCACACCTTCCGGTCGTGCGTTATACCCACGAAAAAAAAAAAACGAATAAAAGACGAGAAACAGATTGCGAATCGTCCCGACACAAGCCGCGACCGAGAGACAGTTATTTGAGGGGCTCGCCGCCCACTATCGCGCGAGCTCATCGCATGGCGTGACTAAGAAGGCCCCGTAGGAGCCTTCCTTCCTCCCGCGCTCGCTCACGGGCCAAACCCGAGATCCGTCGTGCGCTGGGGCGGCAAGCAACCCTCACCGTGGTGGTGGTGCATTCCAGGACCGGCGCACAGACGACCTCAAAAAGCCGTTTCTCTTCCTCTCCCGCTTCCCAAATTCACTGCTCCCGTTAAGAATGCCCGCTCTCTCTGAGGTCGGCCCCTCCTCCCTCCCCAAGAAGCCCTCTCTCTTTCCCTCTCTGGAGGGCCCGTGGTGGCAAAGACTGCAGTGCTGCCGAGACCCGCATACAGGGGTTCCCGGGCCGTGTCCAAGTCTGGCGCGGCGAAAAGCGATCTACGATGACGCAACGGCCCCCGGGCGTCCGGGGGTGGAGGAGGTCCTCTGTTTTGGTGCAGGATTAAAATAGAAGCGACCGGCACTGCCGAGCGCGGTCCGTGTGGCCTGTGTGTGCGGTTCTCTCTCGACTCTCCTTTTCGTGCTGCGGAGGGGATGGAGGGAGGGAGGTGGCGCACTCGAATTTATTCGAGCTGGAATTCGCTTTTGTTTTGACTCTGGTGACGGTGGAGCTAGGTGCTGGGTGTCGGCGAAAAAACTTTGCTGTCTTTTTTATCTTTATTTTTTTTTTGGTTGGAGTTGCACTCGAGAAAATCGGGTTACTTTTCTTTGTGACACCGTGTGTTGTGGTAGCCACTGACATTGGGAGAAGGAATGCTGGCTGCTGACTGGGGGCTCGTACCGTAGAGGCTTGCATACATGATCCGTGATGAAGTTTTATCCTCATGATTTCAGTCGTGTGCTTCATTGAGATAAATTGTAACGAGCTGAGGCGAAAACAAAAAAAAGATAGTTTAAATTGAAAGGCACTTTTTTCACTTCTAAGGTCCATTCTTGCAAAGGTTGTTGATCATTCTTTTATATGTACTTGGCTTATCCAAATATAATTGTGGGCCTCGCCCACCTTTCTGATTTTCGCTTGCGCTGAGGGATCAAAGTTTTAACAATAGAACTCGACGTTTAGGCACGACGAACACAAAAAGGGACACATGCTTCAAATGATAGTCAAATATGCTACGCGCGAGATGCCTTTAGTAGCGAGCGACGTCCTAAATATTTATGTCAACGCCGACGCTCGCCTTGACCTTTTGTTAAGTCTAGTGTGCTTATAAAATCCTAAAACTCTCTTTGTGTATAATATTTCGTAGTGTACCACATCGATTATATTCAGCAAAAGAAATGAATAAAAGGACAGCAAGAGCCAGGTTTAAATTAACATAATATAAAGCTCGTAACATAACACAGTTGAACGTGTCCTTATCGGCACGCATAAATATATATTCAAATAGGATTTACCGAAAGCGAATATATCGCTCATGCCGTTCCGTTTAAAATATAAGCACAAATCAAAACTTCGTTAAGTTACACAAACTAGTTTTAATGGAGGCCTCTGGATGAATTATGTTTTGTTTTCACACCTACATACCCTTTCAACAATAATAACGAAAATATAACCGACTATGTAAATTTTGTGGGAACATTTAAAATATGCATTCAATGCGCTTTAAACTTCTTTTTATTTATTTAGTACGCGTTACTTTGGGAATGCATTGTCTCGGTACGGACGACACATTCCTACTGCAGGGTAGACGAACTCTTCCGGATAGAGTGGGGAATAACTCAAAACAAAAGAAAGTCAACCATGCGAACAGCACGATTTGCGACGAAAAAAAAGAGGGCGAAGAGTGGAGACCGTACAGGGGCCAGGGAGATCCTACCGGCGTCACTGTAGGCGGCGATGGACCACACAGAGCACCGGCATAAACGGGAGCCTTTGTCCGAAGACTTGCTTTTGGGATCTTTTTCGTCGTCGGAGATTCCCGAAACACCATACACCCGTTTGATCTTACGGCGCACCGCAACGGACGCTACGTGGCATCCCAGCCAATCTAGCATGCCACTTACAACGTCCCAGGCGTCGCTTCGACCCTTCTAAAGGTAACGTGATCCTCAAAAAGCCTTGGATTGGCTTCGATGGATCAGAGTGTTCTCAGAGGTCCATCGTAAGGTAAAACAAAGTATATGCTCTCCTTTTCCTCTTTTTTCTTCCTTCGGTTACATTATTGGCGGCTGCCGCCGTTTTCCTCGGCGGATACGTCGAGGATGTATATATACGTGTTCGGCACGGCTGAGTCCTCCCGGAACACGCCCCGGGAATTCGTGGTGCTGCTGACGTCACGGATGTCACGTGAGCGTCCGCAGAAGGCGAAACAAGCTTGTTTCTGCCAAGCGGTGCGTGACACTGCATGCACAACAATCGATGCTGCGTCTGATGCGTGCGGCGCAGAGCGAATTGTTGCTCCGGCGAGGCGAGAGCACGCGCGAGGTTGGTGCGGCGGTCCGCCGGCGGGGTATACGGACGACACCCAGCAGAGCCACTAAATAAACTTCGCTTAGGGTATCGGCGCACTCTGTGCCCCGATTTTCTTTTCTGGGCGCCGCCATCTTGGTGCTGAGTGCAGAGCAGTCACAACTGTCGATCGTCACAATGAAAAAATGCGACCTCTTCTGCTTTAGAGTCACTCTTAAAAATAGAGTGTGTATTGAGTTATACCCCTTGTCCCATCTGTAACACTCCACAGACGTCGAACCGCCGACACCAACTTTCGAAAACGGCTTGGTAGTGACCGACACAACTTATTAAAATAGCTAACGTACGCATTAAAGGCTACACTGAGACAATCAAAGGTTTTTTTGGCCCTGCTGCAAAACCTCAATGTTTCTTTTTTCTTCTTTCCAGTCTTTGATACGCACATTAGCTATTTAGTACGTTATATCCAACAGCCATCAAGCTGCTCGTAATAGTTGGCTTCGCCAGCTCGACGTCAGTGGACTGAACGTCCAAATGTAGTTGTGGGGTGTTACATGTGGGACAAGGGGTGTAGACTTACACATCTTCTATTTCTAAGAGTGCACGGTGTTAGAGGAAGCTCAGAAGATATTGTCTTCGCTCGGTCGCGAACTGGTTTAACATTTCTGGAGGACGGGACAGCGTTTCCTGCGATTGCAGATAAAGCTTCAAGTAACTGAAAACCAAGATTTTAAGCACCACGATGTGTGAAGTGTCGTCACTTTACAGCGTAGCTTATTTAGTGGCTCTAGCGACACTATACGTAAGTTACGCTTCCGAGTCACAACACTTAAGCCATCTTGGCACTTAAAATCATTGTTGCCAGATATCTGAAGCCTTATCTGAAATCGCATGTCAAAACAGTCCCCGACAGACCAAGACGACGTCGCCTTGGCTTCCTGACGCTCTACCTAAAGCTAAGGAAGCCGTATTTTCGCATCGCAACGACCGTCAATTGTACCCGCTCCACACGAAGCACCAAAATGTCGACGCCCATAAGAGAGTCGGGAACAGAGTGCCGCTACCCGAAGAATAGTTTTTTTAGTGAATGTTGCGCAGTTTTTTAAACATACGACTACGTTTTTGGTTAGTGTACGATACGAAATACGTTTCCTGTTTTATGTTTCTAAAGAGTAACATTTCATGCTTCGCTTCACCTTAATGTGAACTGCAGCTGCAAATGAGCTCGTGGTTTTAGCGTTAGCTTTTCTTTTTAATAGGTAAAAACAACCAAAACGGCTGGACGAGTTGTGCGCAGCTGACATACGTACGCACTCCAAAACTATGATCACGCGTCTTCGCCCATGTTATGCCTGAATCACATTGTGCGAATTTTCTTCCTATTTTGGAACTGCAGCGTTTAGCCCAACAGCCTCCACCACTTATTTTTTATTTTTTTGCTTTGGCACGAGCGGCGTCACAATAGAACCATTTGCTGTCTTACCCAAGCATCAAGGAGAATGCAGGGATTGGTGTTCCACGCGCCACACGCGCACGCCTTTCCCTGTATGCAAAGATTCGAAGTAAATAACCAAAAGAAAGCATTGACGGACGCGCGTGCAAGATGCCATTTGTTTTAGGTATTTGCTTTAGAAAAGTTACTACTGCTGAGGCCAGCTAACTGACTGCTGGCGCTGCTCGGAACGCTACCAATCCTCTAGCATTCTCCTGTGATGCCTATGCAAAAGACGGCTGGAGATGGTGCACTTGCAAGTCAGCATACTCCGCTCGCCCGTCTTGCTATTGTTACTGAAGTAGCGCGAGTTAGTCTTTGATAAGCAGCGTATAGCACAATAGCGTCAACTCCGTGCGCACACGCCTTGAGTACCATCAGTGACGAGGCAAATGCCACGTGATCTGCGAGGATGCGTATCAGAGAGGCAGCGTCTCTGCCTGATAACATGAGCAGAGAGATGAGTTTCGCTTGTTCGAAACTGCAAGCTCGGATGATTGGAGATAAAGATAAAAAAATTTCCACTTTTCAAGAGTGCTGAGCTCCGAATATTGTCGATCAATATTACGACCAACCTCGTTTTCAAAACTGCGGAGGATAGAACCAAAACGTTTATCTGTTGTCAGCATCGGACAGTCTGTACAGTCTTAAGTAAGTTCTGTAGAGTCATGTTTTTATCGGGTGACGTTAAGTGATTGCGGAGCTTATGTTGGCTTCAAATATGTTTTTGCACCGGTGCTACCCCATCAGTTATGTGCACCCGGTTATAGGCCGCCCTTTGACAGCCAGAAATGCTGCCCCAAAACTAGAACTGAGCACTGAAATGCCCAGAATAATCAACCAGCAGCCAAGATTAACAGTTACTCACGATATTCCTAGAGTCGGTGACAGGTTAAGAACGAAGTGGAAGCTCCTCCCACCTCTTTCCACTCTAGTAGAGCGAACGCTGGAGAGGAGGCGACCTCCTCTCCACCGTTCGCTCCGCTGAAAGTGGAAAGGGGTTGAGAGCTTCGTTCTTGACTGTCACCGGCTATAGAAACTACCACTGAATATCCGGAATAGCCATGTTGTTCCATGACAAATTTTCGTTTATAATATCTCACACGCATCATTCTGCCCTGGTCCCTTACTAAAATGCAATAATATAAAAAAAAAACCTGACATTTTAGAAACAGAACTAACTAACGACACGGTTCAAGGTTTTGATATTATTATCGAAGCAGAAGGAGCCTTTCTAATGGTGTCTAACCCTTTACATCTTGATTGCCAACTCGATTCACCTGATGTTTTTTGAAATTCCAAAGAAGCAGTCGCTCATCAGATGTTTTTTACGCAGTTGATGAGGTTTAGCAATATAAAATATTTCGAACGATACATATCTGGCATTGATGAATCCTTAGCTAACGAATTCGGCAGCACGTCGTAGTTCCTCATCAGCCAACATAAAATTTCACCGCCCTACGACGGGTCGGTCGGACTTGATACAATACATACATATGCGTACATACATATGTTTATTGCATAATAAACAAGTACATAAATTTCCCTGGCCCGCGGAAGCACGTGTGTGCATGTGGGCAGGACGCTGTTGCAATGAATAGGAGTAGTCTTATTACTCTTAAACAAAACAACGTACCGGCATGCTTCCGTCAAAAAAAAAAAAAAAAGAAACAGAAAAAAGAATGTTACATTTTACAAAATCCAATAAGTTACAAACTCCGTAACTGTAAAACTTTGAAAACCACAAGATGGAAACACTTACACAGAACGACAAACCAACTGACTTCCAAATAAAAAGAAAAAAAAAAGAGACCAGAGGCTACAAATTTATTTATGCAACACGGTAATTGCATCACTCTCTCAGCTCTCTCTTAACGATCCTAAGTGACTGCAAATCCAAAAGTCCAACTGGCAGCGTGTTATAATAAGTCATGTGAAACCTAAGAAAATCAATACAATACAATTAAATACAATGCAATCTTGATTTCTTTCGCATTTGAATTCTTAGGGAGAACCCGTGTTCGGATCATGCGTATCATTTGATTGCACTCTAATGTCGACGCGATTAAATGCGTCATGTAATAAAAATTCAGAGACCCTTACACATTTCTGAGGCTTGCTTTGTTTAGTCCGCCGGCATTGTTCGAAGGAACTAACGTTCAGATGAAGCGGTGATCACCAACAAACTGGGTGGGCTAAAAAAAAATAAAAAAGTCAATGCCACATTAACGTGTTTCCAACCTTCCTCGGTTCAATTGAAGTGAGCCTTCTTCCGTGTCTTTGTGAAGGCCTAGAATTTTGTGCATGATATTCAAGGGTAGAGGTTTGCAATGCACGGGACGAATTGCTTCATTACAGTGCTTGCCTCCGATGGCCTCGTCTCATCACTGATGGCCTTTGCGATGCACGCTCTAAGCTCCCCGACACACTTGACCCTTGTAGCGTACTAACGTCAACGACGGAACGTTTCCCATGGCTCATGCAGGCGTCAGCCTGACAAACGCGATTTAGACAGATTCGAGGTTGAATATATAAATTTAGTATTTATTCACCTTAAATCCAAGGCCCCAAAACATCAATTACGGTCATAAATAAGGGGGTTAACTGCTCACAGCCAACTGAATTGATGTCTTTTTCTTCTTCTTTGAGCCTGAAGATGTTAAAAATATTATGTTGCGGGTACCCCAGCAAAAGAATATTTTGCGGCTGCGCGGACTAAAAACAAAGTACTACTGCTAAACAACGTGAAAAAACTTAATAAATCTTATTTTCAGTTTTTTTTTTTTCAAATTCAAATCCTGGGTGGCGGGCTGGCAGGTGCACTCGCGTACGGGTTTTAACCTTTCTGCACAGCCGTGCACGCACCCAGGATCACATTTTCGTATGCAAATAAATATTATTATTATTATTATTATTACAAAAACACACTACTTGTTTAAGTGAGGACGGCCCGATCTGTTTTTTTATACATTCTTTGCTCAGAACGAAGATGTATAACCGCAAACAACCGATATTAAAACACACACTACTTTCATGAAAAATACGAAAGCAATTAACACGAACACTGTACTAATCGACAAAAAGCGACCGAGCTACATTCATTGGCAGGCACCTCCCCCCCCCCCCCCGCCCCACGTAAATGCATAAACACGTGTTTTTCGTTTTTTTCAGTAGCAGTGTAGAAAGAATGTGCGAAAGATTTCTTCAGGTGGTCGGATTAGTATTCTTTTGAGTAGTCCATCTTAACTCGTTTGAAACTGTGAACCGGCTCATAAATTGCTCCTGGAGACGGTCACTTCTACTAGTTTTAACAGGGCTTCAATTAAGACAAATCGCCGTGACTTCCTCGGCTTGTAGCCGCTCTTCCAGAACTTTGTCTCGGTCAGGCGATTGCTGAAACTGCGGTGTCGTTGAAAGCAGAACGAGGTCGGTGGGGTAGAATATTTTTTCCGCCACCGGGCGAGAAACGTCGATTCGTTCAAGTAGAACGTTCGTTAGCCACTTACCGGACGCCCCGTTCTGTCTTTATCGAACGGAGCCTGTCGACACAATTGTGGCAATTCAAAAACGAGACTGTGTTTGTCTTCTAATGGTCGGTGTGGATGCAGGAGATTTATTTGCTGGAGGCACTTTTATCGATTTTTGGATGAATACAAGGAGAGTCAAGCAGCTCGCAATCAATACGCGAGTAATTAAATAAATAAATAGACCAAACTCCGGAAAATAAGACGTAGTTGGCGTTCGCTGGTCCGAATTCAAGACGTCCATATTACCATTGCCCGGGGCAGAGCGGTTTGATAATGATTTGGAGCATGGGCAACGATCACGTGAGCATGGCATTCCCCCGTGATGAATGCAAGGGATATACCGTGCACACATATACAATACTGTATATTTTAATTTAGTTTTAGAATGATAAAATGTTAATAATCTTGGGCTGTATCGAGAATCACAGAATAAAAGATTATAGTAACATGAATACGTTGACATGAATACAACCATAGAAAATTAAATCAAGGGCTGTCGTCGCGCAAAAAAAGAAGAGATGTGTGGTTGAGTGCGATTGGTTTCCTCTTAATTTGATGCAGTACGACATGTCAATACGGTCAGTTTGAATGTCACCTGAATGTTGAAAAAGGGATTTGTATTCCTCCTGATTTTTTTTTGGCGCTTACTGTACGTGTGATGTTTGGTGAATTGATTAAGATGAGCGCTACAATGACATCCGAGAAGAGCAACCAGATCCCAGTAATGAACTTCCATGTGAACAATCATGAGAACAAGTGCCGCATCACAAACCTCTCATTCAAGCAACACCATTTTATTTTTTAGCTTGATATTTATTCCTCTGACACAGCAGTAACGCAAAGCTATGTAGCGGAATGTCACTTTTTAAATAAGAAATCTAACGTGTGCTACGTGATCCATAAAATGTTCAGAAATGAGAGCTAACTTAAAAATAATCTCATGGAAAACATTTCTTCTTCAGTGACTTCTTTGGCCGCAGTGCTACCGGATTACCGCATGATGCACAAAATGAATGTGACTATAATTCTACATTTTATGCGTGGTATCGTCCTGCTGTCAGCGTGCCAAGTGGCGCCTACGGAATCTCAAGGATGCGCAGTCCTATATTTATGAGTTAACGAGAACATGTCGATGGTCCGGCGTGTTTTGCTTTACAAGATGTGCTTTGAAACGGACCTCTGACTCAGAGCGAAGAAAACGAAAAGTCCATTAAAGCGTACCTGCAGATGCACGCACACACTGTATGTCTATATATGTATTCTAGTGGGACAGCCCTTTGCGACCAAGACAGCCCGCCGAGCGCCGAGTGTTGCCTCAACGCTCAGGTATTGTATACTAAATGCTTACTCATACGGAATATCGAATTCAAGATCATTCCGACACGAAGAATCTAAAATCCCCCTGGTAATCCTCGTCCTGAACATTCGCGGCCACCAACCGTTTCTTCAGGGGACAGCTAAAAGAAGAAAACTGAACTGCACTAAATTACCAGAGAAGGCGGTTTAGACGTGAGAACTTCAAAACATCAAATATATATATATATATATATATATATATATATATATATATATATATATATATATATATATATATATATATATCAGTGTGTCGAACCGAAAAAAATACGGGTTCGGTTACGGTTCAGGTTCAGGTAAATTAATTTTGTTCCGGTTCAGTTCCGGTTCGATTAATTCGATCCGCGAACCGGTTCGCGAACCGGTTCGGGGCGCTGAACCGGTTCGCGAACCGGTTCGGAAATTATAAATGACAAATTGCAACATCAAAATAAATTACAAATAAAACATCTGAAATCAGCACATACGAAACGGGATACATCGTCGAAACTAGTAGTGCATAACGTTTATAAAAGCCTGTAGCCAATGCAAGCGGCAAACAACGACTGTCTGATGACAGGGCTGTCTGTCACGGGCGCTAACTCCAGCGTCTGCTGAGCGTTGGTTTGAGCGCACGCGCCCGCTTGAGTCCCATGACTACGCTGGGCAGGCGACGGAAGCAACAGAAGCTCGGCAGATCCTTTGTCAAATTCGAAAGTGCGCGCAGCTTCGCTTCTCCGCGAGCGACTAGGGTTTGTATCCCTGTTTTTTTCTCCCGCATTTATCGAGTTTCCGGTACGAAAAAATACGGCATGTAAATCTTGACACTTCATAGCTCGATATACTCTGACCGGTGGTTGGGGCAGCGAAGAGCAGATATAATTCATGAATGCTCATTTCAACTGTAAATAAAATTTCTTTCTCTCCCTCAAACATTATCAAACTCCACAGCCTTTTCTTTTCTCATTCCGATGGAAGCAAGCTTCAAGAACTCGCGCGTTCTAGAAACGTGTTATGAAATGAGCACACAGCAGCATTTAGGATTTACGAGATTGTAAAAAAATGAAATCCCGTGACGCGATTTTTTTTTTTTTTGCACAGCCTTTTAATTTTTTTTTTCCGTGCAAGCCGCGACCAGCGCAATACTGGTTCCTATGTCAAGATTCATGGATGCAGCGTTTGTCAAGATTCATGGATGCAGCGTTTATATTCCTAAGACTGAGTGGAGAAGAAAAATATGTAAGCGAGGTGTGTGTCAGTTGACGGCACTTAAAAAACAAATGGCATTGATAGCACATTCATTGTCAACAGCGCGTGGCCGAACCGTTTTGACATGAGCCGGTAACCGTTATTTTTTTCCGGTTCAGTTCCGGTTCGGGTTCATCGCGATAACAATATAACGGTTCGGGTTCGGGTTCAGTTCCGGAAAAAATACCGGTTCGGTTCCGGTTTTCGGTTCGGTTCGGTTCCGGTTCGACACCCTGATATATATATATATATATATATATATATATATATATATATATATATATATATATATATATATATATATATATATATATATATATATATATATATATATATATATATATATATATATATATATATATATATATATATATATATATATATATATATATATTTATATTTATTTTTTCTTTCGCTTCGTTTTTGATAAGAGGTGCCGCTTTCAAGGTTCGCGGCGTTTTTCTACATTTTTACGCTGTTAGCTTTGAAGCAAGTATGGAACATGTGTGCCGGGGTTCGTCACGACTGCTTGCGATGAGCGTAAAGCTGCAAAAATGTTTGCGCTAAATGAATTAGGGAATAATGCGTGGTACTCTTAGTGAGCTTAATTTTACACACGCACCGACTGCCGCAGCACCCTTTCAGAAGAGGGAAAGCTGATATTGTAACGCAACCGATGCTTTGATTGCTACATGATAGGAACTGCAAATCAGTAATGAATGGGAAGCATAGTTTGAATGAATTCACAAATAAATGACACCTGTCGTTAAAGACTGAGTCATTTTGATATTACTTTTCATGACCCAGAAGTATATAGGTTATCCAGCCCACAGAAAAAAAAAGGCATACTCTTCCACCCCTTGTCACATATAAGACACCCCAAAATTTCAGTTGGATGTACAACGTGCTGAAGTTGAACCGACGGTACCAACTTTCACGAGCGGCTTGATGGCCGAGGGGTGCAAGTTATTAAAATAGCTATACTTCGTTTCACCTTATGTGCGAGCGAAGGCAAAACTGGAAGCGCGAGCACGAAAGCTCCGTGCGTTCAGGGTTTGCTCGAGCGCGCGAGCTGGAGAGAAATGCAAAAAGCGCTGGTCTCGCGCTTCTAGCTTTGGCTTCTCTCGCAGATAAAGTGAAACGAAGTATAATGTACGTGAAACTGAGTGCAAGAAAAGTAATCGGGGTTTTCTTGGCCGAAGTGCAAAACTGCAGTTTTTTTTTCTGTAGTTTTTTCATACGTACTTTAGCTGTTTAATTAAGTATATATCACCGTTCTCAAACCACTTGTTAAAGTTGGGGCCGTCTGTTCGACGTCAGTGCGCTGTACGCCGAACTGAAGTTTTGGGGTGTATTATATGTGACAAAGGGTGTAATGGCTACACCCTTTTTTTAGAGGTTATACGGCGTGCTCTTTTTAAGGCGAGAGCCTTACATGTCCCAGTGAGCGAAAAATCAGAGTAAATGGCCATAAAAGCGCGATTGCGCGGCACGCGCCGCTCAATCGTAGGCTCAAGGACGATGCTGTCCTTGGCGCCGTCCTTGCGGTCGTCCTAGACCTCTAGGACGACCTCACTTGTCACAGTACGTGAAAAACAAGCGGCGTAGTCGGCGTTGTGCCCGAAAGATGGCCATAAAATAGATCATCAAGCGTCATCAGCGTGATGTCATCAAGCGTCATCATACGTCATCAGCGTGATCTCACCACCGGAGCGCCGTGTGCAAAAGGTGCGCTTCGGAAGTCATCTCTGCTCGTTGGGTGCTTCGTGCGATGGAGTGTGAGGCGACCGCGTCCGCATCTAGGGCCTCGACATCAGCCAGCTGGGTCTACGTCTACGGCGCTTTCTGCAGGCAAACGTGGCCACCCACGCAAATACGCCACAGCCTCCTTAAAAGGATGGTGAACCGAAATTTACATTTCAGAAAACAATGCAGGAGCTGTATAGGTGGGACGCTACAATCTCTACAACACTACTCGTAAGGCGATATCTCGAATGGACGGCCGTATTTTCGGAAAAAGAGGTCGAGATTGAACGAGGCCGACGAGGCGCGTGACGTCAAGATATCTCGTTTCCTCCTCTATTCGCTTCGCCCCCTCAAGGCGGCGAGGCGGAGAAGACGTGAGGCCGTTCCCTCTCCTTCTCGGAAAATCAAGACGTAAACATATCTGTCAAATGCGCCTCCTTTCTTTGAAAAATACGGTCATCCGTTCGAGATATCGCTGCATGAGTGATGTTTTGGTGTTTGTAGCATCCCGTTGCACGCTTTTGCCGCCGTGTTTTGTGGAATCAAGATTTCGGTTCAGCATCCCTTTAAGTGTCCTCCTCTAGGCGTCGTTCTCGACGTCGACCTAGACGGCGTCATCTAGGCGTCGTTGTCGAGGTCGTCCTAGACGTCGTCCTTAAGGTCGTACCAGAGGTCGTCATAGAAGTCGTCCTCGACGTCGTCCTAGCTACGTCCTTGACTGGCTTTCGCCTTTCTACACGTAAGCAGTCTTAAGCGTACTCGTGTAATGTTTTATTTGTGTGTACATTGTGCGCGATGAACAATCTCTAATAATGTTGAAGGCCCACACAAACTGTATCCGGATTAAAGCAATTGGGTCGTTTATATTGTTGAGGGCAATGCAAAATGAGTGGTTCCTGTATCTTGCGACGTTTAAAATACAACAAAAATATAAAAAAATTAAAAAAATTAGTTGCAATTTTTACTTTTAAAGTCTTACAATGCACGAAAGGCGGTTTTTAGGAGCGACTGTTTCAAATGTTTCAAAGGCTTTGAACTGTCTTTACGGTAGTGAAGTACCTATACTTTTATAAATTTTGAGGAAACTGAATTTGTGTTTCACTTGACCAGGCCGGGGAGAATGGGAGAAAGGTCAAGTGGGGAGGGAGGGATGAGGATGGGCACTGCAGGAGGAGGGAAGGAATGGGGGAGAGAAGGGCGTGGGAGAGATAAAGGAGGGAGGGGAGGGGTTCAGATGAAGAAAGTGCACTGTAGGAGAGTCAAAAGAGGGATTGGGAGAGGGCGAGAGGGAAGAGAGGAAATACTAATGAATTTCTTGGCTATATTCAGCGGGGAAACTGAATTGGTGTATAGGTCACGTGACGTCGATTTCCCCTGTAAATTTGAAGAGCAAACTGAATGTATGTTTAGGTCACGAAACGATAATTTTCCCGGTAAACTTAGCGGGCAAATCGAATTGACGCATAGGTCACGTGCCGTCCATTCCCCAAGGAGTATAGGTCACATGACCTCATTTGACGTCACTTTCCCCGCTAAGTTTAGAAGAAAATACACGAACGGGCGGACGGACGAACGGTCTACATTTTGGGATTGGGGGTCCCATTCAAAAGTTTTTCACGCTTTAAAAATGGAAGACTATAAACATTTAGTACGCCGCAGCGAAAGAAAAAGAATGCGCTTAGTCGACCTGAGGAGTGCTTGTTTTTGAGGCATGCTAAGTGTATGTCAGCATATTGACACGTCTGGCACTTAGAAGTCTTCAGAAGTCATCGGTTATCCGAAAAAAGTTCCGCGTTGACTTCACTGGTTCAGTCGACGTGAACGTGGAAGGAAGCAGACAACCAGCCTGTTCTGTGATCGGCCACAGCGGACGAGACGAAATACTATACTCGTAGAAGATGTAGCGCGACTTCAGTTGCAGTTTAATGAGCATTCGAAGAATGGAAAGATAAGGGAACCCCTTCTCCTGCGGATACAACGCGGAAGTATTGTAGGAGAGGTCAACAACACTGCAAGCTCCTTATTCGCGCGACCTTCGCGCGGTAGGAAATGTTCGACTCCCGGACGTCGCAACCAGATGCCGTGCGCAACGCCGCATAAAAAGAACAAAACAAGAAGTTATGCTGGAGGGTTGCTCCATTGCAGGTTTCCGATATCGTCCATGTTAATTGGGCGCGTTCGGATTTCCTGTCGCTGTACGCGAGCTGTGTAAACAAAGTCACGCGCAACATGTGGAACTGCCAAAAACAGCCTGACTATATAATATAGTCTCTTGTAACATAAGGAGAGAGGAGAGTAGGGCCCACAAAAAACAACGTTCCGCTTCATGCCCAGTGTGGAGAGATGCATCGTCTCTCCACACTGGCAAAACCAACCTTGCTTTTTTTTTTGCACCAATTTTGGAGCTGAGCAGACGGATATTGTTTTCTTTTTTAATTCTGTAAGGTAAGAAAATTGCTGCGTTCGTATTGGTTGGCTCAGTGACGTCATTTCCTTCAGCGAATTCGGAGCCGAGCCTTTTCATCATCGTCATAATTTACTGAACCTTGCACTGATGAGCAAGTAATGGAACGCCTTTTTTCTTCGTCTTTAATGCCGAATATTTACAGTCCTGTTCGGAATAGATGTCCGAAGGAATTTTAAATAACCTATTTTTCTAATTGAAGAGGGAACGTCGAGGTTACATTTTGCACCAGAACTTGGACTAAAACACGTTAAATCTACAGAGCACCAGGTGAAATGATCTTCCGGTCTTACTCAGTCGTAGGCGTTAGTTTTCAATGTCAGCCTGCGTAATGGAGTTATACTTTTCATAATTAGGTCGAAGCTGGAGTTTGCTTCTGTCGTATGGAATTCTATGCCGAGAGCAAGTCGTCTGCTTCTTGCCCAGGAGTCGCGGTGACGTCAGAATGACAGCCGAGCTCTGATTGGCTAGAATAGTGGGTAGACCTCAACGCTAGATGCCTCGAGGTACACCCACTATGTTGTTTTACTCGGCCAATAAGAGCTCGGCGTTCTGACATCATCAACCCTCTACAAGGAGCAGACGAACTTGAGGTCCACCTTTGGCGCACGCACCAAGAAATGAATGAAAATGTCCAGAAGCGTTTCTTTCGAATTTTGTATGATCAGTATGTCGGTCGCACAGTTTACTTTGAATATAGAAGACTCTTAGAAGGATGTTGTTGTTCTACCTTGAGCGCTAGACGCCGCCGCAGAGATCTTATATTTTTGTTGAAATGCCTTCACGGAGTAATCGATTGCCCTAATCTTACTTCAGCGATTAATATTCGTGTTCTGAGACGATTTTCGCGAATTTCTCTTACATTTTATGCCAATCAAATCTTCCAAACTTGCCCCATGACACGCATTCAGAACTTGTATAATACCATCGACACTCCAAGTATTCACGTTTTTAACCCATCTTTTATCGCGTTGAAATGTTTCCTTAATCATCTCTAGAGTTAGTGTTCCCCTTTTTGCTATATGTACATTGCGCATCTTTACAACGGCAAAAGCTGTTGAGCACAAAAAAAGAAAAAAAGAAATGAATAAATATTTTCTATAGGTGACTGTACAATTTGTTTTGATTACCTTTACGAAATTTCGAGCTGACGATAAAAAAATATATAGTTGAACGTGAGCGCGTTGGTTTTTTTAACTTGTTAAAGAAAGAATAAACAAAAAAGGACGTACAAGGACGGACAAGGACGGACATCTGTCCGTCCTTGTCCGTACTTTTGTTTATTCTTTCTGTAACAAGATAAAAATAGTTTATTGTGTTATACATAACGAATATTTGTTAGAATACCAATATTCTCGCAACTTTTAACGCGTTCGTTTTAAAACAAAAATAAAAAATAAAAGTAAATAAATATATTGTTAAAATTTATTTACACAAATGTACGTGTCTCAAGATCCATCAATTACACAATTACAGTTTCATTTTTTTTTGTGAACGGACATTGTGAGTTATTAGTAGCACAGTAGTTGTGTAGGCTAGAAAGGACAGCTGTTTTTTCCAATTTATAGACAGGATTAGGAGATATAAATATAGGTGTTTATAGGTAAACATCAGCTCACTATTCTTGATACCCGGCGATTGTTAATCGTATTTTTGTTTCTTTCATAGAACCACAACGTCTGCGCCATATTTATGTACTGCCGTGAATACGTCGAGAAATCGAGAAAGGCAATCGAAAGCGGGAGAATTTCAGCGTTGGACAAGATACTACACCAAAGTAATTAAGATAAGGTATAAAACAACTACTTCAGAAAGTATTTAGAATACTACTCAAGTTACTTTCACCTCCAAATATTTCAAATAGAGTACAAATACTTACAAGTGTAACACAATTACCCTCTAAAATAATTCCATAATTGCGTAAACAAAGTCAAAGATAAAACGATAAAAAATCGTGCTTTTTTGGATGTTCTCTTTTTATTTCCTTCTATATTTTATTTTGTTGTCATTTTGCACCTGCATAGTTGGCCGTGACTTGTTTTCTGCCCCGTGTGCGGCCGTTTCAGCTCCGAACTTGCAATCGGTTCAGTAGATCTTCAAATTTTTTCAAAGAAAAATACATTTGAGAAAATGAGTACGAGATCTAACGTATTTGCAAGATACAAAATACTATTGAAAGTATTTTAAATGCAGCATTTTGTTGTAGAGTATATGACACAGGCACAAGTCTGGAGCATTTAAAGTCTCAAATTCCACCGACCGCATAGAACATTCCTATAATCGCCTTCTGCGGGCTGGCGTCGACCGGGCTGTGGAACGCTGACAGAGCATGCGCAGCAGCACCCCAGTGACTCAGCAACTTTTGCCTGGCTAATAAACGCTAGTAAGGTGTCCAATGTCGGAGAATAGTCAAACAAGAGCACGGAGTTGGACGCGAGTGCGGCGTCAACGTTCGGCTCCGTCTCGTCTCCACGCTGATTGGTCACGAATCTGAGGCGAAAGCTGACGCAGCACTCGTGTCCAATCCGTGCGCTGCGTCGGCCTCGCCGATGATAACCGAGCGATACGTACGCGAGGAGCGAGCGGTCGCTCCCTCCCATACAACACGGGGGATAAACACGAACCGGGTACAGAGCCGAACGGTGCAACAACGGCTTATCGGGCAAAAAGAGCTAGCGCTAATAAGAGCGAGGCCCAATCTCTTCGAGGAGTGGAAAGAACTTGACGTCACCGAGGGAGGCCTCTTTGCGCACGGAACGCGGCGAGCTTTTTCCCTCGGCACGGCGCGGTCGAGAGCGAACCTCCCCGTTCAACCGACGACGCCGGAAAGCAGGCGCTGCTCACTCACTCCGCCGCGAGATCGCCGATTCGAAAAGAGGCAGCGGCACCGACTGCGGAGAGCGACGCAAAGGATCGCGTAGCCGCCGTCGTTGTTCGTCCTGCGTGTCGCACGGGCCGCTCTGCTGTCTCCACCACACGACAACGCGCGGCGGTTTCGTCTCCCCCTTCGACAACAGTGTGTGTGCGCGAAAAAAGGTTTTTGTTTTTATAGCGTCTCCGCTTTTATTTATTTTTTTCTTCCCTCCTTGTTTGTACTTAGCGTTGTTTTTGTTTAGCCGCAATAACTTCCCCCTTCCATTTTTCGTTCGCTTCCCTTTCTCGCGCTCTGTCTCCTCCCCCGTTGTGAACCGAGGCGGCTCACACAACGATCCCCTGATCAAACGAACGAACGACCGATCCTCGAGTGCAAGGGTGCCCTTTCTTGCTCCTCCGGCGCTTCTTCTTCATCTTCTCCGGAGCGGAGGGACTTTTGGAACTGACAACTACGCTCTGTAAACTTTTTTATTTTTATTAGGAGTTTTTCTTGAGCGAAGGAAACTTTCGGTGAGGAGTGTAGGGAACAGGATTCAGCCATGGTTGACTCGGTGATAACGGTGAAGCTACAGCGCGGCGAAGGAACGCCCTGGGGGTTTCGACTCTCCGGAGGCAAAGATTTCGGATTTCCACTTTCCGTCCAACGGGTGAGTTTCTCTTTTTTAATTTGTCTTTTTGTCTCGTAACGTAGTGCTTAGTAGATATCTTTAAAAATGAGAGTACTGGAGTTTTGTGTGTGTGTATATACGTGTGTCTGTGTACGTGTGTTGTTACGGAGTTGCTGTGCTTTTTTGTTTTGCGCCTTTTGAGACAAAGGTGGGTTGGCAGTGAGTTAGTGGAGTGGTTGACTCGGTTTCTGGCCCGGACGCACGAACCGGGTTTCTAAATCTGTCCGCTGACGCTCACTCTCGAATTCCGTTTCGAGGTGTCTGGGACGTCCTGGGTTGGGTTGTTGCGTCGTACTTCCTCAACTCGATACTGTCTAAAATAGCAGAGATGAAAAAACTTAAAACCTGAGCAACATTTTTACTGTCTATTTCCTGTTATGGAATTAATTCTGAATCAAGCTCAAATTTAATGCATATAATCTCACACCTATCCTTATGAGCCTTTCGAGTATATGCGCAATCAAAAGTTCACATTGTTCCAACTATATAAAAAAAGGGAGTAATATGTTTTGAGGTTTAAGACGAATAAGTACTCAACCACAGGTGGCGGCGAGGTTTCTCTGAGATAACTTAGAAAACTCGACGTATTTTGGAGTTACACTTTTTTATGAAAAACGCAAGAACGAGAACAACTTAACCTCTTACAGTTTGAAATTGGCGCTGCTTATTCGGCGCGGGAGATTAGGTTTCTCAAGTAACGCACTTCTGCCGGCTTTGCTCGAAAAGCATGTTAATAGTTCAGGAACAGGATATACACAATTGTAATGAAAAGACTAAGTGCGCAGACGAGCTGGTGGTACCTAATCATGTCGTTTATTGTTTGAGACTGTGGTGCAGGAAAAGAAAAACCTTTTAGTCGAAGGAACCGACACAGAAAGGAACGTCTCAAACAACGTCTCAAACCCAGTGTTCGGTTTGAGACGTCTCAGGTGTTAAACGACATGACGATTGTAATATATTATTTTTATTTTGTCTAGTAAAAAAGGCATGTATACAGATGTTTGAAAACGATCTATAGACGATTTTGTAACCTATGCATGACGGTAACAAAGAAAGGTAAAAACAAATGCAGGATGCCAATAAATCAGTCGCGTACAAGTAACACTCGAGTTCATTGAAAGGGTCTAAGATGCAGAAAAAAATGTGAACATATATTTTCTTGAGCTGTTGTGCTCGTCTCATTTCCGATATTTAAAATGAATGATGACCAAAGGCACGGAAAAAACAAATATGTTCGGCAGGGAAACAACATGTGGGAATACCTAAATTTTTTTAAAAGCGAGCAGCCTCATAACGGATGCAGATGGGTTTTTACGATCTGTATTTTGTCGCCACGTCCAGGACAGTCTGTGGAGACATATGACTATCCTCATTGCCGAAATAGCTTGCATGGGTCGACGAAACAACAATCTGCGCTCGTTTATATAACAAAAAAGAAGGATAAACAAACGAAACGTACCGTGAATAAGACAAAGCTAGACATAGAAATCACAAGAAGTATTTTGATGTCCTTCAGCTGAAGAATTCTTAATTCTTCAATATAAATTGTTCAATTAAAAAAAGTAGTTTGGTCAATGTAAATTCATGGCATTGTACAACGTGCATTAAGCTTCTCGTAATATATGCGTGTGAAGATTGAGTATAGGTGCTTGAGCATTCCAATCCAAAAGCCTCTGATCGCCCTACGCAATTAAATGATAACAAAAAAGATGTCATAAGAATTGACGATAAACTATCCCAATTCAAAGACATATTCAGATCATAACACACATAGATAATTACCCACAGACGTTTGCGTAGCGTACGCACTTCAGTCAAGGACGAATATACATAGAACTGTCTGAGACAAGGAGTACATTATATTCGGTGCAACGCTGATAGTGATCTTACTGGAGCATACCTCGCGGTTCTGAGTCACTGATTATATGACGCGAGCAAAATGGGTGTTGTCTATAAGAATGGAAACGGCAGTTTTTGCCGCTGAATACGTGCTTGGGCGATAGGGTATCTGAAGCGAGAAATGATAGTATCGCGTGGTTTTGTGGATTCTCGTCGACGAGAATTTGAACTAGGGCTTTGCGACCAGTGGTTCAAATCGAATAGTGCTGTGCCTTTCAACGCCTTCAAAGTTCAAGGACAAGCCACGACAGATTAGCAAGTTTTAGAATTGAGTAGATTAAAGCTTTGCGGACGCAAAGAAATGGCGCCGTCACCATTGGGTGTGCCTCGAGCAAAACCGCATTTTGAATTGGTGCATGGTAAGGACGATATTTTTTTTTGCCTTTCTTCCTGTTGTTTTGCGCTATATATCCTCATGATGGACAACCAATTAGCCCGCCAGATCACCTTAACGCAACAGTTTCTTATCGCCTTCGAGATTTAGGGTTATACTATAGTCGGGGACAGGGGAAGAAACCAGTAAGTAGATGTTTCGCCTCGACAGTCAGCTTTCGCCCTTCATAACGCTTCGTCGCTCGCGCAGCCAAAACCAGGCGGAAGGAAAAGATCAAGCTGTGGAGCCATTGACTGGGTTTTTAACCTGTCACCAACCATTAGTGTTAGTACATTTCGTATAAAATATATGCAGCTCAAGTGCACGCGAGGGCAATGAAAGGTACGCCATATTAAGTGAGAGGACAACTGCACTCTCGTCGGTCGCACTGAATCGAACATATTTCAAACTTGGCACGTGTTCCGAACGATGTTGTGGTTCGACTTGAGACGTCGAAAGGTCATGAAACGGAGAAACATGTATCATCCTTGCGTACCAAAGAACGATAGCGGAGATTAATCTTGAGAAGCATCGAGCATCCTTGGCCCTGCGCACCATGTCGCGAGTTGTGTCGTACACCGATAAATGAAATTACTATCTTCTACGACAAATGCCCCAAATATTCCCACTATTAAGCAACCAGAATGCGTACACACTTTCCCCCCCCCCTAAACCCCCGGACTTCCGCTTTCGCCGCGCATTATTCATCATGACGTACGTATAGTCGGCGTGCATTTAAGCTGTGGCATCTCAGAAACGGATAGTCTAGGATTTTCGCGTCTCTTTGAATTGCAAGTTTCCGCGTGCACCCTCATAGCTAGTATAGACGCTTCCCGCGTATTTTATTTGCGTCGCGTGTTAAATGTCGCGCGTGTCACGCATACAGGTACAGCGAAGCTTGCGATCTTCTGACTCGCCGCTTGTCCGGAGGAAGGGCCCAGGTCATGATGGATGGTCGCGTATTTCCTGAACCGACGTTCGGCGGCTTACGCAACCCTGGTTGTGGAATATGTACGCTTTTCCTAGCTCGCAGTGTGCCGCTCACTCGCTTCACCCCGATTTCGTGCGGGCGCTTTTTCGTCATTGTTTTTATGCGTCAAAAGGCTTACAAAACGAGAAAACAATGTCTTCGAAACGTTTAGTTTTAGAGGAACCGATTCCTCGAAACGCAGTTTCAGGTAACCAGCCACTTACATTGAGAGAAAAGTGCGCCGCGAAAGATGGCGGTAGCCATGGCGAATCTTCAAACGGCGCGTATGGTAGCGTCGCATAGCAAAACAGAGCATATTATATTCTGAGGGAGGTGTAACGTCGTTATTTGTAACTGGATAGTTTTCTTTGTAAACAAAGTAACAACATTGCTGTTTTTAGCAAATAGAGATGAGTCACATAATATCATTACTCTTGTATCACGTAAAAAGTAACTGTCTTTAGTAGTCTTTGCACCGGTGTATTTACGTCACGATACAGAAGTTCGGAATAAATAAGACTGTGACAGAGAACGGAAGCAAGCAGTACGCCACCAACAATCTGCTTAAAATTATATTGTAGCTAAAAAAAAAAAGAACTTGTTACGATTAAGGCTGGATAAGGTGTTATCTTCTGAATTCTGTAAAAAAATAGCTTAGATACATTTTAAGCGCGATCAGCGTGAGGCATTCCTTTTTAGTAATTTATAGTTTATTTTATACATTCTAGCTTTGCTTTTTTTTATTTCACTTTTGATCAAGAGAGGGTTAGCGCGATAGGCTAATAGCGTTCTAAAGTACCTGCTTTAGGGAAGCACGTAACGTCATAGCTCTCGAAAGCTTCAAAATAGAAGGATGCTTAGAGACTAGGGTTTTGGTAATCCAAGCGCGTGCCAAATACTGATGCAATGAACTTTAAAAAAAAGTTAGGTAAAATAAAGGACTAGAATGAGTCGCCGTGGTTGGGTTACCGTCTACTGAAACCGGTCTGGAGCAAATAAAACAAAAACAAATAACAATGACGCCGTAAAAACAAAAGTAAGAACAAAATCTCGGATGTTTAGGATGAGGCGTAAAAGGATTACGCTTCACGTATGCACCACTAAAACGGAAATACCTGACCGCTGAACAAGCCCCGTGCAAGTATGAAGCCGATGCGGGAATTTAAACGCAAGTTTACATGAGAGCAGTGTCCTCCTGCACCTTATCATACGGTTGATATATGGAAGAAAACAAAATTAGCACGGCCCTAAGCGGAAAAGAAACTAGGGAAAATAAATGAGCAGTTTTGTGGGTGATGGGAGTTAGTCCTCGTAAAGTCGTCTCCATGGGTGGGCCGTTCAGAGGAGGGGCACATTGGACAGATTCGCCCATCCTAGTTTGACGAGCCGAATCAGCGACTAAAGACAGATCATTACGGAGCGCTGCCAATATAACCACGGGGGGTGAGCTATCACAGGGCATCTGGCCACCGTCGTGATATCCTACGCGTCAAGTTTAACGAAATAAGAGTGAGTGTGCAGGCAACCTGGTGATAATTAATCATAATGTAACACCTGAGACTTTGGTGCGTGAAAATTAACTCTTGTCTATTTCTTCTCGATTTATTTTTTAACTTTCACGCACCACAGTCTCAGGCGTTGCGTTAAGTTTGTTTGAGTTTAACTTTTATTATTGGGTTACTGTGTCCAATCGATAGATGAATAGATAAAAAATATGCCGGCTCAATATTTTGTTTTCGGCGGTGAACTTTTGTTTTTGAATATTATTTTGTTCGGGGCCTTCACATTAAGGAGTGTGCCAAGCGCTTATTTATATAAGAAATATCTTAAGCTTGTGTTTTGCTTTGAATTATTCACCACCAATAGCTAAACGACTGACCCACCGCAAACTTCACTTTTCATTGTCGCAGTCGGTTGTGCCATCAGTCATATAAATGACTTCTGATAACGGGCACTCCATTCAATCTGTACAAATCTTGAACGTAGAAAAGGACAGGATTAACAGGTAATGCAAAATAATATATTGGACAAATATCTCAACGCGACGCATTGAAAGCTGTATGTAAACACATTAAGAGGACGGCAGATCTTCCCTCGAAAAAGTGCCAGGGGCGCTGTGGGCGCATACAATAATTTACTTCTATGTCTGATATCTAAGCCTTTCTAGTAGAATATACGATTATCCTGCCGTCCTCTTTACCACTTTCTTCCCTTTTCTTTCACGCTGTCCCACCTCGAGATCTTTGTTTATGTGAAATGGCGTTCATGGCTTCAATAACCACGGCCTCCCATTATCCCTCCTGAACTCACAAGAACGTAACGGCTGACCTTGATTTGTAACACATTGTAAACACCTGCAAAAATTCATGTGACAAAAAAAAAAGAAATAAAACGCGCCCTTAAAGAATGTCGGTTAAAAACGGACGTGAGTAATTTTCGTGCTCTCAGTGCCGAACAACGGTTCACCGGAAACGAAGCCAGCCTTCTGCGTAATATTTTGACCCTGACAGATCCATTTTCAACCCATTGCGTGGGCACCGAACAAGCAAAATGCAGGAGTGAAACGAGGAAAGACGAGCAGCCGCGCGTTCCTGGCGCTCGTCTGTGTTTATTTTCGGAGGCCATTTTCGGTCCCGGGCCCGTCCGGGTGCTGCAACGCCAGCCGCTTTTGAGCGAAATCCAAGGTACGGCCATCGCAGTCGGCTAGGAAGGCGCTCTCTCAAACTGGCATTGTCGACACCGATTCCTTTGGCTGCAAAGGCCGCTTCACACTGCCCTGTTTTCTTACGTTACGTTACAAAAGCTTAAGGCTCTGTTACTCAGCAAACGCGACGTGGGGCAGCGCACACAGATGCTGATTGGTCGCAGATATCGAGTTCCTGCTCGCCGGCCAATGAAAGGCGCTTGTTCTGCGTTACGCTGCGCTCAACATCGGAGTATAACAGGGCCTTTAAACGTACCGTGAGGAAACGGTGCTGTGTGCACCAGCCTCAATTACGTCTTGTTACACGTGCTACTTAAGGAAACCCAGGATCTCTATTGCCGGTGAAAAGTTAAGAACTTAGTGCACCCCAGGCACGTAGCCAGGATTTTGTTTCGGGGGGGGGGGGGGGGGGGCGGGTCCGCCTATGGCAAAATGCTGTATGAGGGGTAGGGGGAGAGGAGGTCCCAGAAAAATGGAAGATTTCCGAGGGGGGGGCGGGCCTTATGGAACGCCCCCTTCGCCCCCCCCTTGATACTTGCCTGGTACACCCTAGGAAATGCCTGCGCGTCTACTTACCCGCGAAACAATTGAAGAGCCATTCTCTGCGATCTAAGAAATCCACTCAGCAAATGTTTAGGCGGAACATCCGTTTAGTGCTAAAAATGAAGTCTGCGCTGCGGCACTACGCAATGCGAAAGCGTCATGCTTGCATTGCGTAATGCCACAGCGCAGAATTCATTTTAAGACGTATGACGCTCAGGCGCATACGCTCTGAACTATTTTTGGAAAGGAAACTGGATCTTGAAAAGTGTACTAAACGATACAAGGAACGCGAATTAGTCGCAAGACGTTAGTTGAAAGTAAGGTACAGGTCAATTGAAATAAAACTGAGCATTTTAGGGTAGCCTCTTGACAACAATTATGATAAATTTAGAATTATTTTAGAAATGTATTCAAAATATTTTTAGTGGTTTAATTATTTCTTAACGTGTATGCTCATGAAGAGCTAATGCCATGCTAGTGATGCATAACAGAAATATATCTAATTAGTCGGAAACAACTAAGTGCTAGAAATCTGAGTTAAAAATGTCAATATCAGCTTTACCGATGGTTTTATATCATATTAAAATTATGCGACTGCACACTCACACTTTGGAACATTACTAATTCCAAGTAGTTGAGGGGTTGTAAAAATTCGTCGTAGCACAAATCTCGACATTATGTCATATACTACAATGATGCTTATTTCAAACTCAAACTTCGCTCTGGTTCACCGGGGTCAACGAGTCTAGGTTCTGCAAATTTGGTAGGCGGCCAAAAGACACCCTGCCACAAAACCTAGCACCGCTGCTTGTAGATTTTCATAACGCACAAAGAGAAATGGGCGTAATTTGAAGAAAGTTCCAGGGTCGCTGCAATTACGGGTAATTAGGTTGCGCCAATTCAAGATGCGCAACGCTGCTTCACTTCCTAATGACGCTCGTTGTTCTTTTAGTTCGCACACTTAAACAGCTGCAGGGACGCGGGAAAGTTGTCCCGTATCTTGGATGCTTAACGATGAGGCGATCGTTGGCTCTTTACCTTTTCTCAGGAACTCTACGCGCTTGCGACATGAACCGCATAAAAACCACGCCCGCTCCTTGTCTTCTTTTGATTCCTTTTTGTGAATGGATTGCAATTATCCACCTAACACTGCGCAATTTAAGAGTACGTGATTACGAGTAAATAGGTCTAAGTGCGATTAATTAAATGCTATAAATAGATATATAATTGACCCTGTGGTGTATTTTTGCGTGGTCTTCTTTCTCCTTTAATTTTAATCTTAGAAATACATTTTTCGTTTTTTTTTCTGTTAGCTTGCCCTTTTTTTTAGCTGTTACCTACAGCTCCTGCTTTTACTTTGCTTGACTTTTTTATATGCTTTGAAATACAAGTCAAACAACCAAGACGACTACATTTAAAAAAAATATTAGGTACAGCCCGACCGAATGAAAAACCTAAGTGAGCAAGGTCTCTCCATTATTAAACAAGGTCATTTGAGGAGCCCTCCTCCCCAACCCCTTAATAAATATTGGCAACTTTGTTATCATCTCTAAACACATAAACTCCGACCTACAGACACTCAACAGACAGTAGCGTATTGACTCGCGTCTCCCTGCAGCTAAGCGAACATTCCTAGATAAGGTGATGTAATAACTTGACAAAATGAGCAGTTCTCAGGTTGTTGCTAGCACTACCCTGCCTGTAACACGCATTCGTCTGGCGTATTTAGCGTCCTCTACCACCCATGAATTCAAAGTGGTTCCAAAGTAGCAACGAATTGCGTCACAGGAGGCGGCGCGTCCTGCCGTCGGATATCGCGATCCTGCCGACAGACCGTTTTCAAAAGTCCGCACCAACGCCTGTCCGTTATTGCTCCCTCACCTGCTCTGAGCACGTATTGGACACGAGTGCTGACGTCAGCGTTCGGCGAGGATTCGGGTCCAATCACGCACTTCGTGACCGAGCAATGGTGACCGCCAATGTTGCTTGATGGACTTCTGAAAATGGTCTGTTGGTCGTAGCAAAAAAACTGTCGAAAAAGGCGAGCGGACGCTAGGGTCGCTGTCGTCGCGGCGTTGGGTCTGCTTCTGGCTGCAGAGCGAGCTGCAGCAGAACAGACGTCCGCCGCTTCCACCTCCGCGGCTGTGACACCGCCAGGATCGCGGCAGTCGCCGTCATGAAACTTCTCGTGACGTCGTAAGGCGGAAATCGAGGGACCACTTTTAGGACGCGGTAATTCAGCCGTTCGTAGTCGCGTTCCAGGCGCCACACCGGCACCGAACAGCGTTCCACGTGCGACAATTAAGGAGCCCCCTTCACCGGGTTCGTTGAGTGGAAGGCAAATAGAACGTGACACTGATGCGAAGCAATGCTCTACGGGCTCAGCTCCGAGTCGCGGGCCCTGGCCGAGGCGTGCGGGGCGCGTTCTTCGACAGCGTCACTCGGCGCCGGCCGAGCTATTCCAGGCGCGCCTAAATATAAGAGCCCTCCTTGGACCGAGAGGAACACGGCCAGGCCGTCCTCCGAAGTGAGGCAGCCCCGAACGGGGGCTTTCCAAGGAGTTCCCTGGGCTGCAGCAGCGCGTTCCCAATTTCCTATTTTCTACGCAGACGCGGGGGAGTCCCAGCGAATGCGTCTCTGGGCAATACTGCTTAGGTGAATCAAAGCCTTTCCACTTTCCACCCCTTCAGTGGTGTTCTGAAGCCCCCAAATTAGTACGTTTAAAATAAAAAATAATAATTAAAAAAACAGTGTTAACTCTTGAGTTTTAAAAGCCATATATGATCATTAAATAAAACATGAATATGCCACCACTACTACGATATAAGACAATATGCTGTTTAAAGAATGAGTCGTACAAATATGAGTAAATATATTCGCCGCTTTAGAGTTGCTATATTCAATCCCAAAATCAATGTCATTTTGGAGGAAGGAAGATTACCAAGAAAGGATCACCGAACAAGAAGAAAATGACATTGACTCAATTGTGACCGTGGGATCGGGCGCCGGTTCTTGTATATATTTTCAATGACAGGCGGTGTTTTGTGTACTAGGTAATGGATTGAACACGAAGGACAATCTGCGACGAGGAAATTGTTTTCCCGTGAAGGATTTGCCATTGGAGCGTTCGCCGAAAAGGTCAATCTGAAGCGAGCGCAAGTCCAACCATCTTCGCTCGGAAACCCATCGGGGTAGCGACTACCATCATCGAATGTCGCTTTTCGCCACGTGAGGCTGCGGTCACTAGAGGTCATGCCGGCATTTTATGTCGGAAACTATGCCGCTCGGTCGACTGGGAAGAAGGGCCGTATGGTCGGTTTCGACGTGGCGAGTTTGATCTTGAACGTTTTTTCTAGTCTTTTTTTTCTCCAAATCGGAGATCGTGTTTCTTCAACGGAAATCCTTTGAAGACAGGATGGCAACGATGGTGTCAGGAAAGGCAGACGATAAGGAAAGCACGCCTACAAAATCGTGTTCTTGCGGTACGCAAAAAAAAAAAAGAAGGAAACTGTCCGGAAACGCAAGAATAAATATATATATCGTGTCAATGTGCAAGGGATAGAAGGAGTGGCCAGCGCTAGGCATATACCTGTACCACACTCTCCGAAGTCTGAGACAACTTCACGCTGGTAAACACAGTTACTCAAAAGAAATCAAAAGAAAATAGCATAACCATGTGCTGATCGTGCCATATTTCTTTAAGATCGGCAGTGACAATACGCCAGCCTCGTGTCAAAGTTACAAACACAAGAATGCATTTAATAGTGTTCCTGACCAATCTATGCAACCGTTGTCATGAACTCTTGGAAGTGCTGTCAGTTATAATAAATAAGGTCCCGACACATTCTGTCGCAAGGTTTTAATTGACATGGCTGTTAGATCACGGCATTCGAGGAACCAAACGACGGCATAGCATTCTGTTTATCCGAGCATAATTTATTGATTTCTACTTAGATAAAGTATAATAATAACAGTTTTTTTTAAAGAACGACATATTTTTATTGTTGTCTGGTATGAATGCTTAAAGCTAGCAGACTTTGCCTTTACTACACTTCTCGAATGCCTTAGAACGCGAAACGACGGCGTCCGGAGTTTGGCTCATTCAGTCGAACGCTTTCGACGAGTGCAGTGGAAACAGAGGCAGCTAGCTTTATATCTACCCACTAATCATTCCAATCAGAGCTCGGCGTTCCTGACGTGCCCTCGCTCTCTTCTCCTCTCCCTCCCTCAGTTTCTCGGCGGTTACCATTGCTTTATCAGAGCCCTCACGTAAAAAAATGAAAATAAACTTTAGTTCTCCCCGGCCTCTGTTCTTAGCAGTGCCATCAATTAAAAGGGTTCATAAATAATTATTGCGGAAGATCACAGGTGGCAACACGCTGTTTTCATCTGAAGTTCAGTTTTAACGGTTGTGTTTGCTTTCAGACACAGCTGAAGGATATTGACGCTATAGAATAATATGCCCTTTTTAAAATTTTATTGAAGCTCAGAGAACCCAACCACAGATCACATCGGTCCTCTACTCTCCTTCTTTAACGTATTATTTTCATTTGTTTCAAACGTTTTTAGACGAGTAGTTTGCACTTACATCTCATAATTTTTAGTAAAAAAAAAAAAATTCCACGCTCAAAGTTTGATTGTTTTTGAATTGATAAAAGGTAAATGAAAACTTAAAAAAAAAAGAAAAAGAAAAAAGAAAAAAAGGAAGATGACTGTATTTGTATCTGAGAGGATCAGAACTGCAAGTATTAAAAGAAGGATAGACACATGTAATAGTCTGTACTAATTTGCCAAGTATTTATTCTACGAAAATGAATTATGAACCGTTTCTTAATCGGATTATTTTATTTCTGAAAAACAAGGAAATTTTTATCTTGAGATTATCTAATGAAAATCTTGAATGCAACTGGTGGTTAGCCAATTTCGTGCTTCGGTATAATAAACAAGGATTAAAAAAAAAACGAACTATAGATCATTAAGCTGTTTACAAAAGGAAAGTCTAGGGTGCATAACAGTTCAATGGCGCGAGTTTGCCAATTTGGCGTGGGTGGGAAGCACACACCAAACGCAAGAACATCGAGAATGGCTGCTGCTAGAAGCCTTCTCGTCGAACGCTGTATATTAACGTCGAAAAGCATGCCTTAATCATGCGGATTCAAGCACGCTCTTTACTTAGAAACCAGGGGTTGCATCCTAGGATCAAAATGAATGGACGTCTCTAATAAGGGAATCATCAACGCAGTCCGCAAACTTCTCCTTTCGATGCCCTCCCTCAGAAATCGACCCGGAGGAAGAGAGACGCTCCGAGGCTTTGTCCGCCATTGCATGACGGGGCGGTTTCGTCAAGGCCTTTATGCAGATGACAAACTTCTCTGAGAACCCAGTCGGGGTCTCCCACCTTGAATGACAAGGCGCGTATGCAAACTCCCCTTCCGCATATCGCTCCGTGCACGAGTCACTGAGCACAGGGACCCCAAGAAGCGAAGGTCGCAACTGAGCACCCTACGACGACAACAGCCAAGTCGATGCAGTGACGCACATGCGTCACTACTTGGTGGTTCAGGCGTTCCGTGTTCTTAGGTGTTTGATGAGTGCAGTGGAGACAAAGACTGCCTTTGTCTCCACTGCAGTCGGCGAACTCGGTTGAATGCGAAAGCCAAACGTCGAACGCCGCGGTCGTTCCTTGCTCTAACGCGTTCGAAGAGTGATGTGGAGACAGAGGCAGCTAGCTTTACGTCTACCTAGAGTCACTGAATGTTCTCAGGGTGCCGAATTCCATTCACTCCTCTTACCGTAAGTAAATCCCGCAGTATCCAGTTCTGATTGGCTGGTTTAGGCCGGGGCGAAAGTTATCAGTCGGCCATTTTGTAAATCGGCCCCCCCCCAAAACAAACAAAAAACAAAAACGTAAGTAAAACGTTTCCGCGTTACGACGGGTATGGCGAGTTAGGACCAAACAAACGGTGCGGTTAAATTGTTCTAGTTTTGTTTGTTTATATCCAGTGGCCGCTAATCTTCTTCGCCAAAGAAGATTGCCGGCTCGTTTGCTCGCTTCCGGTTGCGATGGTGCAGCTTTTGAAACTCTACACCACACACACTACGCCTAACACTCAACTTCGATCTGTTTCGAGGAGAGAGAGAGAGAGAAGCGAGACAGCGGGGAGCAAGTCACGTACCGCTCGGAACGTAGGAAAGAACTTTAATAAAGACAAACTAGTGTCGCCACAGGCCAGGAACGTGGATTGAAGAGCTCACACGGGAACGAACGCTACACTGTACGCGCTTCGCTTCGACCGCACAGGGCGGCTCCATGTTGGGGATCGCGACTGCTGCACCGTGACTCGGCTCTGAAGCCAAGCTTGGGTGTTCTGGTACTCTGGTAACATTCAGTGACTCTACTAAGCCTTCCAATGAGAGGTCGGCGTTCTGACGTCTGGGCGCGCTCTCGTTTCCTCCTCTCCCTCAGCTTTTCGGCGCATTGTTTCGTGACTAAAATAAGAGACTACAGTGCGCAGTCAGAAGGAACGAAGTCGGTGGCTATAGTGTATTTCATTGCGCGAAAAGATGTTTCAGTTCGCATTTGCTCATATGATGCTAGTTTTGATACTTATTCGCTGATAGATTGCAGAGGATATGGTGGGTAAAATCACGAAAAATCACGAAAGCCTTTGTCGCTTCGCGTTTGGCTTCATATACTGTTCCTAACGGGTGACGATGCGATATTTTTGACTCTTCAATAATTATGAGACGATCGGGGCTGACCACGTCAAGCCGATGTTCGTAAGTGGTCACTATCAGTGGGTATAGCGGTTCTTGTTTTAGATGATTTAGGTATTACTACAGTTTGACACCGGGTACAAACGCCCTAGGTTCTCCTGGTGTAGTTCATTTCAACACGCGATTCAATATGAGTTCTTTAAAACAAGTACAGTTCGAGAAAAAAGCCGTCTGCTCACACTCACACGCAGACATGCACGCACAAACACGCACACGGAAGCACGTAAAAACATACTCTCTCACACAAAAATGCGCACACATATGTAAACGTGGACGTACGTACAGACCAGAGGCATAAAGTTAGGCGAACACAAAGTATACAGACCAAACATTCGGAGCATAGCAGCTATAGAAAGACGCAGCTAAGAGGACTGGCATGCACTTACATAACATTTTCAGGAACTGCATTGTGGCTGATTCGCTTGTAAACATACGTTCTTTAAACTGCGCAGAAGCATCCATATTTTCGAACGCGTAGGGCCGCGCGATATAAACGTGCATAATCCGGTGGCCGCCTTGGAACAGCTTGTTTTCCTGGTTTTCTTTCTCTTCTTATTCATTTTATTTATTAATTTTATTTATTGCTCGCAGTCTCCCCACATGCAACAACTCGGCTCTAAAGTGCCCCCAAGGCTAAATACGAGCCTCTGAAAGACTCCCGGAACCTCGCCATTGAAAACTCCACAAAGACGCACACGCTTTGCGAGACACCAAGAGAGAGCTAGAGCGCCCTCCATAGTGTCCCCGCAAATCACGCAACAGAAAATGAAATAAAAAGAGAAGCAAAAGAACGTTTTTGCGAAAACTTTATTAAAGTAGGGCATAACTTTGGCGAGGGCCGCATTGTTAAAGTGCGAAAACAAAAGCACGATCGGTAAACGTTGACACGAGCTTTGGCGTTGGCGTCCGAAGATTATGGGCGCGATACTCGTAATGTATTCTCAATGTCGGCGATATGACCTCGTGGCGAACGGCGAATGAAAACTGTGGCGGGAGTGGGTGGATCTGTGCTGCACGCCGCGAGCACTGCGTTCGGCGCAGAACTGTCTAGACGGCGGAAAATATGGCGCTGCGCTGGGGGCGATCGGCGGCGGATCGACGGCAGCCCCCGATATATAGTTGTTAAGGCATTCAGTTTTTCTGTTTTTGTTTTGTTTTGTTTACACTAATCTATTGGCTGTCGGGGCGTCGCACTCTCAGTATCGTAATAATGACGCCCACGGTAGCGGAATGGGAAATGGGGCCAGAAGATATACACCGCAACGGTCAACCTGACAAAAAAAAATAAAGAAACAAAAAAATAAACTTATCTTTGTCATCTTGAAAGCGGTGATTTACTCCTCGTGCCTTGGCGGGAAACAACCTTTCGTATTATCGCGTGGCCGTTTGCATTTATATGGGCTATCAAAACACCTCGTTTCTCATACAAAGGTGGGCGGTTGTTAAAAAAAAAAAGCGAGTAATGAGATTTCTTTATTTTTTCTATATGATGCAAAGCTAGTGATAAGACAAAGTGTTTATACTTTAAGAACTTTGATAAAACTAAGCTGAAAATTCATAGAAATATTTGAACTGTGGTTATGTTGAAATTTTAAGGAGAATCCGTCGATAGAATTCTATGTCCAATTTGTGACTAGAATGGAGAATCAAGGAATATTGTACACCATGTCAAACAGGACTTTGCCTTGTATCGTGGTTATTGAGACAACATAGATAGAATGTTCACAATATGTCAACCAAAGCAGTTTCCCCTTCATAGTATCGTTTATGAAGAAAGGCTACGCTAGTCGTCAATTTGACCAAACAAGCGACTTCCTAATATCAGTATTGAAATTGTGTCATGCGCATGGTAATAAACATGCCATTTAGGGCTATTTCCTCTCTACTTTTTAAGGAATTCCATCTGAGCGTCTACCGATTCTTTTGCCGTAAACTTAATGGAGAAAAAAAATGCACATTGAAAATAAGTAACACGTTATAGACCGAACCCTACGGGCAGCAATGCTCGCTAATTGCTAAGCAATGCGAATGTGAGTCGCTGAACTCGGAACATGGTGAGTCGCCGACTCACTGTGCACCATTTATAATTAAGAAAGATATCGTATTTTATTTTTAATAAGTCTGTGGACTACTTGGTTGTGAAACGTAAGACGTGGCTTCTTGTGGTCTTGCTTCCCCGTTTCTGATTGGCTCTTGGCCATTCTTATCGGCTAATGATTGGCTGATTCCCGGGCCTCGCCGCGCTCTGGTTTTCTTCAGCTGTCAGCGGCTGCGTTTACGTGGAAACGACTGTAACGCATTGAATGTAGAAGGAACCAATCACACGCGCCCAGTTTCATGTCTTCTTGTTCTACTACCCGATCAAAATCTTCACATCTCACTTTGATGCGCTTCGGCCACATCCATGTGTCAGTGGCTATACTTAGGTTTCAGCTTAATTCCAGACGGAGCTGACGCTACAAGCTGATGGCAGCAATGAGACAGCGTCAGAAGCGCGCCATCATGGTGTTGATCATGTTTCTGAATGTTTTATCATCGCTGAACCAATAAAAAAAATAAAAGGCCCAGTGACTTTTGCTTTTGACGTTGCTTGATTGATCCCATTAGATCGTAGCGTTGGCTGCCCCTGAGCCTAAGCTGAAACTAATGGCGAATTGGCGTGGTGCATTGAGCATCAGGCGAATTCACCCAAGTATAGTATATGGCTGTTTTCTGTCACGCGGCTGCGGCTGTTCTCGGGACGGCGAATGCACAGACGCTTCCCCTTACTGCGCAGGCGCCGTGCCAACAACTGGTGTGGGCAAACACGGACTTCTTTGTGGACAACGTGTTGGTTTATATTGGCGACTTCCGCGAAATCGACGGCACCTATACAGGGGCGGATCCAGAACTCCGTTTTTTTTTTTGGGGGGGGGGGGGGGGGCGGAAAATTTTTAAGGATACTATTCTCCCATTCTTTGTTGTGCAAGGGGGCCCACCCATGTCAAATTGCCCCCCGAGAAGGGGGAGGGAGGAGGGGTCGACTTTGTTTGGGGGGGGGGGGGGCGGCTGTCCCCCCCTCCCCCTTGGATCCGCCACTGCACCTATAGCTGCTAAAACAAAGGGCCGTCAGGTTCGCTCCTCAGCCCTCTCGAACGCGTGAAGAAACGACGAAGGCGCGAAAGTAGGTTACAGAAAAACGCGCGATGAAAATCGCCAATACATGTCCGCGCACGGGCACGCAATTGCACGTTCGCGTCATCGCCTTTCCCTCGAAACACAAGATCGGGAGCCATCGTGGCAGCGGAGGGACGAGCGGACGTCCAGCCACCCCGAAGAACGAGGTACCCGCGCGAAGACATCTCCGTCTACGCACCACCTCCCGTGAAGGCCTCGCGGACAGCCTGGGCCCACGGGGGCCCCTCAACGGGGGTTCTTACCAACGAAAGCGACACCAATAGCGGAGGAAAACGCCGAAGGAACCGGATCGAGAAAGAAAAGAACAGCCGAGAAACCCTCGTAAGATACAAACGCACGCAGGACGGGACGAAGCGTAATCTACGGAGACAGGCTGACCAAGTGCCCGCGTGTCGCGAGTCGCGACACGGAGGGACACCTTGGGGACGACGCGTCGGGCAGACTCGCCCACTCGGCGGCGGCGTCACGTAAGCGGTCGTGCGGCCTGGTTCACGGACGAGTCCGAATGTCGCCAGCGACATCGCGGAGCTGCTCCGCCGTGTTGTTGAATGCTCGTAAATTTAGAGATGAGAGCGGGGAGAATCGGTCGAAAAAGAGCGTGGGGGAGGTCGGCTGTGTCCCCGGGCAGGTACCTCCGAGTTGGACGACGCCCACCTCTGACGGACTGTGTGGGGCCTGCTCTATCCAGGGAACACGAAACAGGGAGTGTAGACCCAAGAGCGTGTTTCGTTTTATTCCCCTTTAATTAGGCGTTTCTAAGACACGTTTTCGTTCTCACACGTTATACGAGTTGGGAGCATGTTACAGCGACCATATCGAGAAACCACAGCAACGAAACCGCGCAAGTTGAGTGAAACGACTAGAGAATGAAATGCTAAAGTGTCTAGTAAGCATCTAAATCCAATTCAGCGGGCACACACCTAAATTCTGGGTTACCAGCGTGTTTGGACATATCTCGGGGTATTGAATATTTTAGAATATCTGTTGACACATGATGATGGCACAAGTTATCGTGTCACTTTTCAGCGACCGCCTTCTTGTAATAAACAACAACAACAACAACAACAACAACAACAACAACAACAACAAGAACAACAACAAAAACAACAACAACAGCAACAACAAGAACAACAACAACAACAACAACACAGCAGCAGCAACAACAACAACAACAACAACAACAACAACAACAACAACAACAACAACAACAACAACAACAACAACACGGCTTGTTTGTAAAATTGATTTGAGTATATTGAGTCGTTTGGCTACAAGTACCAACGCCAGCTTACAACGGCGGGCGACGTTGGTTTAGCACGTGACCATGGACCCGCTGGACACCCATACGAGTGGAGGAGCCACCGGGCAGAGAAAACGACGCTGGATCCATATTCTAGAGCAGTCCAGGCGGTGCATGACTGTAGTGAAATAATGCGTCGTGGAATCTAGAAACCACTACCTTTCGAAGACTTTTGCACGCCATCCACGAGGAGGCGGGTCCTCTTCCTCTGGTTTCCTCCAAACTCCAAACGACAACGGGCGTGCACAACGGTGCCTCTTTCTTTCGCGCTCTTTCGGAATGTTGTTACACGGCACAGTTACTTCCGAAACGTCTTAAGTGACCAAAAAACAAACAAAAACAAAACAAAAAAAGATTCAGCTGCGTTTGAGGGGACACAAGACCAAGGTCAGGCGTTCGCGTTTGCCCACTTTTCCTCGCATTCTGCGCAGCGGATGCTTCTCGCCGCTCTACTGGAAGGCATCTTAATGTTCCTCTCCCACGTAAAGGAGCGCGGCAGTATTCGTTTAGTTCTTTTTTGAGAAACGTCACATGGGCGCGCTTACGTGTGCGTGAAAAATAAAGCTAGCGTTCTGAGAAGCGTCCATCTACAGAGCGTTGCGTATGGCTGAGACGAGAAAGCTGGACGGAAATGATAACTGCCTATTGGGCGGGCGTACTTGGTACCGTGCGCGGTTGTTCGCCGTGCAAACGACCGGCGCCTCGAAAGCAGAACTGGCTTTGCCGTTCAATGCGATGCAATCGGGAGAGTGATAGAATGCTGAGGAAAACCGGGAAGAAAAAAACAAGACGAAGTGCATTACGGGGCTAGCGAAAGCAATCTTTCTTCCTCGAGGATGATTGACGTGGAAAAACGCTGTGCAATAGAATTACATTCGCAAAGCCGGAATTAATAAAAAAATGGAAACCTCGCAGCATTTCTTTTAAATCTGAATTCCAGATACGCGGGTTTTGCAAAATGTAAAAAAACGCCAATAAATTAAATATGTGAATACTGATAGACCACGTAAATGGCAAAATCTGAAAGTCCAGGAACAAGAATGAATTGGGCGTGAATACAGTTCACACAGAAAGAATAAAAACACTGAATTTAGACAAGGGACAGACACTCACAGTTCTTTCAACGAGCAACGACATTTATATGATGCCCATCACACTGCGACAAAACACTTTGTTCGCAGAGAAATTGAGGGAAGACGAAATTAGTAGAAAAGAATACTAGAAAAAACATATATAACTGAATTTAACTTCCTGAAAAGGAAGAAGAAGAAGAAAAATTAGAGGAGACTTTTCCTATGATAGTTCTGGCGCTAGAAATTCCAGCTCAAGTGTCGATAACGTAGGGCTCTGAAATATTTTCTGTGGCATTCTTGATCTTAAATGCTTCAATTATTTCTCGCCCATACTTGTCCTTGTGTGAGCCAAGCACTGTAGTGTTTTCATAGCTTAGGGAGCAATCTTGGCAGGTGCGGGCATGGACTAGCAATTGGATGGTAAGAGTAGAGTATGACGCCTTGTTCACTTCGAGGAAGTGTTCCTTAAGGCGAACGTTCAGGCATCGTCCTGTGTGGCCGATGTATTGGCAGCCACAACTGAGCGGAATGGAATGAATTGGCTTTTCTTGGCATTTAACGTATATGTTGGAGTGCTTGATGGTGCATTCTGGTGGACCACTTTCGTTACTCACCCTTTGGCACATTTGTTTTGGCTTCATCCTACATGTGAAGACCACCTTCGTATCGGACCGGGCAGCGAGACTCTTCAGGTGGTGGGCAGTATTATGCACGTATGGAATGCAGGCCGGGTGTGTGTGTCTGTGCCCTTGTTGTTAGATGAAGGACGGTTGGGGTCTGTGATGAGACACTGGAGACAGGTAGTACGGAGGTGGTCTGCTGGGTACCTGGCTTGGAGAAGTCGGTCATGCTGACTTTGGACGCGTGCTGATGAGAAGTGGGAACAGGATTTTGAACGAGAAGAGGCAAACTTGAAGTGTTTTTTCTCTTATTATTTTTTTATCAACATAATACAGACTTTACTCTTCGTTTAATAAATAATATTCCTGCGTAACCATTCTAAACATTGACAATATCTGTCAATATTTGCCCAACACCTCTCACGGAGACGTGACGCGTCCGAGGGCAACGAAATATGGGAGGTAGTTATGGTAGTTGCAATGTCTACGCACATAAGAAAACATTGATAACGTAAATCATGCACGCAGCCTTCTTCCCCATACCACCATTTCAGTGACTTTGCTGTACACAAACGTCAAATCGTTTATGGTGTTTTGGGGCAGCAATAAACATCCACATCATATGTCATACATACATGAACCCTTCTTAGAAATGAGTAATCAACTGACCAGACATGGGCTGTACACTACAGAAGTGAAACACCAAGAATCAGTAATAGAGGAGTCGAAGTGTTGAACGGCTTCCTATCGACGCTGCCGACGAATGCTTCTTCAATCGACTTTTTTTTTTGTGGAGAGCACGTACACATGGGCCAACAAGTTCAAGATATAACATATTTGGGCGTATAGAAACCAATCTGAATCTTGCATTCATAAAGTATTCATACGGATCGCGGAAATCATCGTGCAGATTGAGAAATGCGTGTTGATTCAGCACTTCCGAAAGAGATTGTGTGCTCTCTGCTCCTGGCCTAGATATCCGTATATGGGTAGCAAAGAGGCTCCTCTCGTGCACCCGGCAAACTGTCGCGTCAGATTCTTTTCCGCCGCGCGAACGTTTGCCAACAGTGTCGACATCACAAGAGGTCCTTTCTACGCATGTGCGCGCCCACACAACTGACGCGTGGAAGAAGAAAGCAATGCACCGACTTCGCCTGGCAAAAGTATTTTAACGACGCTCTGATTATGTTGAGCCGTACGTTTTTGTGGCCGTTTCGGACCCAGAAAACACGGGCTGGTATAACGTTAGCTGCTACTCATTAACTGCTACCCATTAGACTTACCTTATGCTCAAAAATTGAATTAATGGGTTAATTATGATCATTTTCGTTTTAAAATTTAACAAGTCCTTATGAAAAGTTATCCCCAGAAGAAATTCTCTGACTTTTCCTTGCTATGATGTGGTTTTCCGAGGGCGCAGATAGGTCATTTTAAAATCAGGATATTTTAACGGGTCATTTTAATGATTTTACGGTATAATGTTACAAAAAGAAACGGATAGTTTTATTGGTACAAGATCGTAATTCGTGTATATCTTTTTTTAATAAAATGATAGCAGGAATGAGTTGTATTATAATACAATGGGCATTGACACGGACGAGTTTTTTTATTGAATAAAAACAAATAAGATGAAACAAACACGGGGTTGATTATACCGCATACTTCCTGGTTTAAGCAGGTACCCCTTTTTTGCCTTATTCGTAAACCTTGAAAGTGAATTGCGGAACAAATGTTTTATAATCAAGCTTTCAGACATTGGTGCAATACTACAGCCCAGGACGGATAGGATTCCATACGACATATTCCTTGCATTACACTGAATTCATTGTACAGGTGACACCACGCGCATCGAGGGGGCGAAAAACAAATACGAACGTGAAGTCTTTCTTATCCATCTCTCTCCTAAGTCTCCTTCGTATCCATCTCTCTCCTAACATCACGCAAAAAAAAAAAAATATAATATATATATATATATATATATTTATTCGTTTTTGTTAGATTCTGCTCGCTCTGACTTGTAGAAAAAGGAAAATTATGAAGAACATTTAAGCAGCATATAAAGTGCCCCAGTCCTATTTTTCTCCTTGCTCTTTCTTAGGAAGTACATGATCCTAAATAGAAAAAAAGAAACAACTTAAAGTTCTTTACAACGCTAAAAAAAAAGAACAACGCTAAAATGAAGGCTTAACATAGCGACACAAAGGCAATCGCGAAGGCGTACTGGTTGAGGTGTGCGTCACTCGTAGCCTGAATTGCTTTGCGGCGCTAAACACCAATATTTGCTTTCTCGTTAAGGTTCATTTGGCACATGAATTTCACTTACTCCCGTCGTCTGTTCTTACAGTATTGAGACCAACCATGCCATGAATGCAATATTAATTTGAGTTCAGGTAAATTTGCTTGGTAATCCTTGTGTACCACAACTCTTCAAGAAATACATCGCCATATATGCAGGGTGTTTCACGAAGGTGGACAAATTCGATATTGCGAAAACTACGCGTCGCACCAAAAACGGCTGGTGTCGTTTTGGTCCTGGGCAAGGGACCTTTTAAGGAAAATTATTAAAGTCCGAGATAATTATATTGTTAATTATTTTTGCGTAATTAACTTTTTTATTATTGGGTTTAAGGGCATGGTTTCAATCAGAAAATTGCTCAGCATTGTCATAAAACACTAAATCAACAAATTGCAGAACGATAGAAGGCACGGGAAGCGTTTTACGGCTTTCTGAAAAACCGTACAAATTCGACGGGTTTTTAAGTTTCGGTTTGTTATCGGAGCGCATCTCCGCCCCGGCAGCACCGCGCCCCGTGGAGAGATAGTACAACCAACCTCTGCTGCGCTGTCATCGCGCGACGCAGCAGAGGCTGGTTGCACTATCTCTCCACAGGGCGCGGTGCTGCCGGGGCGGAGATGCGCTCCGATAACAAACCGAAACTTAAAAACCCGTCGAATTTGTACGGTTTCTCAGAAAGCCGTAAAATGCTTCCCGTGCCTTCTATCGTTCTGCAATTTGTTGATTTAGTGTCTTTCGACGACGCTGAACAATTTTCTAATTGAAACAATGCCCTTAAACACAATATTAAAAAAGTTAATTACGCAAAAATAATTAAAAATTTAACTATCTCGGACTTTAATAATTTTCCGAAATAGGCCCCTGGCCCGGGACCAAAAGACATAAGCCTTTTTTTCTTGCGACGCGTAGCTTTCGCAATATCGAATTTGTCCACCTTTCGTGAAACACCCTGTATATATATATATATATTTGATCCCATAATGGCTTCTGGCTTGTAAAGCGATGTGTATTGACGATATCTGCATCTTGCATGAGTCATGATGTGTCTTTCCAATTAGCAAATGAAGTTAAGCAAAAGAAGCACAACGTCAAGACCAATAATTCATCGCTCGGTAATAGTAGCAATGGTTACTAAATTACTCATAACAACACAACAGTCATTGTTCTGGGTACTAAGACGCAAGTGTATGTAACACCACAAAAATTACTAGAATCTAGCAATGAAAAGAGGAACCAAGGCCATGAGAAGAGCATGTCACAACGGTCATTAAGATATTAGTCAGAAAAAGTCGGGAAATGACTGGATTTGTCACCAACCTAAGTTTCTAAGATTCACGCATGTCTCCTTTCTCAAAGCGCTAATCGTTTGCTTGGAAGGCGGCTATCCTCATTTTTTCTTAAACCAAGGTCGTGCCCTTGAGCTCTGGCACTCGAGACCTTTTTGACTTTTTGGAGGCGTATGCATGTTTTTACTGGTACGTAGGCAAGTTACCGACAAGCCGAAAATGGCTTTGCGTGACAGTTCCTATAATACCAACATCGGGCTGTAAGTAATAACATTCATCATCAAGCAACAAGAAAAAAATGAAAACCAATGGGTAAATTAGTCAGGACGTACAGGGTACTTATTTGCCATCTTGCCATCTTCCTGTCACTATTTAGTGACGTGCAACTCGTCCAGCAGACTGTAAAATTGAGCGGGAAAAGGGAAGGGGGCGAGTGTTAATAACGTATAAAGACCATACTAATAACGAAAATGACTACTGAGAAACACGTGAAGCCTCTTTTTGTTTTGGCTAGTGAGGAAGTCCATTAGAGTTTACTTTTCTCTGATATCACCTGATGAAATGATATAGCAACCTGGTGCGCGGGTTGCGAGCTTGCACTTGAACTGCAACAAGTTGGCTAAGTGTTTTCGAATTGGTCAGCCATCCATACAAGTTGTCCGCAAGAAATACAATTACAGTCCCCATTTCGTAAGATATGTTTGTTTTGGATTGCTCAATTCATTGCTATACATACTTCATGTATTTTCAAGTACGCACGGCCCACATTAAACGCGAGGGAGCGAAAAGTCAAGTATGCTTGATCGCTATATATTGCACAATTTTATAAATAGGCAGTTTTTCCAAGAACACACAATGTTGACGTTTTAAAGAGAGAAGAGAAAGTCACCCAGACATGACAGCGCGCAAAACGTTTTGATGGAGTTTCAGCAGATTGTGTTTTCGAAGCACAATGTAAGCACCGACAGCTCTCGCGGCTATCCTTGAAAGCATGCTTTGCAGCGCGCGCCTGGAGCGGTATATGGCCTTCGTAAACGATAGGCTAAAGCATCCTTTTGTTCGCTATGTTGTCGCTCTAGCAAGGCGTGAAGTTGGGCCAGTTGGCACATAATGAGAACAAATAAAACGGCGCTGTCTTTGTGAGTGTCTTCTTCTGGTCACTACGTTCTTTCTTGTTCTGTTTTTGTTTAGTTTGCAACGCTAAATGCCTTCTCATTTGTCATTTCGATCAGCCCTTCTAAAGCCTGTACCAGGCAAATACATGGAAATAAAAATTTTCGCAGAGGTTTAGAAACGCGCACTAAGCAAAGAAGAACGAACTGCTTAAGGTTGTATAATAATCTATACCAGATCGCCCGCTTACTTTCGCTTCTTGCAGTTACGGCTTTAGATTCACCGACCCGCGAAGCGCGAGAACATAAAACCGCCGTAAAAACCAAGAACCCATTAAATCCTAAAAGGGATATTCCTCCCGCATGACTTCGAGAGACGTAGTGGGCCATTAGTCAGATTTCATGCCCGAGATGGCGCCCAATCGGGCGCATCGCTGGGAACTCCCAAGGTGCGCTAGCGCGCAGCTCGCCGTATAGGTATACGGTGGAAACCGCCTGGTCGCCGCCGCGGCATTGCTCACATACCGAAGTGGTGAGTTCAACCTGTCGAGCAGCTGAGCAAACAGACCCAGACATTGGCCGTGGAAACGACGCTGATAGGGGTCGCGGGAGCAGCCGCCCAGAAGGTCCGAGGTCCGGCATCGTGTGTCGTATACACGCTATCTGTACACCGGCCCAACGGCAGCTGGCTTCGGCAGCGAGTGCTTCCAGATAATGCGATAATGAATTGCGCCGGTCGTGCGCGAGATATCAGACTTCTCTTTACGTGGCGAAATATTTGTCTCGTTCTGGGATGAGAGTGGATGCGTCAGAAAGGGTAGGACTGCGTGGCCCCCCCTTTTCTTTTTTTTTCATCTCGGTGCCCACTTTTCAGGAGTGCTTGCGGCTTCTGCGATAACCGGAATCGATAAATGAAATGGAGTGCGCGCGTCCCATGGTTACGTGGTCCACGTAGTTTACGGTAGGCTTGAGACTGTTGTTTCTGTCAGGAGCGCGTGGGATTATTATTTAGGCTTATTATTTGCCAAGAGATGCAGACAAAAGTGCGACTACAACGCGTATCAAAGATGCCATGATGTAAGTCGATACCTTGAGCTCTAACTGTTTTAAAAACACACAATAAAAAAAAACTTGAAGAAGACAACGTTTAATTTTGACTGTGCGAAATGAAGCCTTGATGTCTATTGGTGCGTTGATGAAGTAAGGGTGCCATGATGGTGAAGCAGACGAAGTTTGATCATGGGAAACCATACGAGCAGTGGGCTCTGATCTGCTGTAATCAGTGATGACTTAAGAAAAAGAGAAACTGTTCCTGTTTTCTGAATTATAGGCTGGCTTTATATTTTACTGGTTGGTCAAAACTGCCACGATGAATTTACTCGTTGGGGGCAGTTTCAATTTGCTTTGAGGAGAGCAAAGCTCGATAATTCAGCTAACTGAGTCGGCGTGCACCCAAGTAGCGCGTTCCCCAGCCTCGAAGCGACGTGGAATTGCCCAGTGCGCGAGCAGGTTACGGCCGCGCGCTCTGAACGGGTCTCTGATATTGATGGAGACTGTACGTCGTTACTCGTGTTTTAGCATGCAAAAGCATCCGTTTCCATTATTATGAGAATCTGGTATGACCCTTAACGTTTTTCTTTTGTTCATATTCTCAGGTGAACCCTGGAAGTCTGGCCGAGAAAGGAGGTCTCCAGGTGGGAGATGCCTTGCTGAGGATCCAGGGAAAGTCCACTGACGAACTGAGGCACAAGGACGCTCAAGATGCCATCGTGCGCGCCGGCAACTACCTGGAACTCAGTGTGCAGAGGTGAGTTAACTGGTCAAATGCTCAGCAAAATTCACGCGGTCACCTTGCACGGGAACTCTGCCTCAGTGAGATGGAGTAAGGGTAGGGAGCAAGTGATCTGGCGCTACTCGAACAATAATGTGTGGGTGGCACCGGGTCACCTGCTCCCTGAGATAAAGGAAAGGAAAGTATAAGGGACGGACGCGCGATAGACATGAAGTTTTTGTTTATCGACGCTTTCAAACCTTTGGTTTAGGCTTGAAACTTGGGGGTTTATTGATGAACCTAAATCGGTCCTCCTTTCGTAAATTCGTTTAATGCGTAGTTTTTGGTTTTAGAGAATATTTTGTTAAAGTAATTTTTTTTAAAACGGTATGTAATATATTGGTCTGTTATTGAACCAATTTACAACTATTTCTTCGTTTTCGTTTTATTTAACATTGACCACGTAGCATGTCTCTCAATCTTTTTAATTTCTTCAAGAGGCGAAAAACCCCGAAAAGTGGAAAATAATACTATAAATATTAGCAAAAATTGATATTAGTGCAATCTATTTTATTTGCATTACTGCCAATTCATAAAATATAAAGTGTGAGTATTTGTTTATAAAAGAAGAGAATGAAGCGAAATACAATGTGCGGTTTCGTCAATATAAAGATTACAAAAATTACACAATTTTTTTGTTAAATGTATGTCTTTTTTATGTGTCTGTGCAAAACTATAGGAATATTAAAAAAATTGCACAAGAGGTCATCTTTTTCTAACATGACGAATTTACACTAACACGCCCATCCCCAACTTTCTTTGACGTCAACGCTTCGGCCCGTGTACTAAAATGCTAATTTCAAATGAACAACAGCAAACATCTCAATCTTCCCCGGGAATATTTTAGATGACAGTCGGAAAATATCACTAAGCAGCAGATATACTTTTGAATTAGTATATTTTTTCTACGGCTCCACAATTTTTTTTGTTGTTTTGAATTTTATAGGTCACATTCACTAAATTATTCATTTATGCTTTTCTTGACAACAGATCGCAATGTTCCCGAGGATAATCGCCTGGGTATCATAGATTGTAAATGAATTAAATTTTTGACATTTCCTTAAAAACCGTTTATTACACGGAATGCCCCGGAAAGTTGGCCATATTATGAAACATAGCGTCACTTTGTGTAAAATTTTCTAATAAACATTATTGCCATAAAGTGACCCCTGACCCCTCAGATATGTGTAGGCCTATAACAGCTGTCGTAATTAAACTATGTGTTTCATATACCACTGCAAGCTCCACAATACTATTTCGAAGCCACAGTCGATGTTCGCGTTAACGAGAAGCCCCGAGCCAAGTATTATGGTTTTTTTATGTTTAATATAGCGGTAAGTACATCACCAAAGCCACTTCTCCGCCCGTATCTTGCCTATAAATCCCGCGTTTGCCTACGAAACATTAACGCCAAAGTAAAACAAGCAAGAAAAAAAGAGTCTGGCGAATCGATAACCTTAGGCCCACAAGAGGTCATCGCGTTCGCCGAGAAGAAATAAAGTGTTGCTTCTCATCTAATGAAGAGGGTAAGCATAAGCTATATGAACCTACATAGAGACGAGAGGCTGCGCGGATCTCCTGTCACATATGGGCCTCCGAATGGTCGGCTATGCAGACGCAACATGGCAACCACCCCAAAAAGGCGTTGTTGGATGCGCATATTTGTATGTATATATAAAGTGCCAAACATAAAAGAAAGCAGCGGGACTTGTCGGAAGGCGTCGAGAAAAAATGTGACGTCAGGCGTCTGGTCAATCTCTCGAGACTATGTAACCACAGGAACATTCCCCCGGGCGGCCAACTTTCCTTTATTACTTTTTTTTTGTTTTATTTTTAGGGGTGGTCTGCGGTCTATGCGTCCCCGGAGATGACAAATTTGCCTGTCATGTGGCATTATATCTGCGGGACAGCTCTCGTGCGCGAGAAGCTCTCTCGCGGTGACGATGTGCAATGTAACTGAATCCGACATTAAAGCGTTATGTCGTTAAGAGATCTTCGTTCATATTACGAGTACAACGAAGTGACATTAGTGTGCAGTATAAGGTGGCACGAGGGCTAGTCTTCCGATTAGGTACTTGGGGGAGGGGATGGACCGCGTTGTTTTTGCGACCCGAAGCTGATTCGGAAGCTGTACACTGAATGCATCTTCGAAATTAGAATTATTTTGTAATAACAAGAAATAGAATGTGCCGACGCAACGGCTTTGCAATGGATGACAAATATGTGCGCATTGCCAATGGTCGATGTAGATGGGTGTAACGCTCAGGGTTCTAGCCGATAACCGACGTAAAAAATAAAATAACTGTATTTGCCTCTGGTTGTTTAATGAATTTTTGCTTTTGACGTATGTTCGTATTCGCTGTACGTTTCACGACTGACTCATTTTAAATATGTCGCTAAGAACTTCGTAGCTGCTGAAATGAAATGAGCTACGAGAATCGGAAGACAAGAAAAACAATGTAATAATTCAACTATAACAACGTTATTTATGGTAAACATTTTCGGTCTTAAACAATAAAACGTTCCTTAATCATAATTTGTTTTATGATCCTAGAGATCTTCACCGGTTGAAATTAAAAACGCTAACATCCATAGCGAAAAAAAACTTATTTGTGTGACAAATTTTTAGCCCAATGATCTCTTATGATAAATAAGATCATAAGAGAAGGTGTAAGAACCATACAAGAATATAAAAGAGCTTACAAGAAACTGATAAGAGGTTTCTTTTAACTTCTTATATAATCTCTTTATTGTGCTTGTATGTTCTTTTAAGGTTCTTATATCTTCTTATACGATATTATTTGATCATATGCGCTTACTGGACCCATGCATAAATTAAATAAGAAAGTATAACAAACAATGCACGGAAGACATTATAAGAACCGGATCTTTTTGTCACAAAGGTATCTCTACCGGAAGTTCTAAATATTTACCTGATAACCAACAACCTGTGGAAATTCGTTTCATCATCACCGCAATCATTATAAAGGTACATCTCTACCTGGTATACGATAAGAGATGTTATATCTGTTTCACAACAGATTCTTGGCAATGGTATCTCTGCCGTCCTCTTTGTCTAACCTTTCGTATATTTTAAACACTGTGCTTTTGGCGAATCTGTTTCATCACAACCAGATGTGCTTTATTGCAAATGGAGCCACGGGGATTACCGCATTCCCATGAATAGACTTGCGCGTCACGCAAGACATAGATAACCAACAGCTTTTATCGGCCATCTTTTGTTGAGCGTTTTCTGGTATCTCCTGAGAACCACCCGAACAATGAAGGCGTCTGCTGTTGCTAAATAACAAAACGATTCGCGAGAATGACCCTTACAATCAAGAAACACAACAAAGATAGCATTGCGTACCATTTAGAATTCGCGATACGCTTTAAGGGTCGATATCGTTACACGCACGAGCGCGACGAATCACAAAGGCCAATCGAGTTGTTCCTACTGTTCTTAGGCGCCGTTATTGAGTCGTGTCTCGTAGCGGGGTAAAGACATTTACGCTGATTGCGGCAGTCGTGTGGCGAGAAAGAAGTAGGTGTCCATTTGCATAGCACTCCGTCTTGGGCGGCCATCGATGCGTGAGAATAAACTTTAAGTGCGACGAATTGAAAACCGCAGAGGTGCGAGCATGACCTGGAAGCCCAAGGTGACTCCCGTTGGAGCAGCGCCGAGACCCGGGCCAATCAGCAACGGTGAACCTGCTCCGGTCACGAAGACTTCGCTCGCTGCCAACAAGCAGGTGAGGATATTGTTACTAATGCAGCGGAGAGGTCTTCACGCGCATCGGCGTCACTGCGATGATTTATGTTGCACAAGCCTCGAAAGACGACATAACCTCAGCCCATACTTTGTCTTGTCAGTTTTTTGAAGGTCTGAAGACGATAACAAAGCAGTGACTGGCCTTTTACAAGTATACATCGTTCTCGAGTAAAATCCTTCCAGAAAAATTGTCCCTCCTCTTTCTGGGTTTCGACATCAGCTTTTTGTGCGTCTCATGTTTGTTTCCAGAGAAGATTAATAATAAATATGTGTTTATTTTGGTCAAAGTTTTGATATAGTAGGCTTTGGTCAACATAAGAATGCTTTCTTTGATCGAACAGCGTTATGACAGAATTACATCATATATAACACACGGTGGTGTTCTCCATTCTGTGGAGCTAGAGGGAGCAATAAAAGCGTGAGAAACAGACTTAACAACCGTACCTTGCATTTTATTTGATAATAACGGCAATGTGGGTATTCTGGATGCAGTCTAGAAGATTTATGTAAAACACACCGTTTGTATTTTTGTCAGACGTGTTTCATATATCTGAGGCTTTCTGTCAAATATTCGAAATCTCGGGTCAGATACGCTGGTCTTATGCGTACAACGAACCCATAATGTTCTAACTACCTATCCGCTGGAATCGCTTGCATGAAACAGCCCTACAAGCCTATCGGAACGGGTCACAACACAGCAGCCAAGCCTTTCGGTGGGACGATGGCTGCCGTGGTTCACAACCAGTACAACTCTCCGGCCCCCATCTACTCGATGAACAACATCGCCGACACGCTCTCCAAGCAGACGGAGGTTCTCACGTCGGGCGCTGTTGGGTCAGTGAAGGATATACTGTTTATGCGCTGAACTCCGCGGAGTCGGTTGTGAATGCCGAAATTGATAAGATTACCTTATTTGTGTCTTCCCTATTTCGATCAAATTTGAGCTGCCGTTGAAGTACGGAAATTTGTTATCTTATTTTATTCCTAACCTTCTCCTCAGACTCGTGAGAAGGATGAGTTTTACCTATTTTTTATACGTTACTAGTTACTATTGGGTTAACGTAAAGTGCCACTTGCGGCCAGCAAACTGCTCTATGCCTTACTTGATAATTTGACGTAAAGGGTGTTAAATATTAACGTTGAGAAACATGCTCTATTAATCACTCTTACACGAACCAGTTGTTCAGATTTAAGAAAAGTACTTCATATATTAGTTGTGTCTTTCATGTGAGAGTTCCGGTCAGTGAGAGTGTAATATAGAGTTATTAAATCAGGTTCTATCGCTTTCGTTTTGTGTCCATCTGAACATATGTTTTTTCGCAACTACAGTTGATCTCACTTTGTCTGCTCCCGTGGTTTAATTCATGGCATAACAGGGGTGAGCCAAATGAATAGTGATTTATCCCAGAGTCCTGCATAAATAAATTTAATAAAACAAATATGGCGGAAAATTAATTACATCTAGAGAGAAAGAGAGAGAGAAAGAGATAGAGAAAGAGAGCGAGAGATGGAGAGAGATAAAGAATACATGATGATTGTGGAGAGATTGTAAGTGGAGGTGAACTGATCACGCCCTTTGCTGTACTGAAGTTGTTAAAAAAACAATTTTGGGTGCATACGTTATTAACGAAACGTTTTTGGGTAATTTTAAAGATAGATAGTACACGTCTGTTAAATAAACTAAAATAAACAATGAGCAAATAAGCGTTGAATGATAAAAAATACAAGAATGAAGAAAGAATATACAAGTAAGACGAATACGACACAATAATACTTTTGTGCTAGCAACAGACATAAGAATTCTATGAGCAAAGAATAGCTGATACGGGCCGGATATTATAGAGTAAATCACCATGAAGAGCGCAAAAACTACGTTTCTAATTGCTCACTGATTTTGACGAAGACTGAAGTTGAATCTCTGAAATCAGAGATGACACTGTCAACTTGACTTTGCATTTCATCTTTTAGTATCTTCCCTCCATACTCTCTTAGTTACTTTATCTTTCCTCGATTTTCCCGTATTTAATCGGTCGGTCGTTGCCAGTTGAAACTATATATGGTTCTTTCGTCTTCGTCGTACTTGTTTATTCTTTCTTCACTTTCGACCCACACTAACACGCTCTTCGTCCATTGATAAAAAGACACGGACAGCCAGAGATTCCATGTAGTAAGTTTTATACGCCGTCCCCAACGGGAAACACATATACGCCCTCACTAAATTGCACATCGCTAAAAAGTCACCGGCGCAATTTAACAGAAATATTTATGAAAAACCACGATTCCCGATCAAAGCAAAACGCTTTAAATTAGAACATTTACAAGCAACTGCTGCGATGGTTAAGAAATAAACTGACCAGCAACCCATACAAAAGTGGGACAGGGCAAACAGAATCCTTGATAGTTGAGACTTAAGCGCCACCTTTGAATGGGTTTAACTGCGCACAAAGGTACTACACTATGTTCTCCTAATCACGTACAAGTTTTTTTGGTTAGTATTAGAATGTTGCTACATAGAGAAGGAACCGAGTCCTCTTGACACGTTTCTGGCGTTTGTACACAGCATCAACTTCATGAAGGGCGACAAGCCGCTGAACAAGGAGTCCGCCGTGTACCGCATGGTCCTCGAAGAAGACAAGCACCCGAAAGGTGAACAGAACGGCGATCTCGTCAGCCTGTCTGAAACACGAACGCAGTCGCTTGCCTTTCGGAAGCTGGTCGCCGCTCTCGGGGACGAAAACGGCGTGAACGGAGACGACGACGACGACGACGAGCATGTGACAGGTTTGTCCGCTTTGCATGCTTCCCTCGCTCGCTCCCTTCGCAAACATTTCGCCACAGAAAAGCGTGACCGGAAGCAACTACAGCTACCGACAACTTAAGAAACTGAGTGGGTTGCGATTTTCCAGCGTCTCAATATTGTTCTGCGTCCAGTGAGCTTTGGATGAGAAGAACGCCAAAAAACGAATCGCGAAGCAAGAAAACGAACACCGTGTGTAGGAGTGAAGTGACCCCCTCTAAAAAGGCCCTTGCGTCTACTTTCCTGCATAACACTCGAAGAGCCAATCACCGCAACTTACGGAGGAAGCTCAGCGAATGACGATGCCGAAACATATGTTTAGACCAAAAAAACGCACTCTGAGTTGTGACATTAAGCAATGCAAGCGTGACGTTTTGCATTGCTTAATGTCACAACCCAGAGTGCGTTTTTTGGTCTAAGCCTATGTTTCGGCATCGTCATTCGTTGAGCTGCCTCCGTAAGTTGGGGTGATTGGCTGTGAGAGTGTTGTACGGGAAAGTAGACGCATGGGCTTTTTTAGAGAGTGTAGGTTTGCGTGAAGCCATACATCCTATAGACCATTTGCTATGTCACCCAAGTGCCCCGGCCCGCGCTGAAAGAATCATGGGAACGGTGTTCCTTCAGCTCCTTGGTCAACGGTAATTTCGACATTATCCTTGGTTACACAGGTTTTGAACGTAATTCGGAGTCACCCTGAACAAGCACATGATATACCCGAGTGACCTGTCATATCGCTTTTAAAATTTCTCCTCAATGTCAGCGTTTTTGATACTGTTCATGCTGTCCACACTTCAACCTGGACGGGCTGCAGAAATCTCTTACATTATTATCATGCTTATCATGCTGATATTAAGTTAGAAACGCTTAAACAACAACTCGTGGCTAAGGTAAATTTAGCAAAAACACATTATTTTAATATCACGCTTCCTGAGTTCATTAAAAGCGACCCACAGAAATTTTGGCGTTATCTGGGATCAAAAAAGGAAGTGTTAACAAAAATTAAAGTCGATGGGAACTTTGTGACCGAGGGTAAGGAAATAGCGAAAATGTTTAACCAATATTTCCAAAGTGTATTTATTCCAAAAGATGGCAACGGGGCACCAGCCCCTCCTATAAATTCTCTCGAGGTCCCTGTAATTTCAGTCGAAGGTGTCTTGTCAATGTTGCGTAAACTGAAAGTAAAAAAGAGTTCTGGTCCAGACGGTCTACCCAATGCCTTTTTAAAACGTTATGCACTACAATTAGCTGAATTTTTGACTAAGATTTTTCAAGTTTCCTTAATTACCGGGGAAGTGCCAAATGACTGGAATAGAGCCCGGGTTGTACCGATTCACAAGAAAGGCGATAAGTTATTGGTGTCTAATTATAGGCCTATATCAATTACTTGTAGTTGCTGCAAGTTATTGGAACACGTCGTGGCCGGTTATATTAAAAGCTTCTTATCTGAAAAGGGTATCTTATCGCCTAAGCAGCATGGATTCAGGAAGGGAATGTCCACCGTCACGCAACTCGTTACGTCTGTTCACGAATTTCTCGCGATACTCGATGATTCAGGGCAATTGGATGTTCTTTTTTAGACTTCTGCAAGGCCTTTGATAAGGTGCCGCATGCAAAACTGCTTTATAAGCTCGAACGCATAGGACTTCCCTCTTACATTATTTTTTGGATAAGTGCCTACTTAGGAAATAGATCCCAATTCGTTGATGTTAACGGCCATGTCTCAAATGTTCTATCTGTCACTTCCGGCGTGCCCCAAGGAAGTGTGTTGGGACCATTACTATTTCTTATTTATATAAATGATCTAACCGAAGTAGTTTCTCCGTCTGTTTCCATAAGATTGTTTGCGGACGATTGTATTGTTTTTAAAGACATCAACACTGCTGACGACCATCTTGCACTTCAAGAGTGTATTGTCGAAATAGAGCACTGGTGTGAAGCTTGGGATATGGATTTGAATATTGAAAAAACTGTGCTTCTAAAAATTACACGAAAAAAACATATAAGCTCATTTGAATATCACCTTCACAACATTGCCATTCCTGAGGTCACTAGCTATAAATATTTAGGTGTTACCATTACTAATCGTTTAATTTGGTCTACGCACATCTCAAATATTTGCTCTAAAGCTTTCGCTAAACTGTGTTTTCTAAGACGAAAGCTCAAACACGTCCCCAGTAGTGTTAAGCTCCTCGCATACAATACGTTCATCAGGTCAAAACTCGAATACGCATCAGTCATTTGGGATCCCCACAATAAAAAAGATATCCACCAGCTTGAACTTGTACAAAGAAAGGCAGTTAGGTTTATATTTAGTAAATACAGTAGATTGGACTCACCCACTGAACTTATGAGGGATAACCAAATACCACCTCTCGATACACGTCGGAAAATGAGTCGTATTTTATTTCTTTACAACATCCTGACATCCAAAGTAAGCTTAAATTCACTCCCATATCTCAATCAATTAAGTTCAAGAAAAACACGACACACTAGGGATCACGCACTACAGCCCATCTTCGCAAAAACAAATGCCTTTAAGCACAGTTTTTTTCCTCGCACTATTTCGGACTGGAACTTGCTACCAGAAACCATTATTCAGTCAGCCAATTTCATTCAGGCATTAGAACAGTATTTAATTCGATAATTCATTCCGCAGCAGTGGTCTTGTCTTCTTGTGTATTATTGTTTCTGTCATTTTTTCATGTGCACCCATATGTTGTATTTTGTGCCCCTCCTGCTTGGGCCAGAGAACTGGCCTGCAGTATTGTAAAATAAATAAATAAATAAATAAACCAGCCACGTGGACTCCGAGCTAAATCCTGGTTTTTGTTGTAGTGAATTATCGAATTTTTAAGCAATTCCTGCTCAAACAACAATCACGAGAATGATAATATTGTAAGAGATTTCTGCAGCTCAGCCAGATTGAAAGGTGGATCGCATGCGCAGTAACAAAAATGATGCCGTTGACGAGCAATTTTAAAAGTGATATGACAGGTCACTGGGGTATATCAGGCGCTTGTTCAGGGTGACTCCGAATTACGCTCAAAACCTATGTAACCATGGAGTTGGTCGTAAATTAGCGATCACTAGGGAGCTGAAGGAATACCGGTCCCATGATTCCTTGAGTGCGGGCCGGGGCGCTTGGGAGTGCTGCAAATGGTCTATTGGCGAGGCCATCGCGCCGGATTTTTTGTACGTTTCGCGGGGCCGTGCGGGCACAAACTGAGCGCGTGTGCTGCATTAGAATATTAGAATTTGTCTCGAACACGTGTTCAATCTAGGTCCTCTCTCGCTTGAATATCAGATGGAAGCAACTTAATTTGATTCGTTTACTCTTACGTAGAATTGAGCGTACATTTAAAATAGATTTTAACAAAAGAAAAGCCTATAGCCCATTCCGCCAACTTGGTGTCTGATAATATAAGTAGTCATCCAAAGAACAAAACAAAAAAACTATAATTTAAAAAAAATAGTAAAATTAAATGGACATTTTATTGCAATAAAATGGTCCTGTACCTTCGTTCTCGTGCCCACGTATTTTTGAGGCGCTTTTCCAGCTAAACATTTTATTGTATTGACTCATACAGGCACTTTCAGAAGGCAAAAGTGATTGCCGTTTGATATATCGCTCCTTCCATTCCCCGTGTCAGCCGTGGTTCTAGCTTGGCGGGTAGTAATAAACACCGTACTGAATGGCTTATTTAATTAAAATGACCCGGTCGTATGTCGGGTCTATGTAAAACACATAACTTAATCCAAGTCGCATTGACCAGACGCATTCCTGTAGCCGGCGGAATATTATTTGGTTATAGTAATCACGACAGAACGCGGGCATTGTTCTTGCCTTGGGAATTTTATGAATTCAAAGTGAACACAAAGTGAGAAGAAACCGTAGTAAATAATTAAGGAAAAGATAGGCTATGATTATTTTTGTAGACTGCAAGACGCAAATAAAAAGCAACATCAAATGTTAGGTAACGAACGTGTTCGAGTTTTGCCATATTTTTGTTTTTACACACGGCGACTGTATAATGAAATACGGCACAAGAGCAATGCAGATACCTTCATTTTATATCTCGAGCTATTTTGTTGCGGTTCGCATTTAGCTTCCTTACAAACGTAGGCCTGAATTCTGCCAACTTGACGAAGAAAAGTTATCATGACGCCGCTGGAATGGTATATAATGCTACAACAATAACTTTTTATTGCTACTCTTTTGTCCTTGGTATTTTACAGATGCGCGCATTCCGGAATGGCTGAGTTGCGCAATATCATTCTAAGGCTTTATCTCACGACGATAATGTTGGCAGCCGGTGTTTACTATATAACGTAAACCCATAAAATGCATGACAAATAGCACGCAACTAATCAGTACATCACTAACACGGCATATTTATCCACGTAGAAGTCAAGATAAGCAAAATGAAACGCTTTTTTTGCCGTTTGTTGCTGTATGATGTAGCTGTTTGTAATGCCTGCATTATTTCTGAATTTGTCTAGTGAGATGCTTTCTGCGACGTAACACGCGCTCTAATGGAATGTGTAGTGTGTGACACGCGTGGTGCATCTTGGTAGGTCAATAGAAAGCACAAGGGCCATGGTGTCTACGAGGTAAGTAAAAGTTATGATTTGTTCTTTTAAATGCAGTCAGATGGAGTTAGAATAATGCAGATTTGGGAGAATTTATGCAAGAGGGGACGGTCGATGATTGCATGACACGGTCAAAAGCACAGTGTCACAGACACTGCTATCGAACAGCATTTCGTCGATTGTTTCATGATGTATTCCGAATTGACGAGACGACTATTAGGAGCAAGATGTCCCTTAGTACAGCTTTATTATAGTTACAAATACACTATAAGTCTTATTCGCTCTCAAATAAAAACGATGGTAGTGTGTCCGTAAAAGCCTAAATCAAATCAGCGCTGGATAATCTGCAACTAAGTATTTCACAAGTTTGTAGGACGCGAGGGAGGGGTGTCTTGTCAATTTGTGTTTTAAATGACTGAACGAAACATACATTGTACTTATACGCTATACCGAGTTTCATTTGCTAAGGCACAACTGCATCATAACGGAGTCGAAATTAAAATTTACCATGTTCAGCGACACTCTGGCGTTTTCGGAAACGTTTCTCTCAAGTGCAACATAGGACGGTGTGATCCCGTCAGCAGCCGCTTCCCTATTCATGAATTAATTTTATAGTGTAGCACAACAGCCCCTTAATTTACTGTTTCTACTGTCGCATTGGACGTTTAGAAATGGTTCCCCCAAACGTTCCAGGGAGTAACCCGAGAATGACCAATAAACAACGTTTGAAACCAGCTCCGGTAGGATGGAAAACAGATCCCACATTTATTTATTTATTTTGAATACCCTCAGGGCCCATGGGGCATTACAGAGGTGGTGGGTACATGGAGTAAATACATCAACAGTGGTTCAATACGCAGTAAAAAAACAGTAAACAAGTGCAGGATTAGAAGAATATTCGGTTATGGCGGATTTAAATGATGACGAATCTTCAATGGAGGCAATGGAAGGGGCAAGCTTGTTCCACTTTGAGCGTGTTTTGGGAATGAAAGAATTAAAAAAAAATTGTGATGCAGTTAGGAGTGGCAACATTGAACTGGTTGTCCATGCGGGATGAGATGTATGAAGGCTGGCGTATCAGAGACTACTATTCCTGCTTGACCAACCGCAGGTCTGAGAACTCTGCGTTTTCTTACAAGTATGTTTTTTTCGCTTCCCGCGCGTGATTCCGGCGCCCGGACAGACTTCGGCGGAGCGAGCAGCCCGGTGCCCGGCGGCCAGGTGCCGGCAGCGGTGGGCAGCCAGAGCCCCGCGGCCTGCCAGAGTCCGACGCCGTCCCCGTTCGTCAACCTGCGTCACGTGGAGGCCCCCAAGACTGCCCCGGCGCCCCCGCCGTCGTCCAACACCACTGTGGGCGGACCCAACACGTGCGCCGACTGCGGAAGGCTCATCGTGTACGTGTGCCTTATCTGCTGTCAATCTATGTTTCTGCTGCCATTGATACGCCCGGGGACGGTTCGCGGTCTCAAGTTTATAGCACTGAAATGAAAAGCACAAGCTAATTGAAAATGTAATAAGCGGAGGCGGTAGGAATATATGTATTCCAATGAAAATAATAAAAATGCACAGTGCCCCCCCCCCCCAAGAAAAAAGAAAACGAAAGAATTTGCATTGTTTTTAATTGTAAAAACAAACCTCTCATCAGCGAAGGTTTAGCCTCCACCCAGACGTAGCGCTAGTGATCTAAACCAGATGCCGAAATGTTAAAAAAAAAAAAAAAACACGTAATTTAATAAAAAAGTTAGATTTAAGTTTCTGAAATTTTCAATGGGAATCTGGGGCCCATTCTCGGTAGCTGGCGTAATTGAGCTCCGTGTAATCGAAGACTCCGTCAAACGCCATATTTCTTACTGAAATTTTCAGAAAATCAATTATAACTTTTAAATGAAATAGCTGTTATGGTTCTGAAACTTTGGGATCTGCTTCGTACCACTAGCGCTATATTTGGGCAAAAGAATTAGCGTACGGCAGTGCGTAGTTTATTTTTGCAGTGAAAACAAAAATCCTGTAGATTTTATACTAAAAAAAAACCCGAGACAGGGAAAAGGAAGGGGCAAAAACAACGAAGTCATTATAATTATAATGCAATGATTGCAAAGGTACAAGCAAGTCTTTATTGTGTTTGCCGAAGTTTTTGTTTTGTTAGTCCGTTCCTTTTTCCCTGTCTCGGGGTTTTTAAAGTATGAATGTTCACCAGCTATCCTGCACCATAACCCTTATTCCTGTATATTTGTTTTCAGGGCACTCTGTTCAATGAAGAACGTGTTCATAAATTACTACGTTCATTGTTGAAGTTGGTAATTTCATTTAAGGATGCATTTTCAAGACAGTCTGCGACGGTTGATTACTGTAATAATGTCCCCATGAGCAACATTAATGCCTGTGGTGTGTATCGTGCGAGAATTTTAAGCCGTCCCTATTACTGGATTTCACGCAATTAGAGGATTTAGAACGATAGTTCTACATCAAGATGTGTTGTTTATTACGAGACATCAGCTACTCATATTCAGTCTGAACGATGGTCATGTCTTCCTCTGGAAGATGGTATCACACTTTTTAATAGGTGTTGGTGATGTCATAAGTAAGTGGACTCCGAGATAAACTTGTGGCGTATCATCGAAACTGTTTGGTTGTGTCAACGATACATTCTGTCGGAAGCGCTTTGGCGAAAGTTGGCTCCCGTTAATAAATAACAACAACACCAACGACAACTCTCTATTGTCAAACTTGTTTGCATTAAAAGTGTATGGTTCGTAATAAATACTGACGTTGTGCTATGAGGTATAGAAAAGAAAAATAACTTAGTAGCTGCTTATAAAATATGTAAAAATAATAAGAAGTGAACGCACACAATGCCTTTAATTCTACAATTCGACAATAACCGGATTGGATTGTCTTGAATTACATATCGACGATAACATTTAATGTACGTTAACAAATATAGAGCAACTAGACTCGTAGATCAATAAAGGATTCTCTGGGATATTATAATTTTTTATCTGAATTTAGAATAATAATTTTATACGTTTATTATCTAAAAACTTTTATAGTGGAATAAAACCCTGGAGTTGTATATTACAATCTGATTGAGTCTGCTCGTGCTGATGTGAACTGTTTTTTGTTTTTGTTTTACAATCCACAGGGGTGTTTTTGTCCGCATCAAGGACCGTTCTCTGCACGCTGAATGCTTCCGCTGTGCTACCTGCGGAACATCGCTCAAGAACGTAGGTGAGTCAGCACTTTAAAATGAATGCCCCTAATCCTAGATGAAACTTTTCTTCTACCAAAGAACACTATATAGTTGTTTATTAAACAATATTGGTAGACAAAACGCGGTGTTAAAGAGCCGACTTATCCTCGTATTCATCTACTCTCCAGGCTACTTCAACGTCAAGGACAAGCTGTATTGTGATATCCACGCCAAGCAAGCTGCTCGTCATATCGCACCCGGAAGCAACCTGGAGCCTGTGCCAGTTCCACCGTGAGTTACAAAAAAACACACAAAAAACACGAAGAAACCGAGGTTCAGGAATCACTCGATGCTAGGACGGAACTGATGTATCGGGCAAAGATGATCATGTTTGTGAACCAACATCCGTCGTTGGTGCAGAACTCGCTACATTGCACCTATAAAACCTGGCAGGTAATACGGTCGCATCGATTGTACTCTTTACATCGTTTGCCATACAGTACGATTAAGCGATAGAACCAAGCAGTACACCGACGCGTTTAGGACATTTCTAGGTATTTTAGTGTCACTGATCTCTCGCAAGGTTTCGAAATCGCAAGAGATTCAGCCTACAAACTTTCCTGCGTTGTAATCTACACACTTCTTGTTCTATCCCGTTTTACATTTTTTTGGTGAAGATTGGCATCCCACGCTCTACTTCATTTCAGCTTAAGTCCAGACGCAGCCGGCGCTACGAGCTAAGGGCACCAATCCAGCAGCGTCAAAAGCTCGCGTCACTGGGCCTTTTTCTATGATTGCTACAGCGTCGGTAGAACACGTACAGAAACACAACGAACACCATGATGGTGCGTTTCTGACGCTCTCGGATTGGTCCCATCAGTTAGTACCGTCGGCCGCGTCTACAGTGTATAGCACAGGCACTTTTTCTGCTTCAGCGGTAGGGCCAATTTGAACGAACGAGAAAGGTAGACCTAGGCACATACAGCCCCGTCTAAACTGTCGAGACCAGTTATAAGGAAATAGTGGCTACAGCGAAGCAATGACGATTTCCCATTCCCCTTTGCGCTTCGTTATAACCGAAGTCGGTTATAACGAAATAGCGGATATAGCGAAGCGATCACGATTTCCCATTCCCTTTTGCACTTCGTTATAACCAAAGTCGGTTATAACGAAATAGCGGATATAGCGAAATGATTTCTGATTCCTGTTGACTTCGTTATAACCGGGCTCGACAGTTACCCCGTACCACACCAAGTCCGACCGCAGCCCAGCAGTGCCAAAAGTGCATCGTCACGGCAGTCGGTCAGCTGTGCGTTTGCCGGCTAAGGGAATCACGCGCAGAAGCGCAGGATCACGCCGCATTCGGTGTGCGTGATTGATTTAGGCGGGGATAGCGAACGCACAAAGAGTACGTGCGCGATGCGCTGAATTTTGGCGCTGCTTGATTATCTCCGTCCCGTCGTGACGTTCGGGCTTAATCTGAAACTCAGCGGTGAATGATTCTTTTAGTCTGTCCCTATTCACTGAAACTACGAAAAAACTATGGTATCGGACAACATTAAAAGAAGACGGGGCGTGACTTTTATTTGTTCCGTATCGTTCTTATCAGCCAATGACGCCGTTTCATCAGTTGCAGAGTGATAATAGGGTTACTATACTCGGCGTTTCTTTGACTATCACTTGCTACAGGTGTTCACGAGACACCTGGTAATTGGTCGTTCGCGGCGCATGCTCGCGTGACTATGTAAGCTCAAATTTATTGTCTGCCGAGAACGACAATCCTGATCGGGTGAAAGGCGGGTTGAAAGGTTTGTTATCACGGATTCCTCCCAATCAAGATGTTTGCTTTTTGGAGCGAAGATAAACGGGAGCTATGTCGTCAATGAGAGCTTTGGAAAGGCACGGTATATTACGATCACTCTTCTCGATTAATGATTTATTTTATTTGTACTAGCTAACGCCTGAAAATAATTGGACGCAAAGCGATCGTAAGAAGCCCAGGACTAGCCAAGCGTTTGTGAAGCTATCTCAGGAAGCATAGTTCTGAGCGTGAGCCGCGAACAACGACAAACCGTATAGAGCTTTCAAATATCCCCTAACTCCCCCTTCCCCACTTTTCGCCCCCCCTCCAAAAAAAGAAAAAAAAAACGATTGTGAGTTTATTTACTTTTTTTTGCTAGATGCAGCCAATCACGGCAAACGAGGGAAGAATCCCAGCTAAGGACAAGGCTTAAAAAACAATTAGACAAAAAGAAAAAAAACAAACAAAAAAAAACAACGACGTGACCTGAGATAATGAGCAAGTGAAACCCTATGCCCCTTGTCCTTGTGTACATCGAATCTTTATTATTTTTTTGTCTAGTCGAATTCTACAATTCTACATTTTTCGTTTCCTTCAACTGCTTGCCGTAATTGGCTTTCTGCGTTCTGGAGAAAAATGACCTCGCAGGCGTTTTTGTTCTCTAGAGTGTATGAAGTCAGTAACTGCTTAGGAAACCCAGGGCTTGGTTCGTTTAATCTTTGCCAAGTTCACGCTTCTTGCTTTGTGATTCATTGTTTCACGTTCTAATCTGCTTCTATCCCAATCCCATTTACTGCGGAGCTATCATAAGACGATTAGGACTCATCACGCTGCGCTTCTTAAGCCTTGCGCGACTATGGCTTCACTTAAGCCAATTCTGCAGTTCTTCCCCTCTGCGTTTCTCCACTCATAACCTTGAGTGCCCAATCATCGCGAATCTCTGGCTTTCTACAGTTCAATCGATGCAACGCTCTCAATAAAAAATGTTTCCAACAATAACAACTCTCTCTCTTTCTCTCTTCATTTTTCAGTGGAGGCCACCTGCCGCAAAACGTCCCGCTGGCCCCCTTGGCCCCCTTGACTTCGGCGTCCCCTGCTGCCCCGATGTCGGGCGTCGGCCAGACGCCACCTCCGCCGCTCTTCTCGGCGTCACCCAAGTTCACGTCGTCGACGGCTCCGTTCACCCCTAGTCAGGCGGCGCCCATGCACTCGCCTGTGCCGGCCTCGGGCCCGGGTCAAGCGCCCGTGGCGGCAGCGCAGCAGCCCCCGCCGCCGCCCGACAGCCCGGGCATCTGCTATGACTCTCCCGTCGCCCTCGGCGTAAGTCATCTCCGCAAAGCTTTCATGAACTAAGGCTCGAGCCTTTTCTTTGTTTTCGCTCGGTTATTCTTGTGCGCCCTTTTTCGGAGGCGTCCTCTCCTCTCTCGATGATAAGGGAGGAGGACGCTGCGCGGATGGCACTCGTGCATAGAGGCATTTCGGTGGTTTGTGTTTGTAAGTTGCGCTATGGGGGACTCCGTGCGATTTAGGCCGGTCTCTGAGCGTTGGAAGAATGGTGAGCTTGTGCTCACGCCTCCTGTGAGTGGAAGGAGATCAGTGATCTCGATGGAGTTTCTTGAATAGAGTTTTTGCACTGCTTTGAGATGGTAGTCTAGCCGAATTCCCGCCACTTGCGAACTTCCATTAATGTATTCAACGGTATAAGGCATATAAGACGCAACGGTAGCGAAGCTCTGGTACTTTTAAGCTGATTGCGTCACAGCTTCGTCACAGTGTTTTTGACAGGGTGCTGAAAGGGGCGTGTACACGTTACCCGGAAAAAAAATATCGATTACAATTACAATTACACTCGGTTAAGAAGTATTCAATTAGATTACTTGACAACTTGAAAAGAAACGCATTTGGCCGTTACTTAAAAGAAACTTTTCCGATTTTTTTAAACGTCAGATATTTCTGGCGGTTTGAAAATCGGTATTTCGTACTATCCATCATTTTATTAGAATCACAGAAAGAAGGATCGATGGCCGAGGGGGCTCACCAGCTCGGAGCACGTGGAGCGAAAGCTCGCGCTGTAGGACCCAGGCTTCCTGGATTCAATCCCCGCCCCCTGCCAGTTTCGATCCGAACGGGCATTGTATACCGGCGTGCGGACGTGTACCACTACTGCGTGGTGCACGTTAAAGACCCCAGGCTGGCGGTTGTACCGCACTAACTAAATTTCTCATCTACAGCTAAGAGACAAGTCGCCCGTTGAGGCAGAGTAAGTTCAGGCTGTATAAACATACACACACCCCAATTAAAAAAAAGTTATGATTGGATTTTGAATTACTTATCTTCCTAATTCCCCAATTTCGGTAAACTATCCTCTGTTTGGAGACTTGGCTAGAAGATTCTTTGGAAGTAAACTTGTACAAATAGGGGGGGGGGGTCGTAATGGTTACAAGTAATTTTTGTACCTTCAAAAATAATCAGATTACCCTTGTGGTTACTTTCTAATAAATGCCTTATGATTAACAAAACTTACTACGAAAGGTAATCGATTACATGTTAATTTGACAACTTAAAATGAGTATTGTGCAAGTCTTCCTGGAAAATACAGTTGAGATCAGGTGTTTTGAAAGTTAAGTTTCGTTTCGTTGTGTGGGACGTTTACTCGTGTCTGCATTTTTTATGTTTTGAATGGAGAGCGTTATGGTGAGGCGCTACTCAGATTTACATGTAATGATTTGATTGACAGTTAATTCAAATCTAGGTCACAGCGGTTTTTAACACTTAATTTCAAAAATCATTATTTTATTCCCTTTCTTAATATGCTTTGTTAAGTGGTGATTATTGTGACTGTAGAGTGAAGTTTGAACACTCGGCGGTGTTTGCAAAAATAAATGTGGGGAAATCGAATGCCTCATGTAGATTTAGGATGTATTGCTCCTCGAATTTACCTTGCTAAGTGGCGTGAGACGCAATTTTGTACTTGGTCCTGGTTTGGTATATGTAGTGCTGCTCTGCTTTGCTGGTGAGACGCAGAAATATTATTTTGCTGCGTTTTGTCTTTTTGCAATGCGAACTTCGTTTTACGATGGCAATAATGTACCTAGGAGTGCTACTGTAGCTGCTTTATTAAGCGGATAAGAGGGCGATATATGTTAGGAATGTGACAAGGTACCTGCTAAATACTCATTTCTACTTGAAATTTTTCTAGCACTCTCGATGTCCGTTTAACAGCACAGTGCTGCTTGGACTAGTAGACTAGTATTTAAATCATTTTTTATTTTTCTTTGTGGTTACATTCAGTGACGTGGCAGTGGAGTTAGAATTATCGCTTTGCCTTCCGACCATGCTGTTAAATGTCTCACCACAATTAAGTGTTTGTTTTTTTGCCTTTGTCACACAACGTTTAGTAGATGATGTCCAAGAAAAAGGGCTACTCAAATGTGGACCTTGCTTGTATTTTATTTTATTGTTACATTCAATTGCTTCACAAAAAAATATACTGAACAACATTCTGCTGTCGGATAAACTATACCTTGTTTTAAAGGTTAAATTCCGCTACCGCTCAGGATTTCTTCCTCGATCTAAACTTTAACACTTCGTCACAGATGTGATGTTTGAATCTTGTCATCCAAATACACGCGTCGATTAGGAACTCTATCATTGTAGCCATTGAAAAAGAAATTAAAAAAGGCGCGTTTTGTTTGTGTATCGATGTTTGATCATCTGTCGAGAGGAGTGTTAAGAAAGCAATGCATTTGTACGCTGTCATGTGAAGCTACCGTATTTTTTCTTTCAAAAATAAAACACAAATCAAGTTCGAATCTCCGAGTTTTATTTTGGTGTCCCCCTGGGAGCGGAATCCGCCCCAAAATGCACGGTCATGTACCAACTAACCGTAAATAACGTTTGCCTGCGCTGACCGAAAGCCAGCGACGAAACAGTGCTGCGCTCTTAACGCTCCTCTTGACCCGCTTTGAGTTGTGTTTGAGGAACCACGGTGCGCAGCAGCTCTGTTGGGGGCAAGCTGAACGCGTGTTCGTGCACGTTGACGTTTAAATTGATCGCCTGTTTTGCTTTGCATACATCCTGCATGTTTTTTTTTAAATTGTCATGTCACCCTCTTTTTGTAGCTGATTGAAAAAATTATGCCCCAGAAGTTTTCGTAGGAGCCGTTTCCATTTTCCTTTTGTATGACTGCCTTAAGACTTCGAACATCATTGGTTCCTGCATATGTGCTTGCGGTAGGTTAGATCCGCAAACTTAGGAAAGTAAACTAATCCTTCAAATAAGTGCATGCTGGGCTATATAATAAAACATGCACTTGCCTGGGTTGGAGCATATAATTGAATGCGATGGGAGTAGTAGGGGCGAATATGAAAGTAAAAATCTGATTTTTGAAGACATAGTGCTATGTTCTGTTTAGAAACAAGTCTTCCAGATATCAGGGATTGGGAAAATTTTCGCATTACCAAAGCACAGTTGCATAAATCCAGCTTATGTCTTTAAACGAAATGTGTGTTTGCCGTACTGTAGCAATTCAACTAAAGCGTCCTTAGGACCAGGTGTCTCTTTTATACTAATGGCTTTACCCCTTTAAGGTCAACAGAGCCTAGCAGCTTCGCCTTAAGCCCCTTCTGCAACCTCATTTAGCTATTAGTCAATATAGGTGCCTTGTTCAGTGTCAAATTCATTTGCTTATTGTGTAGTCATTGGTGTAACACGCAGTATATGCCGAGGCTTGCGCGCTGATGTGGCACTTGTAGTTGGCATGATGTCTTGATGATGTTGCGCCTGCGAACGCCCCATGCATCTTGCTGAGTTTGTTGCTTTGGTTCTTTTTCTGTGGCACTACTCTTGACTGCTGGACAGCGGTCAGATTACCGACCAGCAGCTCCGTACATGCCCGCCTCGGCGCCCAAACCTACGACTCCTCAGGTAAGACGTCCTTTTCCTTAAACTCGAAACAATGTAACGAGGCGCGCAAGTATAGAATTGCATGGGTCGATTCAACGTTGGGACGTGTTGTCGTCCATATTTCAATCGCTGCTGGTCTTTTGAAGCACAAGTCTTGCCTTTGTTCTGCATTCTTGCATGTCATACTTCTTGCGTAGGACGCCGAATTCAGTTCGTCTGCTTCTTGCGTAGGGTTTGCGATGACGTCACAATGACGCCGAGCTCTTATTGGCTGATTGAGAAAGAAATAGTGGGTATACCTGAAGGCATATCTAGCATTAAGGTCTACCCACTATCCTTTCAATCAAAGCCAATCAGAGCTCGGCGTCGTTCTGACGTCACCGCAACTCCTGCGCAGAAAGCAGACGACTTTGTCTCCGCATACATTGCAACCAATGGGGGAAAGTAAAGAAGTAAACGTAATACGGTCCTGATTAAGCTTTGTCGAACATTTTGCTGAGCTCTGTTTGGGACATCAAAAACATGGAAAACTTCGTACGCAATCATACTTAGCGTTTACGAGTAGAATACCTTTATGACTGAACGTTTGCTCTTTGTCATGTGGTTTCCAGGTTTAGTAAGAACCTGCAGCGCATCAGAGTTTTTGTTTTCTTCTTCTGGGAACTTCATCAGTTAGTTTATCTTTTAGCTGAAGGTATGTGCCCTGGCTTTATTGGCTTCATGAGCTCATCGCTATGGGGACGGCGTGGCTTACGGTGAAACAAAATATTTGCCTGCCGTCATTTACGAGACCAACGCATTGAGACAACTGAGTCAATTTTATATTTATTTTTCGTTTAATTCATGAATAATGTGGAATTGGAACGCAGCAAGTCTGCTAGAAACATACCATACTTGGTAAATTCGATCTCTGCCTTCTTGGACATATTTAGTACGGCAAATATACTATAGATAGAAATTTAACATATGCAGAGTTGAATTAAATAGATAAAATTGTCAACACTATATGACAGGAAGCAACATTTTGGCGAATCCAACTTTACAAAAAATAAACGTTACAAATTTATTCAAGCGAATGTAAAAGAAGCAAAAGAAAACAGTGTATTCTTAAAACGCAGATAATTTATTACTACACCAATATGACGGTCAATAAAAAGCACGTCAGAAAGCGTATTTACAAAATTTTAGTTAAAGAATACATTTTTCGGGAAGTTTTGTTTTAAAATTTAAAGAATGCTCGAACTAACACGAATGGACATTACAAAACGATTTCCTATTCCTAATTTGATGGATTTCTTTCATAGTTCATAAACAACTTGGGCTCGACATACCCTGCTGTTGATTTCGTCAGGCAGTAAACCCGAGTTTTTGTTTATACTTTTTTCAAATTGCTTACATCGGATTAGCAAATTGAGAAATCATACTTCCTAAAACAAAACAATCTTCGAAAAATATATAAAAAATAATGCATGCTCTCCAACTTCACTTCTAACTTGCATTTTCTTGAGGTAAGCAAATCAGATTGATGAAAGGAGAAAAGAGACAGCGGAAGGAGTCGTAATATATGATTGTCAAGTAATCAGCGAAACGTCATCTCAATAACCTAAGTCTGGTGGGTTCCAGAAGATTATCTGCCCTACTGCCATAGTATGGGGTGTTTGTTGTGTCACAAAGAATCAAATATTCGTACGAATGCCCCAAAACGCATAAATATAACTGAAATTAAAATGTTCCCTATAAAAGAAACAGTGATTCTACTTCCCAGCCATGCACTTGGGAAGGTCAACAGTTGCAATTTATAGAGTGAGCTAGCAATTGACGAAGGTGACAATTTGTTTAGACCAAGATATTACAAAAAATATAGTCTACGATATGGAACTGAGCATGACGATTTAGGTCTAAACATAATTACCGTCTCGTAATTTGACGAGCTCTCTTCGTGGACTGTAGCGATTGGTTCTTCCCAGTGTTTTGCGGGGAAGTAGACGTACAAGATTAGTTAGAGTGTCGAATGGAACGTGACCGCAGGTATTAAAGTCAGAACCCAGGTTTTATTGAAATCTTCCGTTGGAGTAGTGAACGTCTAAACAAACTTAAAGGAAATAACTCCTATTGCCACCACGCAATGTAGAGCAGATCCCTTTGAAGAACACTTTGCAGGTCAAGCATTAATAATTAGATTTTCTTGTGAGAGGCGCGTTTCCATGTTATCTTGTATTATGTATTATAGGAACTTCAAAGGTCGCTGTTAGGGGAAATCAAATGAAAGCAGTAAAAATGAGGCGCACTGAGATAAGATCACAAACGTTACTACTTTCGCCATTTCAACGAATAATGAAATTTCTAAATTTTTGCGGTGGTATATAATAGATTGAGTTTCAAGCTCAGCTCAACTTTATATAATCGTTTCCTTCAGTACCACTAATATCTATAAAAAAAGTAAAGAAGGAAAACTTGTTCTGAAGGAATTTTCGCACTTTTCGAGCTAGTTTTCAACGTTTCGTTTGAAGTCAAGGGAGATGCAAGATGAGCTTGCTCAACGAATTTTAGGCCGAACAGGTAGAAGTTCCGTGCAGCGGGCCTCAAGTGCGTTAAGCAATGAGCAACAAGGTTGTAAAGAATTGCCAGTATTTCATAATGTCGAACTGTGGTAGATTGTTTCGTGGATTATCATTGAGGTGGCAACCCCATGTGGCATACCGAAGCTGTGCCACATGTTGTTGCCTCCTCAATGCTGTGTGAAATCAGCCGATTTCACTAAAAATCGGCTGAGCCTGGTCATGATGCCGTCCCCGAAACTCAAGCATTTTTCCCCTTACATCACTAATTTTAGACAAAAAAAAAAAAGAAAAAACAAACAAACATGATTAATGTGCGTTCACAAGGGCTGAAAAAAAAAAATACACGTTATAAAGATGGCTGGATTGTGAGAATCCCCACGAAGAAATGCATGCCCTCGTCTGTATTAACGAAGCTAGTGAGAATAAAAAGCGAATGATGAGGCCGCGGGATGTTTCCAGCAAAGCCATGTCATGCACTATGAAACATTCGGCACGACGGCTGAAGGGTCGAAGATTTTATGGGAAGTTTCACTTTTAAACTGAGAAATAATTTGCGCCTTGTTTTCCCATTATCTCTAGACCTTTTTAATAAAATAAAATAACATTCCCGTGCTGTGCAGAGAAGCTTATACCCGTTTGATTGTATTTACGCAAGTGGTGACGTTACGTCGTAAATTACGCAAGATCTTTTTTTAAAGCTGTTGTTTTTACAACGATTTTACAAAAAAAATACAGGTGAATTGCGTTTTCACATTTGACGCTCTCCATCGTTTTAACTTTGCAGGGTCGTAAGACGCCCCCAGCTTACGGAGGCCTCATCCCACTTCACCCCGTGACTGCGCCCCCCGCTGACGCCCACCGTCATGTGCCAGGTGAGTGCCCAAATCGTCATCTGTGCACTATGATGTATGTATACGGAGCGAATATGAGTTTGTGAAAAATTTGGTTATAGTAGCTTACAGATGGAGAAAACTGCGCGTAGGCCGCGGTTGAATTCCGCGACTTCAGATTGGGTAACAAAACGAGTAGCTAGGCTGTTTAACATACAACTGCCCAAAATACTCCACCCCGGAAAAAAAAGTGCGAAGAAAAATGCATAAGGCACACACAACGACTTTATCGGCGTGCGATATGGAAGTTTTCTATGCTGCGTGTAGAAGTTAACTAATACAAGTATCTCGAAGCTTGGAAAAAAAAGAAAAGTTATGAAACGTTTTTTATTCGAATTTTCTTTTAGTTGTGGCACGGCTTGCATAATAGACACAATGACAAGACGAAACCCGAGAACCATAGAGTTATTATAATGTACGCAAGAGGTACAACCGGCGCACGTGTCTATGAGACGTCAGGATTCAAATTGAAGCGGACAGCAACCAGTCCACTTTTGCGGTGCTCCTGTGCATTCGTGAAAACGCGCGTGCATTTTACCTCTTCGGCGGAAAATAACAGGAATTACCTTTGTTATTTAGGTCATAGCGAAGATTAACTTTATTAACATCATAAACGTAAAATTCACTCTTTAAAGATTTTTGGTTTCAATGAGTGAACGATGTTTAACTTTCCAGCATGCCGATTCCAGTCCTATGTTACACGACAAGTGTGTACAAACAAGCAGCAAATCTAAAAAAAGAATAACAGCCTAAAAGAACGTAGGACTTGTCTAAGGAGCGCCAACATTCCGATGGCGCTCTTATTGATTATCTGAGATATTTGTGTGCCACTAAAATGACCATCATTTACGAACAGTTAAAACGCGTAAGACACCAAAAGTAAACGCACTATAAAAGCTCTTTTTCTTTTTATTATTGTGCTGAATTTGTTGGGCAAAAAGAGGTTTCTAGCTTTTTCATTTTAAAAGTTTTTGAACATACAGATATGAGTTTAGAACGCTAGAACTTACTTTTGAGCCCATATACATGAGTAGCGCGGAGTGAATAAAACAAATTATTTATTGAAAATCGCACGTGTTACTTGACTTTATTTAGTTCTGATCCTCTTTATGCATAGCTTGGTACTAACCCAGTGTTTGTGCGTAGTTCTTGACGTCTCTCTTGATTTTATACAAGCTCTTCATTGCTTTGGCACGTAAACACCCCTCCAGAAAAAGCCGATGCCGTGCTCGCGCTAAAAGTCTCGGACAGTGCACATAAATATATGCACAAAGCCATTTTATCATCTTTGTGAATGCCATGAATTTGAAAGAGAAATGACGTAACTGACCAATCTTTTCGTCTGTGTGGCTGAGGAATGTTTCATGATATCTAGTACGTACAAATTATTCGTTATACTTGAGGTTATTATTAAGCGCAGGGAGAAAAATGCACTCACTTTTTTCCATAAGAAATGCATTACCGGAAGTCAATTTCAGACTGGGTTGCCGTTTTGTTCAATTTGAAATGGTACACTAGCGCCAGTTGAACCTCTAGCGTACGTTTCAATAACTCTCTGTTGAAACCTAATTAAGTAACCGTTCTTTTCACAGTTACGCAATATAGTAACACATTGTTTTCTTTGAAAACAAAAACAAGCAATAATCAAAGAAACCACAGAAGTATTTTTAAACGCTAAAACAGACACTGATAAATTTTTTTGTTATCAGCAGCAGTTGAAATCTCGGAGGGTGCAATATACCTGTTGTGTAGATGTCAAGGTGACCAATGAAAAATGACAGAGAAACAAGCTGTCAAGAGACTATGAGTGTCATGTTATACATGCCTTGCGCTCTAAGCTATGCGCAAACTGGAGTCGGTGGAGTTTCGGGATGTAAGCATTTATGCTATGACGGACGGTCCTGACAATATAAAATATTTGTATATCGTTTTCGGGAGCTCTAATGGTTTCGATGTCGCATCATTTGAAGTGTTAGCAGTGTTTGTTGCTATAATTATAAGCTAAAGAAAATTATTATTCGTTTACTTTTTCGCGGAAGACCTTGGAGCACTATTCCATACGATCTACAAGGAGAGAGATTAAGGAATATCAAAGATTAAAAAAAAGCTTTGAACTATAAATGAAGTCTATAATCTGGCAATGAGCATGACGTTTTTTTTTGTTCTTCTCAAACGCAGCATGAAAAGTGTTACACCACGGGCTTTATTTATAGTTGAGTGATTGACAATTAAATCGCTCTGTAAAGAAATAGGCTCGCGAAAACTTGTTGTAGAGCGACTTGTGAAAAGTCCCTTGTCCTAGTTTTGCCTAAGCGCCACACCATCAATTAAGAAGTGACCATAATATTTTAAAACACAGCACCTCTACAGCTCATAGGGCAAACGCAACTAGTTCTACTCATTTACACTCCTATTACTGATTTTTCGTCTTTAATGCATGCAATGTGCTATTAAAAAAAAAGAAACTGGTTTTCAAAGGAATTAATGACAGAAGAGACAATGGCTCTTGGCATCAGATGGTATTGAGGTTGTTGTGCTGATCAAGGTAAAAAACTGAGTGTCAACAATTCAAACACAAAAGACAACTGAGGAAGTGAAGTGTGTTTGGCAGGGGGAATAAAAGACAAAACAAAATTACTGACATCTTAAAATTCTTCACAGAGAAATCGGTGTCTGTTTTATTCAGATTAACCTAAATTAAAAAAGACACAATTAGAAAAAACGGATTCTACTGTGACAGGCTTTGCGATATTTTCTACATAACAACGAACTGCGTGTTTTTTTTTGTTTTTCTTTTTTTAAAGGTAACCGCATGATTTTTTGATGATAACACCAGAAGCGGTTTTTGCCTGAGTAATGGCATGAAGTGTGGACTGTGTGTGTGTCTGTGTGTGCGTGTGCAGCTTATACAGAGTACGTGCTTCCATACACGAACGGCCATGGGAATGGACACAAGGACCCCGACCCTGAGGACATCCTGGACTGTTAGTATAACTTTAATTTTTCAGCGATATAAGCCTGATAAAAAGAAACATTGCCTAATATTTTATAATCATAAAACAAACTCCTACTTTTGTGATTGTGAAGAAATTTATGTGTCTTTTCTGAGTAGAAAATAAATTGACATGTATTATAATGTTCACCCTATAGACTCAGGCTTTAGATTAGGATGTTTCCTAACCATCTCGCCGGCATACTCTCGCTTCTTAAAATTCGTTTATTTTGGTACTGAGTGTCAGAAAAGAAATAAAATTCACGCATCGCGTAATTCAACCAGATAATAAAGCGACGTTTTTATTATAAACAAAAATTGAGGTGCAGTAAATGTGTTTTTTTTTTCTGTAACACCATGAGGTGAGCTGGTTAGATTTCTCAGGCGCATATCTCTCTGGTAATGCAATGCCTACAGCAAAAGCTAGAAACATAATCGCCTACGGTAATCTATTTCAGTGTTTAGCATATTTATTAAACTCGTAGCACGTGTTTCTGAAACACGCGCAAGCGCTGTCAAAATAAGAGCATTGAAGATTGGATATGTAAATGTGTCGCAATACGCTGCGTCGTTTCGTTCTCGTGCAAGCCCTTGAAGCTGCAATAAAAATATTTCTATCTTCTGTCTAAATTCAGCTTTAAATTGCACATGGAAGATAAAAAGTAAAAAAAAAATCACAAAGTGACACACTCGTTAATATTAGAGCACGAACGCTACAATTCTACCTTTACTTTTTATTCGTGTGATGCCTGTTCTTACATTTCCTATTCACCCTGATCCCCATAACTGCGTGTTCTATGCCTTGATGTCGGCATGTTTCGACTGTGTGCAATTTCCGCATGTCCCAAACTTCTCTGCTTACTCGCACCCGCTTGCTTGTGATCCGCAGCTCTACTCCAACCAGTTTTAAGGTATGTTCAGACATTTGCGTTTTAGTGCGACCCATTGCGTCCCGAACGCTTACGACTGCTGACGACGAGGTGGTTGCTATGGCAACCGAGGTCCGCCCAAAGCATCGCAGTGGAACGCAAAGGGTCACACTCAAACACATATGTTGGAGCTAGACTTTAGGCTGACAGTGCGGCGAAGGCAATGAGCTTAAGCTAGCTACTGTCGAGACCGGTTATAACGAAATCGGTTATAACGAAATAGCGGATATAGCGAAGTGATTTCCGATTCCCGTTGACTTCGTTATACCCGGACTCAACAGTATACCCCACTACCTCTTACGAGGAGCAGCAGTGGACGCTATAATCCATTAGAGTCAATTCAATGTCGCGTGCGTGTCACGTGACATTGAAGAGGTGACGTAGCGACGTCCGGGGGCGTTGTCACGTGATATATTCCCATCGCTGGATTGGCTGGGATGGCTCTCAGCGTCCGCTGCGGTCCATCGTAAGGTGGAGCGTGTGTTTTTGAGGCGAATGCTCGTTACGCAAAGCACATTCAAAGCCGTGATCTCGTATCTGTTGCCCTTGCTGCCCTGTCACTTAAAGAAGAGAGAGAGAGAGAGAAAGAACGGAGGTTATTACTTGTTTGTGCATGACGCACGTACAACACAAAACACCGCTCTCAAAACCCGGCCGCTTTATGGTCTTAAAGCGTTCAATAGAGGAGGTTACCCAAGTCTAGAAGAGGCTGTCGGACCCTGCTTTGACCTCTCCGACACCGCAAATGCCAAGCACGAAGTGGCTGAGGGTGTACGATCCTGCCGGCAGGTTATCGGCGATCCAAATCAATTCGGTCGTACAGGTGTACTACACTTAATCCCGCGAGACAGACAGGCACAACCATCTCAGCGCTTATCTCACCGTAAACAGACCCCCCGTGCAGCGCGGAAGGAACGACATTCTTAACATCCCCGCCGTAGCTAGCGCTCTCTTGCGCACACCCACCGCGGCAGCCGTGTACGAGGAAGTAGTTGAGCCTCGCGCGAGAGGCTCAATTTAGTGACAATCTGTTCGCTTTCGAGGACTTTCCTGCCCGCTTCTATCGCTCATCTCGCTTCCGCCTCTCTCTCTTTCCTCCCCCTCTCTCCTCCTTCCTTCTGCCCCCCGATGCCCGCTTCCGGTCCTGGCTCCGATCCACCCCGCCCCCTCCCGGTCGGTCCGGTCGTCCGTCTCAGGAGGTGCCAAATTCACGTGGCCTCCGGCCAAGACCGGCGGTCCCATCCCCGTCGGGGGCGGAAGCGCCCCGCTCGAGTCCAACTCGACTCCGAGCGTCCCGACGTACCGGCCACCGCCAGGCACCCAGCGGGTCGTCCCGCCGCCTCCGGTTGCCGGAGCGCCCAAGTTCGGGGCTCAAACCCCGACCTCGTTCCAACCCGCCGCTGCTCCGCCTTACTTTCCCCCTCCCGCCGCCCCCATGTCGTACTCCCCCGTCATGAGTCCCGCTTCGTCGCGGCCTTCGTCCTTCTTGTCGTCGTCGGCGGGCAGTCCGATCCCGCCGCTGTCGGCGTCGGCCAAGGTGCCTCCGCCGACGGCGCCCAAGCCGTCGTCCGCGGTTCGGGCCGGGCCGCAGGTGGCGGCCAGGCCTAAGCCCGGCGGCGGTGGGCCCTGGGCTGCCAACGGCACGGCGAGCGGCGGCTCAGCCCCGTTTGCCACTGGCACTTCAGGTCTGTCCCAGGGAGTCGGATCCAGGCCGGCCCCCAAGAGAGGACGGGGGATGCTCTCGCAGCAGGTGGCCATCGGAGGGAAGATACCCATCTGCTCCAACTGCGGCTCTCCCATACGGTACGGGCGAGGGAGCCTTTGTACACACGCCTGCACGGTTGAATTAGGATTAGATCATTCAGCAACTTTTGAGTTAGGCACGATGCTTAATTAAGTTTCCGAGATTCATGTATCAATTAGGTTTTGCTTGCGGGATATTATACGACGGGCAGATCAAACTCCTTCATTCCTCCCACAGCACGTCCGGGCAAGCTTTGACTGGCTGTAGAGCTACACTTTTAATCATTTTAGTTTTAGAAGCCGTGCCGCAAAGTTTCTGCATAAATACAAATATAAATGAGGCTCTTTTTCCAAGGTTTTATATGTAAATATACGAATACATGCCAAAACCAAAGGGCGGAAATGAAAAACTCGATGCCGGGTCTTGGCACCATCACATGGACAAGATATTGTCATCCTCGTCTTTTAGAAGGACCCACGGGAACTTTATTTACGTGCAGCGGTTTATTCTATCCCACAGAACAGTTTAAATAATGCATCTCTAAGATAGCTATTTTTATGTGGGAACTGGTTAACCAACGGTAGGGGTTATTTGAGTGAACAATAATTTACCCCTTCCACAACAAATGGTTTCAACAGACTAAACTGATTGCACACTTCGTCTCAGAAGAAACTAGTTTTAACATAACGATATTCTGGCTAGCACCTAATAACGATCGAGGAGTCAGAATAGTTGTCAGTACCCAAACATTCTATTAACAAAAAGTTGCTAAAAGACGTTAACTAACTCTTCGTGTTTATAATCTTACGTTAATTATTTCGTCAGTCTTATCTTTAAGATAATTCCAAATTCTTCGTTCCCGCCGTGCTTCAATGTTACTGAGGATGTGCCCAACGTTCCTTTCAGCAGGAAAAAAAAAACAAAAAAAAAACAGTGATCACTCGCAAATTTAGACACACTGAATGCCGATTGCACATTGCCGCAGTACTAGGAAAAAGATTCAGTCGGAACAGCATTGAAAAACAAAAGTTGAGTGAGCAAGCCGAAGGGTCTTTCTTTGCGTTGCATCTGAGCACTGCAGTGAAGCAATGTACGTGCAATCCAAAGCATAATGCCGTGAAGCAAGGCCACCGTACAAGAAAACTCCGGCGTGCCTTAGTACTTCGTGACTGCACAGTGTTGTAATATAATACAGATGTTACCATATTACATTTCGACACTGCAGAAGAGGATCGATTTTCAGGATGGGCTAGTGCAAGTATGAGCCAAACAATAGATCGAAATATCGAAGAAGCTATCATGTCTGAGATTGCGAAGGGGATTATTTTGGTTTATACTTTTGTTCAAAATACTTTGAAGTGGCTGTCGCGTTTTTGGACCTTCTGCTTTATTTTTAAAGTAATATATCAAAGCCTTTTTATCATCTTACTGTGCACTTGTTGAGCCCAGGAAATTTTATATTTTTGATGCACTTGCAAAGTTTTTAGCAAGAGCAAGAAAAAGGCATGCCAAGTCTCATTTTTCTTGTCTCGCACGCCCGAAATATAATAAATACAAAAACAACGTGGTATCAGGGATGTCGATGTGCACCGTTTTCTTATTTGTTTAATGCATGGCTAGCGAATTAAAAGTATTATTATTTTAGCCAATAGACGAACGCTGTGGGCAGCTCAGTTGCAGTAAAACTCCTGAGAAAATTTTAAGCAGCTCCAAATTGTTATGCCTCAGAAATCTTATTTTTTGGTCAGTCGAGATACATTTTGAATCCGAAATGAAGCCATGGATGCGACGTCAGGTGATCGCTATTACCTATTGCCTGAAACACAGAATGAATTTTTAAACGAGAATATCGTAAACAAACCAGCTCGCAAAAAAAAAAAAAGTCTCCTCGGAGCGTTTGCCAAAACATTATTTTTGGAAACCCGATAAATCTTCAGAAGTGCCGCTTGTATGTTGTATGTTGTATTTAACATCATAAAAGAGTCTCGCGATTACTTTGTAATCAGTCTTCTTACGAGTAAGGGATTTTGCATTTGAGTATGATCGACTACGTTACGACCGCTTATGACTGGTTAGGACTGATTACAACTCGGTGGTTGCTATGGCCAACGAGGTTCGTGCAACGCGTCGTAGTGGAACGTAGTGAATTGTAAAGGGATGCGGGACACAGCAGATGCCGTGCATGGTATTTGCTTTACCGGAAGTGGAGGTTTTTCCTTAGATTCTAATCCGCATTATAACTTTCTTTTTTTGCCTGAAGCAAAGTAATTGTTTGCTAGCGTCCTTGGAAAAAGGCCTAGATCGTGATCACTACGTGCGCCCGGACAGCTACTCACACGCTCTGCTGGCTTTCGTCAAGACCTCGGCTGTTGTTGTCACTCCCCAATCTTCCGAAAACAAGAAAAGGGACGAGGCGACAGTGAGAAGACGAGGAGGAAAGCCGGGCTGTTTGCGTGGCTAATATCCCTACTGAAAACGTACGCGCTAACCAAAACTTCAACTAACTCTCTAAAAACAAAAAACGCCGTTTCTTTTTTTTTTTTTTTTTGCGTGCACGGAATTTGCTGAGTCTGTTCGGCGAGCCCTTAACGCAGTCGATCCCATTCAATCAAAGATGTCTGAATCAGCCTCAATACGCGTAGTTGGCACCGGCTAACGTGTGCTCTGCCGCCGTAGGGGCCCCTTCGTGACGGCCATGGGCAAGAACTGGTGCCCGGATCACTTCCTGTGCGCCAACGCGAGCTGCCGGAGGTCTCTCCAGGACATCGGCTTCGTCGAGGAGCAGTCCAAGCTGTACTGCGAGCACTGCTACGAGTCCTACATGGCGCCCGTCTGCAGGAAGTGCGGCCACCGCATCAAGGGGGTGCGTACATGCATACCTGACGCTGCGATCTTACTGCGTGCTTAGATGTGTACACAAATAAATTCGAGCACGTCTCGATTATATCTGATAAACTCGCAGACGCACATAACGTGTTGCGAACGAGCTGGGCACATAAGTGTGTCTCTGTCTGACGTCACGTCAATTTATGATGCTAAGTTCGGGTGTCATGTGATGTGACGTTTCCACATAACGTCATGATATCACGTGACCTGTGTGTCGGCCAATCGTGTCCTTTTTCTCATGAAACGCAGCCCTATAACACTGTCACCGCTCGCCAGGAAAGGGAGAGAACAGGCCAACCAACCAGTTTTCAAAAATCATAATGCAAATATACGGAGAAAAACAAATAAAAGCGAAAGAAATTAACAATCAAAAGAAAGAAAAGGGTTAATTCAGAACTGCAGGCACACACACACACAAAACAAAATAAATAAACATGGTCAAAATCGTCCCCCCATCTGAGCTTCGCCAGTAGTTCCTCCAACGTATTAGAAGGGAAAATCTCCGAGATAGCGCCTTGGGGCCTTGGATCGATGCCGGGCTGTACCGTGCATGGCAGATGGGCTTGTCGGGAGCCCGCGCCTTGGCACCGTGACGTGGACAAGCCAGGATTCAAGCAGCAGCCGTGGCCGCCTGTCGGGGCTCGTTGGTCAGCTCCAAATTTCTCCTCGTTCCCTCGTACCCGCGTTCCTCGCTCACCTTCTTCAAGTTACTCTTTTATTTTCTAGTGTTATCATTCTCATCAAAACATGACATTATCCCCTCATTTAGAGCACCTCATTCAATGAAGGTTCTTCAGTATGACGACTTGGTCGATTCACTGTCGTTGTTGTCGACTCGATGGACACCCGCACACAAACACTTGTTCTCTGACACAGAGGAGCGTCTGACGTCAGTACGCAGAAAACATTGAAAAAGAAAGGGAAAGTCACACACCTCACAAAATAATAAAATAAAAAAATATAACTAAAGGGGCAGACTGCCACACCCATACCTTCCTTGTGAAAACTCTGTTTTGAAATCTTGTCCTTATCACGAGGACGGATCGCGCTTATCAGCTCAGCCCGCGCATCCTCAATGTGGTTAACAGATATGGGTCATTCCATGTCAAACGTCCCAGACGTTGCGCTCGACCCCTTCTGATTTCTAAAAAAAAAATTCATGGCATTTTGCCGCAATGTCCGTAGCCATGCCTTGAAATATTTTGGTGAAAAAATTGTTTTGATGACGTGAGCGCGGTTTTAACTTTTAAAAACAGCGTGAAACTATAGGCATCACTCCATAATTGATGAAAATTCAGCTTTTTAGTAAAACACCCAACAATATTTTTTTCTTAAATTTGCACGGCTTTCGACTTACAATGCGGTTGGGCTTGTAAAATATTGTTTAATTTAAATTTTTTTTTAAAACTTAAAAAGCTTTGAAAAATTTGACATTTTTGTTATTTTAATAAAAAAGATCTAATTGCTCCCGGGACTTAATATAACTTTTTACCGGCTTCCCTGCAGGTATATATTCTATAAAAAATGTTTAAAACCGCTCAATAAAATATCTCGCAGTAAACAAAAATCCTGAATTTGCAAAAAAGTGCGTTTTGACGCATAAACAGCCATTTATTTCACCCTGAGGTGGTCCAAGTAAAAATACAAAATATGGTGGGTTTGGAAGAACAATCGATAATCTTTTGTTTCTGAAAGTTTGATCAAAGTAATTTTTGTTTAAAGCGAGAAAACAATCTTTGAAGTTGAATTCTCGCACCACAACTTGGCGTCGCTTCGTAACGCCTCTTCGCCGCACAGCACGCCACCTGCGACAATAACTGACACGATTAGGTCCAAAGAAAGAACGGAGTTTTCTGCCGCTTCCCCTTGTCCGTCTTTCCGGCTGCGAGGGAAGGAACGGCGGGTATCATGTAATAATCGGAGGTGCCGCCAGCGCGTAGCAATAGCAGGCCCGTTGTGCCCTTTGTACCCGAGGGCGGCTCGAAACGCGATGCCTAATACGGGCGGCATCAGTTGACGTGGACTTCTCCTAAAAGGGAAACGCGATAATATCGCCGCGAAATCTAGCTGTCACGCATACTGCGGTGAAAAGCGGAACTATTCAGCGACGCAAGAATTTGCCGTTTCAAAGCCGATTTAAACACGAACGAGGCGTGAGCCTCCAACTGCGCGCATTCGTTAACACCACATCACCTCGTCGTATGAGATTGCCTGTTCACGGGGCTTTTGTGTTGCTGTCTACATCTGCCCTGACGTCGAGAAGAGAGTTATTACGATGTGTACTTTAGGAACAGCTAGCTTACGAGTGGATGCTCTTGCCTGGCAGCGCTAAGCACTTGCTGATATCAAGACAGTGGAAGTCCACAGGAGGACACAGCCGCGCAAAGCGGTCAAAATAGGAAAAGCCATAAAGCAACAAGTGTAGAAAAAAGCCTCTTCCCACCAAGATGTACCCGACAACTTGAGGTCCTGCTTTCTGACTGCGTGCGCACACCGTGACACCGTCGCACGCTTTGCCGGGCTCGATAGTGGCGTGCTGTGCAGAGATGAGGCGCAAGGAACGACGCCAAGTTGCGGCGCGAAAGCTCAACTTCAAAATGTTTTCTTCCTCTTTAGAACAAAATGACTTTAATTAAACTTTCAAGAACAAAAGTAAATAAACTCTTTTTGAGAAGTCACCATGTTACGTATTTTTCTTTGGGCCACCTCATGGCAGAATTGACGGCTCTTTAAACGACAAAACGCAATTTTGCACAAATATAGTTATTGTTTTTTTTTTCTGCAAGATATTTAGTTGTACGGCCTGAAACCTTTTTTGTGTACAGTATACCTACAGGGCTGTCAATAAGAGTATCTACAGTCGCATGCAGCAAAGCCATAGTTTGTAACAAAACGAAAAATATGCTAAAATGCTCATATATTCCTTATTTTTTAAAACTGCTTTGAGCATACCAAATTCCATGACCATGATCCTTCTTACATAGCAATCCAAATGCCGTAGGGTTTTTAGGCAAAACATTCCAGTGTTCCGTAAAAAAATCTTACTTTTCATCAGTTATTGAAGGACTCGTAGTTCCACCCCCTTTTACTAGTTCAAACCGCCATCACCCCATGAAATTTGTTTTTCGTCAAAAAATATGTTAGAGAGGCACCACAAACGTTACGGTGAAGGGCCATCAATTTTATTTTAGGAATCGGAGGTGGCCGTGGGACCTTTGGCATGGCATGGAGAAGTCATGGTCACTTGATGCCGCCCGTCGTTTAGGCATCGCGTTTCGAGCCGCCCTCGGGTACAAAGGGCACAACGGACCTACTATTATTACGCGCTGGCGGCACCTCCGATTATTACACGATACCCGCCGTTTCTTCCCTCGCAGCCGGAAAGACGGACAAGGGGAAGCGGCAGAAATCTCCGTTCTTTCTTTGGACCTAATCGTTTCAGCTATCGTCGCAGGTAGCGTGCTGTGCGGTGAAGAGGCGTTAAAGGGACACTGACAGGGTGTTTATGCTCGCCGAGGTTTTTAATTGTACATGACATATGAGAGCCCAACTACCCAGAACACAATTTGCGACTCGAAATTCGGTTTGTTTCCGCCCGAAAACCGCCGATCAAGAACTGGCCGGTTCGAGTCTCGCTCACTCTCTTTTCCGTGGTCACGGGCCGTTTTCTAAGGTATCGATGCGACCACCAAATTTAATGAAAGTCGTTGGTCACTGAAGGCACACACTCAATATTAAAAATAGGAAAAAATATGAAACCCATTTTTTGTGGCTTCTAAAAAGCTGCAAATACGTTGATTGAAAAAAAAAAAGTTCCACAGAGAACCGGGAAGCATTCTGTGCGTGCGTCGTTTCGCGTATCGTGGGACTCGCGGGGACGGCGATGGCAGCGGACGACGGGCGTGGGACCTCTACTTCAGAACTGTCGTTCGCGGTACCGGCGAATTCTGTCTGCCTTTAAAAGAGAAATTTGGGACTGATCAAAAGAATTGGTATTCATCCCGTACGACACGCCCGACCACCAAGCCGATTTGCACGAAGACGTCGCCGAGCCGTCGCTCCCTTCTCGTGGCTGAAGACATCGCTCGCGCAAACTTCAAGCACGACGTGTCTACTTCGAGTTGAATATGCACGCGTACGATTTCTTTACTAGGTGCGAATGTCGCCAATGCGTGGTGCTTCCCGACTTCGACCCGGGAGTGCTTTTGCTGGAGGAAAATCGGCAGCAAACTTTCCAACTTACAGTTTACCGGCTGAATTATTACTAAGGAAAGAGATCCCCGTACAGACCCAGAGCTCAGTGGGAACGACGTCCGCTTTACGCGGCGGGACCGGGTTCGATCCCCAGTAAAGGCGTTTTTTGCTTTTTTTTCAAACTTTTTTCAATGTTTACATTTCTTTCTTTTTTTTTTACAATTATCACTGAAGAAACAAACAAAAAATAACAAACAAATGTTGTGGACGAAACGTCGCTGAATTAAATGGGATGGGATTTCCTTTTTGACACCTGCGAACTCAATGAAATCACTTTCCACAAAATGCAAGAAGCATATAAATCAGGTAGCGTCCGCTTTCCGAGGTGCCCAGTCAAGGATCCCGTTGATCTTTCGGAAACTCTGTCGCACAATGCCACTTTTTTTCGGACGCAGGACATGTGAGCCAGCTCTTCACGCAACATCTTGGGTGTATTCTTTTCGGAGCCGATCATGGAAATTAACCACGGGCACTCACTGCTCATCTCCAACTCCTCAATGTACAAAACAACTCATCTTGGAGTACAGAACAGCGAGCGGAACAAACATAACTGCAAAAGAATCGCAAACAGTTCCCGCTACGCCGCGTGTCGTCTGCTACGCAGAGGGGAAAAAAAAAAGAAAAAAAAAAAGCGCACGGTCGGGTGTAGCCACGTGACTTCCGCCACTCTCTCTCTCTCCACTCCTCCGACCTCCGTGCGCGAGTTTCGGTTTCGGTTTCGAGCAGTTGCGTCTTTTGGCTTTATTAAAAAAAGTACGCTACTCTGTTGCAAAATATTAATTGGGTAGTCCTCCGACACCATAATAAAGCGCCTGGCAAAAAATGTAAAAAAACATTTTTGGGGGTGTCAGTGTCCCTTTAAGAAGCGACGCCGGGTTGTGGTGCGAGAGTTCAACTTCAAAAATTGTTTTCTCGGTTTAAACAAAAATAACTTTGATTAAACTTTCGAAATCAGAAGATTATCGACTGTTCTTCCAAACCCACCATATTTTGTATTTCTACTTGGACCACCTCAGGGTGAAATAAACGGCTGTTTATGCGTCAAAACGCACTGTTTTTGCAACTTCAGGATTTTCGTTTACTGCGATATATTTATTTTGAGCGGTTTTAAGCATTTTTTATAGATTATACTACCTGTAGGGCAGCCGGCAAAAAAGTTCTATTAAGTCCCGGGAGCAATTTGATATTTTTTAAATAAAATAACAAAAATGCTAAAAATATTAAAATATTTCTAGCTTTTTTTTAAAACAAAACTCTACAAGCCCTACCAGATTGTAAGTCGAAAGCCGTGCAAATTTAAGAAAAAATATTGTTGGGTGTTTCACTAAAAAGTTGATTTTTCATCAATTATTGAGTGATGCCTAATTTCACGTTGTTTTTAAAAGTTTATACCGCGCTCACGTCATCAAAAATATTTTTTCGCCAGAAAATTTCGGGGCTTGGCTACGGATATTGCGGCAAAAGGCCATGCATTTTTTTTTTTCGAAATCGGAAGGGTCGAGCGCAACGTCTGGGACGTTTGACTTCATGGAATGACTCATATGTAACACCCAGAAAAGTAGACTCTTGTTCTTAAGTACCCTAACGAGAAAAGAAAGTAATAAGCACAGATAAATATATCTCCGCGTCGCTTGGAACGGTTTCACCAGCCTTCTATAATCGCGGCTCGCAATGCGTCTTCGACAAACCGACCACTCATGAAGTCCGCTCCAACATTATCGACTTCTTTGCGTACTGGTGCACGTGAAAATCTTGGTCTCGTCGCGCCAAGCTCCACGCATGACTGTTACTGTTCACGCGTATCGCCGGATTAGAAAAAGTCTCAAATTTTGTTAAGGTCAGAGCCCCGTCTGTCGCGGGTTGATGATGTCAACCGACACTCGTTTCAATGTCATGTAGCAGACGCTTCGCTGAAGGAATCTTTGCTTACTCTGCCCTTTGGCACCCTTTGTTGGTAAGCGTCGCAGGGGCGAGCGTGTTGACCTGTATTTAATTGGCAGAACCAACTGCTCTATACTTCTCCTGTTGGTAAACAGGCAGCTCCGATAGAGGAAGTTGTTGGCTAATCACCATCTCGTTTCTTGTGCGACATCTGTGCTTTCTTTCCCTTTCCGAACATTCTTTCATCAATCTCTCAGGGACTCGTCTTTCTTCTTTTCCCTCGAAAGCTTCTCAACTGTTGCTACTGAGAAGTGGAACTTGCGGCACCTTCGGCGTTGGTTATTCCTTGTTTTCTTCCTTCGTCCTTCTCCCGCTCTTTGTGGCACGACAGAGTCTTGCGAGGGGCATAATCGAAACTACGTCCCAACTGCTCGTGATGTGTTCTGGTGCTTTAGTGACGACCTGTTTCTCTATCGTCTCTCCCTTTTTTTTTTTTGTTCTGGCGATTATCATATCGCTGTATCCGCGGCGGCACATCGGCGCTCATCCGTTGGCCGAATTTCTAGGCTGGGTTCGGCTGGTGTGCCTCTCGCACCTGTGGTATGTTGTCCAGCGCTAGGTCACAATGCGAATTCTCAGTGCACTTCGTGAGAACGTTTCCCGTGAAAAAGAAGGTGTTGACAAAAATTTCCACCCTGATAGATATTTTAGAGGTTTGATCCAACAAAGATACTGGATCAAAGCTGTCTCGTCTAGCTCCCGATTGGCAACCAAGCTCGTCCTCACGACTACCACATTGCTACAGATGGCCCGTAGTTAATCTTCTTTTTCACACATGCGACCTTGGAGACCACAGGCATGCTGTCAACTGAAAACTTTGGTGGCCTTTCCACAGCGCATTCTAGTTTTTCTTTATTTGTTTTGCGGATATTTTTCCGCATGCGGGGGGGGGCAGAGATAAAGGCACAACGTGCCTGACGGAGCCTCGACCCCCAACAGTTCAGCTGTGCAAATAAGAAAAAAAGTGTCATATACAACAACAATGCAACAAAGCAGAAAATACACACTCTGGAAGCCGCAATCACAGGATCGCACAAGCCAGGCAAAGCGCACTATCAATCACAACAAAACAACAAGGCAACAAATCAGAGTGAAGAATTAGATTACACACAGGCATCAGCTGAAATAGTAAAAACCACTTGCGTGACATATAGATTAAAGTTGGACATCAGCAAAGTAATGCATGCTGTACGCAAAAAAAAAACTGGTATTCGACGCCCAACCCTTAATGTCACGTAGGTTTCATGCGGTTTCTCCAGCCCTTCAACACCAACCTTCCAGATACAGGAAACATGGGGTTTACGGCCCAACCTCACGCCACAACTCTCGGCTTTATGTAAAAACCTCCCGCAATGCCTTCATGACAGCGGCCTAGGGTATTGGTTACTGCTCTGGCAGCGCCCATCTCCCATGTTGTTGCACACGAAGCATCGGGATGACTTTCTCGTGTTCTCATTCAACGTGTCAGATACCATTCTAGGAATTATTTATGCAGTGGACTCTTCCTTTATTCTTGCGGAGCTCGAGAAATATGGACTCTGCTACAGGTCGGCCTTTCCCACCAGATCGTATAGGATCGGAGCACAATCCTCCTTTAGAAACACTCTCAGCCTGGCTAGGACAGGCGATCGTCATCTTCTCCATCAGCACCCTGTCTGGTAGCACCTCAAAGGTCTTCTCAATTTTCCCACTTCCAACACATATCGAGTATCCTGTTAGTTTGGCGGCAAACTGTCCCCTTGTCAAGCCATCTCCGGACTTCGCCTTCGGAATCTATCTTTAACCTTTGATATATCGAAACATCTGGAGCAAAGTCAGTCTCATCTTAGAATATTCCATGGCATCCGCAGGGGTCATGCGACCGACCTCAGTGAAGACTTCTGCTGTTAGGCATGAGGTCAAAGTGGTCGCCCACTTTACCTGTGGACATTCCAAGTCCGAAGCCGTACACTCAAACCTCTGTAAATGGGTGTCAAGATCGTCACGCGCGTTATTAGTCAGCGCGGATAAGTTTGCGTGTAACAGACTGATGATTTGGTCCAGCCGAACCGCCTCCTTCTTCTTCTCGCCTCGTACCCTCGCGATGCCCTCTTTCCTGAGCCGCGATTCTCAGATCTAGAACTTCGCACTCTTTCTCAAGTATGGCGCATTCCGTCCGACACTCCCTTTCTCGTGCTTCATGCTCCTCTCTGCGCCGTCTCGCGCGCCAGCGCCCTTTCTGCCCTTGAATGCTTTTGCTCCCGCTCGACCCTGGTCTTTATTTCATCCCCCGCATATCAGATATCTTTTCCTGATCGCCAGCAACCTATCGAAGTTTCATAATCTCAAAACTAGTGATGGCCGCACACTCTCTCTCTCCCGGCAAACGAAATCAGACCAGTGAGTTAGAGATCCTGGTTAGCTCGCCAAATTGTCACCGCTCTCCAGAAAAAATAAAAAAAGAACAGGCCAACAAACGAGTTTTGAGGAAAAAAATTGAAAATATATTTACAAAAAGATAAATAAATAAGAAAGAAATGTATTAAACAAAAGAAAGAAAATGTCTAATTCAAAGTTGCAGGTACACAAAAGAAACATGGTCAAAATCGTACTCTCGATCTGAGCGTCGCTAGTACGTTTTCCAATGCAGTAGGATAGCGTCTTGGATAGGATAGCGTCTTGAGGCCTCGGACCGATGCCGGGCTGTACCGTACGGGGCTGGCCAGGCTTGTCGAAAATTCGCGACTTGGCACCGTGACATGGACGGGCCGGGATTCAAGCAGCAGCCCTGGCCGTCCGCCGCTGCTCGTTGGTCAGCTCCAAATTCCTCCTCCTTCTCTCGTGCCTTCGTTCCTCGCGCACCTTTTTTCCCACATTTCTTTAACGGTATTATCATTGTCATCAGAACATGACAAACACAGTCGGTGTTAAAGAAAATTGGACACATGGGTATTTGGCAATACTCGTGGATGGTGCCTTCGCCTGCCGAAACTTGGAAATAGCAGTCTTGAGCTAAACGTTTTGTTAAGACCCGACGTAAAAAGAACCAGGGATTGAGGTATGGCATGATATTTTTGAAATTAATTTTGGAATCTAATGTAGAAGAAATCGTATATTGACGCTACACTGCTTCAAATCTGGATGACACAACCGAGTTTTCCTGCAATGTAACCAAAGTGAAAGTGCGGGAATGGTAGCGCGGGTTTGAATGAACAATATTAAATATACTGTTCCCTTTTAAATACACTGTTCTCATTAAATACACGGTTTCATATTAAGTATACTGTTCTCAATCGATGTCCAAGAAAATAGGACGACATTGAGCGAGAGATAAATGTATGAGTGTCCTTACGTTTCTTAAACCTCCAGCATTGAAAGAGAGTTAGCTCTGAGCTGTGTTACTGTCTCTTTTATCAAGCGTGAACACAGCAAGGGAGATGAAAATGACTGTGGGCAGAATTGTCATTGCTCCGGGTGGTCATAGAATGCGGTGTAGCGTTTTCATTCTTGCTCAAAGGATGTCACGTTAGTGCCATTGGAGTTGTCCCGCATGACAGCCGGTAGCCGCTCCGTCGTGGCGCGGCTTGCTTAATATCGCTTTGTGGTTTCAGGATTGCCTCAATGCGCTGGAACAAACATGGCACCCGGAGTGCTTTCGTGTGCAGTTACTGCAAGACCGCCTTCGGCAACAGCTCTTTTACCTCGAAGACGGGATGCCTTATTGCGAAAAGGGTATGTGGCTCAACGTCTCAGACATTGCTCGAAAAGCTTTTCCCATACACCTGCAGGCGATTTTCGCTCCTGTCAGTGTTTTGTCGCTACTTACTCACACCGATGGACACTAAGCACTGAACGCCCATTTACGCGATCAACACAGTTAAGCATACCCGCAATTTTCATTTTACTCCTTTTGTCACGAGATAAACTCACGAAGCTTTGGAGATTTTGCGGCACATCTTGAAGTTGCCGAGTTACTAGAGTTGTTGATGTTTATCGGTCAACAGAGTTATTTTTTGATGTCAATGCAGAATTCCTGTTTTCAGGAATTCTGCAATGTCTTCAGTCGTGGTTTAGTTTTAAATGAACGTCATGAGAAATATGTAGATATTTCCGCGTACTGTTTCAACTGAGCCAATTCGATCGAAAGCTATCTCACCAATGTTGAGTGACTATAGTTCGCGACAAAGGTCATACCTAGACGCGACTTGAGAATGAGCTCTTTGATGTCCTAGCTAATTTTAATATCCCCAGGTCTGTTCAATAGACGGTAAACCTAAAAAAGTTAGTGGCGAAACGAAAGCAAGAAGAAACTAAATGTCACAATAATGATCTATACTTGTTACTATATCTATCAATTTGCATCACCGCAAAATAAGAACTGTTAGATACGGCTATAATTATAATGCAATTAAATGCCAAGGTGCAAGCGAGCTGGACAAGAATGACGAAAATAATCCCTGGAGATGGGGAACATTCGAAAATAATCCTGGAGAAGGGGAACATTCGAAGCATGCTTTTTTCTAAATAATCTGAACTTTCGATGTTGTGGAAAAGGTTTTTTTTATGATTTCGTTGGTGTGTTTTCAGTAAATGTACCAATGCCACCCGTTTAACATGTGCTAGAAACGTTAATCAGATTTTAATATTACATAACATACTATTTTTTTCAGACTGGAACGAACTGTTCACCACAAAATGCGTGGGATGTGGATTTCCCATCGAGGCTGGAGACCGCTGGGTTGAGGCCCTTAACAACAACTATCACTCGCAATGTTTCAAGTGTACGGTAAGTTCTTTTCACCGCTTGCCTTGGAGTTCTTCCGTATAACACGGGTGTATCTCGAGAAGAAGGAACCTCGTACGTGCTCCTTAAAGAGAAAACAAAACAGTTTTGTGAACCAGCAGGCGAATCTCGGCGAACCTGCCGACTTACGACTTTCCGTGTGACAAATTTTTGCAGTGTTTCATTTCTTCGAATGGTTCGTCTAGTTTTATAAAATAAAAATGTTTCACTAAAGCAAGAACAAAAAAAAACAAGACACAAATTATGTTCTTATCTTTAGACGCCTCTGCAAATTAGACATTTACTCTTGTGTAATCTTTTTCTTTAATGGTTACACCTTAGATTTTGTTATAAAAATCATCCTCCAGAAATGGGGGACATTTCTAAGATTTAGTTTATATTTAATGTTGCCGCCAGAATCTTTCAGTACCAGAATAGTAGACAATTTATTACAATATCAAGTTATTTCTTATAAAATCACAGGGCACTCATATCTGCCATCTTGCAACAAACCTTGGGCTGGCCGCACTTAAACCACATTTAGGATCATTCTTAATTTCGTTTTTTCTCGTTATCTTTCGAATACCGCAGATCTGCCACAAGAATCTCGAAGGTCAGAGCTTCTTCGCTAAAGGAGGTCGCCCCTTCTGCAAGGCCCACGCCCGCTGAGCGAGTCGCCCTGGTCACAGTTCTCAAGGGAGACCCCGACTGATCCTGCCGCTGCCTTTTGAGATGTTCTGAAACAACACGGCCTAGCTCTCTGCGCTGGATGACGCTACGATATTTTCGCCCACGGCCTTAAACTCGACTTTGTACGGCCCGCAGCATCTGTTGAGGAACGTGTCTAGTCTACGTTGTAACTTGTAAGCGGCAAAGTGGTTTTGCTCCTCGAGTCCCCTTTTCGCTAATCGCCGTGCAAGCTCGCTCTTCCTGCCGACATTTTCCAGGCATTACAACTAAACAAATATCGCCATCTCATCGTGGTACGTGGGAACAGAAGCGAAAAAAAAAACTATGGTAAACTTCGTCAGTCAACTTCTATAGCGAAGGCCAATTTCAAAGCCACATATCTGTGAACACGGTGGAAGAAGAGAAAGCCTCTAAACAAAGTCAGCCAAGTCGGCAAATGTCTGCTCCGGTTTGGCCTGAGCGAACTTATGCTGGCGCGAAAGTCAGACAAAAGACAACCGAGGCGCGAACGTCTGCTCAGGCTAAAGTCGGTTCAGACACTGTCGGTTTGGGACCCTCCCGCAGGCGCGGCAGCGCACTGCGTTGCCTCGTGAAGGTGTTCGTGATTAAGGACGGCTCTTCGATTGACTCTCATTGGCCTCCTCCATGCTGCGCCATCTCAGGGCGTTTGTCAGAAATGCAAGCGAGCCTTCGCCACACCTGCTCCGTGGCGAGGCGGTGCCCGTTCAGACACTCTCTCTTCTTCCACTGTGTCTCTGTCAGTATACTTAACCTGCGCTGAATTGTAGGAAATGTATGTATCCTCCTCCTGTTTCAATGATATTGGTGTTTTCTTGATCCTTCCTTTCGATGGTTTTTATCACTGATGCAGATCTAGTCGTTTTTTTTCCTCGTTTGATGTTTGTTTGGCTGTTTGACGTAGATTGTGCTCTATAAACTTGCTCTTATTGTTCTTTGTTTTCGGAGTGGTGTAGACACAATATTACCGAGCTGCTGATTACGTGATGTGCCATGCTTCGGCGACTCTTGAATTTCGCTGTGTTATTGTTATTGTGAATAACAATTCAAATAAAATATAAAAAAAGTGGAAAAGTGTTCAAGCGGTTTATAGTTCAGCAGAGGCTTAACAAGATATATGTCTCATATCGGTAGTGGCGGTAAAAAGATCGCAAGTCACAGACGGGATGATCGTTCACTATTTAAGAATGTATTTCAACCTTCTACTGAAATTAAGTTCCTGTAGTGCGCTCCTGTCAGAAAACTTTACAGCTAAATAGACAGCGAAAATAGACGTGTGGACGCAGCAAAATATACTTTCTGGAAAATGTAACTTTCGTCATTTCACACATTTTTATACCGACGTTCCATACATCAGCTCTCACTGACACATTCCCATGATTCTGCATTCCCGCCGATCTCTAAAACATGATTGAAGTTTATTTAGACAGCACAGCAAATAGCGACACCAAATAAACAAATGATAAGAAAAAGGAAAGACGTTTACAGTTCTCTCTAATGCCGAATTAGAGCGCAACTCTTCAGGAGGAGGAGGGGAGGGTACGGCGAAGAATTTACCGGGAAATTGGGGAGAATTTCCCGGTAAATTCCCCGCTGAATTTAGTGGACGAATTTCCCCGCTAAATCTGCGGAAATATTTCCCCGCTAAATTTGGCGGAAAAATTTCCCGCTACCTTTGTCGGAAAAATTTTCCCGTTAATTTTAGCGGAAAAAAATTGGCTACAAAATTTAACCGCTAAATTTAACGAAAAACTTTCCCCACAAAATTTAGCGGCAAAGTTTCCGCTCAATTACCCCGCTAAATTTAGTGGGGGAATTTAGCTTGGGACGTCATAAGGTGACGTCACACGTGACGTAACGTTTGACGTCATAGTAGGAAACGTCTTATTATGCAACGCGCGATTACGCCGACGGCGACGGCGACGGCGACGGCGCTTAGGCCGTAAACGGGCGCCTAAGAGCTGCATCCTAAAAAAGTAAGCGTGAACCTGACACTGAGCATGACGCGATGGCGTAACCTAATGATGTATTAGTCTTATTGTGTATCAAAACAAACCTATATACCGCTATAAAAATTAGCAATATTAAACAGCACTGTTCAGGTCACATACACATACACATTTTAAAGCGGATCCGAAAATAAAAAGAAGGATATAAAATATATCAGGCTTAAAATAAAAATAAAAATAAATATCTATATACAAGCAAAAAATATGTTGACAGAACTCTATCTACAAACTCTAGGTATACAATAAAAAAATCTTTCAAAATTCAAAACAAAAAACATACGGGTCGCTATTAGGTACTTGGGAAAAAATATTTTCATCGATTCTTCATATTTACAGCAAAAACCCTGGAAAAGAAACAAAATAAAGATCATGATATAACTATTTTTTTAAAACAGGGTGTTTGTGCCACCTCCGGCCGCCATGACAGGGGAGACAAATACTTCCGGTTCTCCTATGTTCATTTTGAGTTTGGGTGGGTTCGCGACGACTCTTGGTTCACTAGCGAGCAATCCCCTGAGAAATGCCCCAGTGTCATGCTTTTAAGATGCCGATCCGTACCGGCATGAACAAAATGTCACGAATGAAGTTATTTCGATTATCTCGAGACTAGGGACACTACCGACGCCTCCGAGCCTGGGTGATCGCAGGACGACGGCATTGGCAGACGGTGCTAGCCTACTTCGATGTCCTGCCGACAGATGGCACAACGCGAGAATGTGGTGCCGGCTCCGCGGCGCGCGGCGCTTCGACCGCCCATCTTCGTACAACGATGCGCCATTACAGCACGTACGTACAAATTCAATGTGCAGGGTGATCTGGGAAAGAAACCTTGAATACCAAAGCGAGCAAGTGAAAAAAAAAAAAAAGCTCGAGGTACGCCTAAGCATTTCTTATGAGTTGTTAATGCGAAAGCATGCAAGCCGCTCGTCCGCTCCCTTTGTCGTCTGCTCGTCCGCTCCCTTTGTCGTCTGCTGCGTACTAGCGCGCGCGCTGCGGGATCTCGGAGGCCATGGCGCAGCGGCCAATGGGAGCCCCGTTGACGCACGCCAGCCAATGGAATCGAAGGCGAATCGCTCCTATTGGGACCGCGGAAACCAGGAGCCGTTTTCGCGCTTCAAACTGATGACGTCAGCTCGCTTCATGATACAGTTAATGCTTTCGCATGAAAATAGTACATTACAGAGACTCGCGTCGCGCTAAAGGAAGCCTAATTAAAATCTTTCAGAAGGTTGTCTGCTGAAACGCGAAAACCAAGACCCGGCTCGCCAACCCCTATGGGGAAGCTCGGCGCATACTTTCGGTGCCTGGGTATACGGTGCCTAGAACGCGTCTCCGACTGGTGTGTTTACCGCGTCCCGTAAAGTGGTCCCTCAATGCCCGCCTGATGATGTCATACAAGTGTCACGCTGTCGCCCGTCGCGATCCTTGCAGCGTCCCAACTGCTGCGGTGGATGTGGCAGACGCCTGCTCTCCTGCAGGTCGCTCTCCAGTGTGGCAGTCCACAGAAGCTTGGGCAGACAGAAGTTGGGACGCCGTGACGACAGCGAAACTCGCGAAACTTGCGCTACTCGCAGCTTCTCGTTAGCATTTCTACGACCGACCGCCAGGATCACGACATGCAACAGCATGATACTTCGGCTCCTGGGACAACATTTGTTTCCACTTCGGAACCACTTTTGATTTATGGGCAGCATGGGACGCTAAACACACCAGTCGTAGATGTGCTCCTGGGCAACATAGCCTGGGGGAGGTAGGTGGCCCACAGCCGACGCCTTGCCGTTCACGAAGTATTTGAACGCGTTTAGGGATTGTGGGTTTTAAGTCATTGTCAGTCTATGGACCAGGCCAGTCGAATAGGTAGTCCTGAAGATGCGCCCATGACACCTTCGGCAGATTTGTAATTTTCTTGAGGAACAATTGCTCTTTCTTTTCATCCAATAGAACAGGAAGAGATGCCGATCCTGTATAAGTAAATTTCGAGAGGTACCGCATTTAGTCCTCGGCAATGAGACTTCTAAAGCCTGCGTTACTCACTGAAGATTCTCAAAAACGAGCAAAAACAATAGCCAACCGGAAGTAACATACTCCCCTCGGAAGTTCGGCCATTATTTGTTTTTCTTTACCTCTGCACACCCAGCATTGAACGCATTGCCTGTCTGTAATTAACCGTTATGAGTGAGGTGTAGCAAAAAAAAAAAAAGATGAAATCGACAGGTTTCAAGCAATGACTGCGACTTGCGAGGCACAAAGAACGATGAAATGGTAGGTTATTTATAGTCTCTTTCACCTATTTTGTTGACACTCTTTTTTACTCATTAAAGTGTACGAAAATTTTAACTTGGATCAAATAAAAATGAATAGATTCTACGTTTATTGAGGAGGAATTTAGAAAATACTTCCCCGTGACTACAGCGACATCTTTAAGATTATCCCAACCGTCCCCTCAGCACTTGCAGTCTCATATGTAGGACATTGGGCAGTTCATAAATATTTCGTGTTGGAAAAATAAAATGTTGGGCTAGTTTGTACAATAAAGAAGGTTAAGAGCCTCAGGGACAGAGAACGCTGGGTGTCGTCAGGTTACTAGCCTCGTTCGCATCCAATACGAACACCACGACTTAAGGCATAGTTTTGTAAAATGGACACCGGTAAATATTGACAACTGGAATATGCAAAAACGTTTGTTTCTGACAGCACTCGGCTTCAATCGGGCTTTAACTTTATGCAAAACCCTGATGAAGCCGGCTAATCCCGGCGAATCCTTTAAGGAATGTACATTTTTAAGCTGTTTTAAGGCGACGCATTTTTTACCCAAGTTTTATAGAAGCCACTCCTCTATTCCATATATTTGTTGTATATAGGGTGTTCATAAAGAATTAAAAGAAAAAGATTATTTTCGGATAACGTTGTCGATCATGGCGTGCATGCAAGTCTTCGACTGTAAAACAATAATCAGAAGTGAATTACCTAAAAGTATTAAATTAAATTTCGAAATATTTTTGGCATACTTTAATCAGAGCTTCGTTTCCCATCCTCACAATATTCTATAACTGTTGGGATTCAGACAACTTAATTCTGCTTCGCGCTATGCTTTGTCAAATTTAAGTCACGAAAAAAGAAAAGAAAACTGATATATATGTATGTATATTAAGAAAAAAAAGAAACGCAAACTGGCAACAAAAGATTCACCCCAGGGCCAAAAGTGACACAGCCTTGGTAGTGAGAGTGGGCAGCAATAGTCAGCACGAGCTGATCAGACGGCCTCGCTCTAAAGGGGGAGGCACTCACTTGATCGAATGACGTTTTAGCGAACGCCCACGTTTCACCGAATTACACTTTAGCGAATAGTCGGACGCCGCGAAGCGACGTTTTTGGTGGCCAGGTGGGTCCACATTTTTGTAATGAGCCGCCGCAGACCGTCGCCGCGAAGCGGCGTAAGCGCAGCGCGAAGGGTGGGTTAACGCGCGCCCCCGTTATTCGCTAAAACGTCAATTCGCTCGAATATCGCTGTTTCGCTAGAACGTCCTTCACTCATGCGATATGGATCCCTCTAAGGGTCACGTAGTCGTCAGAAGGTGTCCCACATTCTGATGTATCCTCGAGCATGGAACTTTCGGCGCTTTTTCTCTATGTAGTTCCAGTATGGCGAACACTAGACAACCTAACTTCACAATTGAAAAGTCCGAGAATTTATTTGTAAATATATATCTGCATTTGGACGACGGGCAGCAGATCTACAGAAGGAATATGCTAATAAGTCGATTATTTAAAAAAGGTTTATGAGTAGGTTTTAGGTAATTAGGTCGCTAATAATCACTTCTCATTTGTACACTAACGTCAAACGCGGTCAACTACTTTATACAGAAGAAATTTATTTTCAATTGAAGTGTCCGTTTTTCGGTTTAGGTACTTCAATAAAGTGCACTTCAATTAAGTTTTAAGCATTATTGTCATTTGTTGGTAAAATACCCTTAAATGAAATTATGATACATAAAAATTTACAACCTGCATAGACATGCGAATAAAATTGATAACGTCTCCGCCTATATTCCAACAACGCGCGAAGACCGAAAACGTACTTTCGACAATACTAAATTAAAAGTAAGCTTACGTTTGATGATAAACGCATGTGTTACTCGATATTCTGCAATATTAATTAGGTACATTCTTTTTTTTTGTCGTAGATCTAGCTTAGGCTGTATTGCGCTCCGCTACCAGTAACAACAATACACAAAGATCCCAGATACTCCTGCTGCTAGTAAGAAAACAAAAACCACAGAAACAAGCGTGCAGATTGTCTGATAAAGGCCTCAAATATTGGGCGCAGTGTCCAACACGTCTGTCACAAGATCTCCAAATGCAAGTATAGATCAAATTCAAACCAGTCTATCAGGTCAAGGGGCGTTCGAGTGTCACGTACCACTAAGCATTTTTATTTTCAATTCGACAGCTGTTTACATGGGCCAAATTTTTGTAAACGGCTTAAGAGATGCATTGTATAGATACGTGAGACGCAGTGACCTTACGGCTGTTTGGTTTCGATCCTTTTGACAAAGGATCGTGCTCGGGTATACTCATATATTGATGCGTGTTCCGGGGATATACAGATCAGGGCAGATCGGTTTCTTTATTAAAAGGCGTCAAAGAACGAAGGAACTGCCCCATAACTCGCTGCATTCGAAATATGTAGCAAATGTATTTTCGAGGTCGCGGCCCTGATCTGATGTTTCCTTAGAGAGAAAAAAATGAAGGCAAGGTGACTTCACTTCAGCTTGTTTGCTGGGTCAGTGAAACTGGTGAGAGGCTGTGCACATACTTGGGTCCGCTTTTTAAGGACACTGCTTTTTGGAATCCATTTGGGTCAGTAGGAAACGCGAAACAAGGTCAATGTGCGAGCAGCTGCGGTAGTGATTTCCTTTCTTATTTCTAAATATTTATTTCCACTTTCACGAAGTCATTCTGTCTGGATGGGGGCAAACTAGTTCTCCATCTCTGTTGAACATCCACAACAGTCAGCCTATGGCTAAAGACTGGCCAAACAAAACATTAAAGCCAAAATATCGCGGAGTATTTCCATCGGATTTCGGCGTGCTCCGTGAATCGGCAAAATTTGTTTTGGCAGCTTTGGCCGTCTAATCGGACGAATCGGAGTGCTCTGTAAACTTCGCCCCCAAATCTGTGTTTGTCTAGTCTAGGGCTATGTTAACATATTCCGCGATGTATTTTATTTAAAAAAGAAAAGGTTATAGCAAGTAATAATTTGTCCAGTTCCCATCTAAGACATATGCACTAAAGGAGCGTGTGTTCTAGATGTTTTGAGTGAAATAAGTTTAAAATCTTACCATTTATGTTCATTTGAAAAAAATTAAGATGTTTCAGACTTCAGGAAATCTACAAACTATTTTTGAAGCATAGCAATCGTTTTGAGAGAGCGAGCGGAATATGATTGATACAGATACATGATATGGTGCACGTAATCCACATCAAAAGACGATGCCGAACCAAAGACTGGACATTTCTTGTCCCCTGTTGTTCTTGCGTTTACCTTTACTATATTAAAAATAAATAAAAAAACATCTAAGTTGAAGTTACAGTGAGAGCGCCGTCGGGCTGGTGTATATTTACCACAATGATGAATTACCCAAGACTGGGGCGAAAACCTAAAAACACCAATCGTGGAAGAAAGGAAAAAGGGACAGAAAGACACCATTTTTTTCTAATATTTTCTCACGATTGATATTACTTTAGTTATATCAACGCTCGTCTACAACCCACTTTAAACAACTCATTAAACATAGTGAACATGTACACCGGAAGTTTAAGCGAATACTCAAAATTCTCTACCGATAGGGTGGTTGAGAAGGAAAAAAAAACATTTTGGGAAATAAAGTGCCAGCCACGGCGGACGTCAGGGATGGCAAAATTACAGTAATTATCTAAATAATCAACTGAAGTTTACGATATAATATTTTAATTAGTTAAAATAAAGATATGGTAAAATTATTAAGCTGATGAGCGTCATCAAAAAAGCACTGAATCAGTCAATTTTAGAAAGAGTCAAAGTCCGTGTGAAGCGTGGGAGCGCATTGAAATTACCAATCGTGAAGCAGGAACAAGTATTAATAAGTTATGCTAATCTCAACCCTATAAAATAAGTATTATTTCGCGTAGGGAGTAAGCAAAACAAAATTAAAGGAAGATCCATCGGTGAATCGTTAGGGAATGCGTCAGCATAACCTGTGGGAAACGCCACACACGTATACACCTTTGGAAACGCTAACGCTGACCTTTTCATTATTCCTTCTTTCGCTTTCTTCTTCGCTTGCTCTATTTTTGCTGCCTCTTTTTCGCTTCGTTACGGAGCCAGTGTTAGCGTTTCCCAAAGGGGGACGTGTGTGGCGTTTCCCAAGGGTCACGCAGACGCATTCCCTAAGAATCCACCAATGAATCTTCCTTTGATTTTTTCCGGCTTCTGTCGCGCGTAAACCCGCGTCGACTTGCCGCTTCTTGCGCCGCATTTCGGCCAGCCGAGCTAGGCGCTGCTTCCGCTCCTCCGTCTCGTTCGACCGCCTCGCACGCTTAGCAGCGGCATCCGCTGCCTGACGCTGATTTCGCTGTCCACCGGTTTCCCGCGCGCCCATTGGCTTCCGCCCCGTGACGTCATCTCCTCTCGCCTTTGTCTTTCACTAGTCTCCTCCTCTCTGCGCGGCGTGCTTCCCTTTCCACTGTTTGATCCACGGACGAACGCCGTCAGATTTTCGCTTTCACGTAGGTACTAATGCTGACGCATTAATGAATTAATTAGCCTCACTCATCTACACAGTGGAGAATAAAATAAAGATGATTTGAATCGTGACTTAAACGAGACCGGTTTTTGCTTTAATAATTGAAATGAAACGTTTCCTCAAAAAAGAAATAAAAAAATATCTTTTTATTTATTGTTTGTCTATTTTTGTTACTTCCTATGTGAACATGCTTTGTATTTAAATAAAAAAATCACCAAGCAAGAAAGATTTATATTAGGCTGTACATGAGCAAAAAACAGTGGTCTTTTGAGCAAATCGAAACTTTGGGCTTCTTTTCTGCTCTCTATTTCGTTCGTCAATTACGTGACGTCTTATCGAACGTAAAAGAAGAATACGAAAGAAAAATAAAACTCGAAAACTAGAAACATAATGTCATATCACAAGAAAAGAAAGCATATACAGTTTCTTCGTTTACTAAAATAAATCAGGCTATTCAGTCTGCACTATGGCGGGGCTTGCTCGATGAAAAGCCGTTAATTAAACTTTCCTTTAAATGTACAGTAATTCTTTTTTTTTGTCTTGCTTCCCGTTGTCTCACGAATTGATCAATCAGTCTGCCAGATTGGAAAATATATCCGATGATTAGGAATCACTGTTTCATAGCTACAGGGATTTATATAATTTAATTTGATCTAAAGCTAATATTTCTGATTTAAATGAAATAGATTTGATTTTGTTGTTTTAAACGAAGAAGTATTTTTTCCATCCTGTTTATGTGCTTTATTTGGTATAGACAGTTTGAAAAAAGTATTGTAGATAATGTGAAGGACATCGTATCGCTCTAATCAGCGTGCATGTCATACACTTAAAAGGGTACATAACAAAGACTTTATCAACTCAGTTTGCTGGCTTTCGTATTCACAGGGTCTTAAAGAATACATTTCCTAATTTTTTCGATTGTCAGTGGTCTTGGTTCGTCGTTTTCGCTGCACAGACTCACGTCAGTTCTCACAACACCAAGAAAAGGAAGTTGCTGTCTACGGTTTCAAATCGTATGATGATGTTTGAACTCGAGACTGGGCAGCGTGAGAACTAAAACAAAAAAGCATGCTCTTGTAGATTGGGTTTTCAGAACCACTTGTCATTGAGTCTTTAAACAAATAACATATATATGTAAACTACAATGAGCGTACGCCATGATTCTCAGTTCAGCTTATGGGCACATCATTAAAGAACGTCGAAAAATTTATCGCAAACAATCTTGTACGACGCAGACACTTCGAGCATTTCGTGTGCTATGAACAAGACGTCTATTCAAATCGTCACCCAAAGGATGTAAAGTATATTTTTAAATTTTACTTTTATTTTAAGATGGAGCGACCAACATGAGCAGCGAAGACTGAACCAAGACAGCAAATAACTAAAATAAAAACAGGGTCAATTCTTGAACGACACACAATTCGTGCAATATAGTGAGTGACTAAATTAAAGAAAAAAATGAAAGGTTAACCGAGAACATCCCAGTAGGCGTCAGTGTTGTTTGTTTATGCACGTGCAAGGTTCAAACCTTGTGGAGAGACAACACTCTATAAACGTCTTATGATTCTTCCATCTTCCATGGGACCCATGATATTTTCTTATCCGTTCCGACTGGCAAGATCGCAAGAGACTGGCACAAAACTCGTCTAGGGCGACGTTGTTTCTTTTGGTTTCTGCAAGAAAGCAGGAACTGAGAGACCGGGAAGGTGACCGTCGAGGGCTGCCGGCAGGATATTGCCGTGGGGAACTTACAGGGTTGATGGGGTCACGCTCTCGCCAATGTAGCTAGGTGAGGAATACTACACCCTGGGTATCACGCCATGTGTAATAAACGAAGCGGCGCGTATGTTGTCCAAGGTTTTAAAACTTTTACGGCTGGTGCTTTTTCCTTGTGGCGGGCTTTCCCCACGTAATGCACAATACTAAAACAATTGGAACATGTAATTCGGAGAACTGATTCCAAAATCAACCATAAAGGAAACGCGTCTTTGTCGTTCGCCTTGAAGCACGTAGGCGTGTTGTTGCCTTGAATTCGGAATTATGCCGTTTAGTTACCTATTCATGCGGAAGCCTACTAAAGGACGTTCGAAAAGAAGCCTAAAAAAAGAAAAACAGATAAAGTTAGTTAACCAGAAATGAAAGACCATCAATTTTTGTTTTAAATTTAATTACACCACTGTAAGCTTCCGCAAAATCTGGAAATAGAAATTGGAATAATATTTAAGGAAGCAAACTATAAGCGTGACTGGCATCATTAAATATGTATATATTAACAAGGGCCAATAGAATTAAACCCAAATTTGACGGCTGAAAAACAAAGATTCCACAGTCGTATTAGCCTCTTATTGATGCTATGTAAAGCTGAGAGTGACAATTAGGATTAGCTTTTTGAGAGGCCATGTTCCGGTTCTGCAAAACACCGTTTTGTTTAAATTAGAAATGAATGTTCGTGTCAATGAATGACACATTTCGCTACAATCGCTGTACCGTAGAACACTTAAGACAAGGGAATTATTTCCCGATCTGAGAGCATACGCTAACAAAAATTATTCTCAAAGTTTAGCAAACAACAATGCAAACCACTCATTCTTTTTTTTGTATAGCCTTTTAGCATTGTCATATTAAAATATGTCTTTATATTCCTTCTCTGTTTAATATTGAATTTCAGACGACAAGACGACTTTTGGACTGCGGCTCACCCCGTGACTGATTTCCTTTGATCAGGGAAATGACAACCCCGGAATGTTTCTTTGCATTTGGGTATATACTTTTTTATCTTGAATATTATATCGTTTTATTGCGTTTAAGATAACGCTCGTTGAACTTCGCTGCGTTTTTCTGCATTATTCCGGTAAGCGCACCATAAATTCAATAACTTGATTAAAATGCGGTTATTACAACGTAAATCATACCAAAGTAGAATTAAAGTTTATAAACATCGCGATGTTGGTCTGTCAGAGTAGGACGACATTGGCTCACGCTGTAGGTGAAAATTTTAGTCAGTGTAGTACGATTGCTAACCTGGTGTCTTTGACGAGCATTACGCATTAGTGATACACGAGCGCACACCGATGCGATGTTCGTCCAGATTGAAACGGTCGGGGGTGGCGAGAATGCCTTGGTTCTGAAGCGCGAGCCTTCACTCCACGTGCTCCGAGAGGTTGTGCGCAAGCTCACTTTGCCATCAGTCACCCTCTCTCTCTCTCTTTCTTGCTTCGCGTGCTGCATATACTCCAACAGTGACGGACAACGTGGCAGAATATAACGGGCTCGGGTGCCTAGACGTGCGCTTTAATTAGGGTTATGCCATCTGATCGTTCTCTTCTCCCATATCCCCTCCCTCTACCGCTTAGTTTCCGGAAATAATCACGAAAGCGTTAGCGATATTCAGTTCATATCAGTCTTAAAACTCCGTCAACACTGTGCGGTTACTTTTATTTTCGTAGAACCAGCCGGTTGGTGCCGGGCTACGTGCCTTGCGAGCTACGCACATGAAAACAATCAAATCGCCCATACATATAAAAAATTATGGCAGATTTTTTTTTAAAGAATAATCCCGTAATCTAGCGGCGTTACTGATCGTACGGTCAAAGTAGTCAAGCTGGCCTGCCCGACGCGCTGTGGTCGTTCCACCGGGGTTACCGCTTAGCCCCGACGGAAATTATACCTTGAAATAACATGGCCGACGTCAACAGCGGAATTAACCTTAATAACGAAGTTGACGGCATTGGTTTGTCAGCTACTGGCACCACAAAGAGCGGCACCCCTTTAAACAAAGCGCACGCGAAGGCACCGTAAAACGTTCTTTTGCGCAGAGAAATTACTAGGTGTTCCGTCGTATTGCAGCCGACCTTATATATTGCACAAATTGGAGCTTACTGGAGCTTTTATAAAGAAGCCTTTGGCCTGCTTCTTTGGGCCAGTGAGCGCAAGCAGATGAGCCAGATCGAGACTTTTTGTACTCTGTCCTGACGTAAGAAGCGCAGACAAGGCTCCGCCCCCAAAGACACACACACAAAAAAGAACGCCGCCCTGTTTAACGTTAAAATCGAGGCATACTGGGTTGAATAGAGTCTTGTTGTTGAGGCGCCCTTCTTGATAAGAAGGAGCTGACACGTGCCCTCCCTTTTCGTGACTTTACAATAATTATGCGTTCGCACTAAGTGGCGCAGGCACGCCGCTTTTCTTCGAGAATTCGAAGTAGTTTCACCTACAGTTCCCATGCTGCGGCAGACTATTGAAACTGTGGATACGGAACGACGTTGCATATGGACACCGCAAATATTTTTCTCCACGCTGATTGACAGGTCGTTTTTGTAAATTTCAAGGATAAAAATTAATTTGCGAAACCAAATAAAAATAAAGCTGTTTTAATCGTGTTTATTGTGCCGCAGGAGGAAGAAGGAAGTATCTAGGCTGGGGAGGGATGAAGTAAAAGTCAGTTTTTAGTCAGGAGTGTGTTTGTTCAGTCATTTTCTCCGTGTTCTCGTTTTCTCGGGTTCAGCTGACCCGTTGGCCAACAGTATGCACCAACCAGTTCAACTTAAACCCGTAACAATTGATGTCTATTCATAGTCGTCGATCAATCTCTGCTCACTTGTTGATGTTTTTTGTATACTTTGTTTCACTCTAAACCAGAGCGCAGTCACAGGCTAGAACTCAAATACATCAACACAGACTAGTTGGTGATAGCATCCGCACTTCAATACAACGATTGCCGTGACGTTGCGTCTTTACTGTTTGCTTGATTGGTCTCATCGTCTCGTAACGTCAGCTACGCTCTTACCCAAAGCAAAACTAAATTTGAAACGGATATGTTTTTGTTTTTACTTTTTTTTGCCGTCGAAGTTTCGTGATGTGATCGACCTCGATCTGCAGAAGAGAGGAGCAGAAGCACGTGTGTAGAACGGTCAATAAATTTCAGAGTTTGCTCACCAGGGGCCCTTCCGAGACAAGGAAGGTACGGGCCTATCTCAACATATCCAAGGGTGAAGGCTCTAGTGAAGTCTTTCGTGAAGTCTTTGTGAAGTCTTTCGTCACTTAGGCCAGAGAACTTGGGCGGTGTGTAACGAGTGCGAATTTCCGTTACGACATACACCAAAAAATTGACTCAAATCGATGAACGAATTGAGAAAACTCTGGCGGCACGCTTCAATGGCCACACCGATCGAAAATCTCTTTATCACGGCAGACAAACGAAACAAAAAAGAAGGAACCGCTTCATGGCTTCAAATTCTCTGAAGCATACCGCGGCGGCACCGCTACGCAACAACGCCTCCTTGCCGCCGATGTGCCATGATTGCGTTAGATTCCTCCACCGCCGTATAGACCGCGTCCGCAGTAAGAATTCTCGGTGGAATTCCCGGCATGAAGCCTTGGTCAGGCGCGTATATACTCAATGCCTATGGCTTCGAACCTTGTCTCACCCGGGAAACCGCTATACGCGAATCGAAGGTTCCGCTTGGCCCGGCCGACTTATTGCGCGGAGCTCGATTCGCTTTAATTAAGGGAAGCAGCTCGGGAAGACGTCGAAGAGCAATATTTGGAAGGGAGAGTGACCAGTTCCACGCTTTAAGGCCGGAGTGTTTGTGCGTTAATCACGAACCTGCGAAAGGTGTCCCGAGGGCTCTCCGCATGACGTCAATCTGCCGAATCGCTTTCTGTTTCTGCTGCGGTTGGAATTAAATTGTCTTTGCCAGATCGGCTATTTTCGGACCGCAGACACCGCGGCGCCGTTGAGTACTATGGCCTATACGCAAGAAATTACCGCTCATAGAGAAGAAAGAAAAAAAAAATGTTTTGAACTCTTACTGACAAATTAAGAAACGAAGGGCTTGGGGAGTCCAATGAATTTTGATAAATGTGTCAGCATTTACTACCCCGATGCAGGCAGCCGTCTTTCATTTGAAAAGTCCTGGTTTCGAACTGGACTGAATTCTGTGAGGCCGCTGCGCGGTACCCGGGAGGAAAGATTGGCTGTTCGGAGACAACAGTGTGCGGACCGTAGGCGGCGATCGAAAGAAGCTGTGGTGGCCGCATAAAACGAAAACCGCCTTAGCCTGGGAGAACAGACTGCCTCTCTGAAGACAATGAACTCCTGCGCGAAGTGCTAACGTATTTTGTCGAAAATCAGCGTAGCGACAACGGCTTTCGCCACCATTTTATGGCTCCGCATGCCAACGGTAAACATAAAATGGCACGCCCGGCGTTTCTTGATCTGTCGGTGGTTATTAAGTTTTCGCTCTCCTACGTGCTCTAGATTCACTAACAGCTTAAAAAACGCAGTGTGTGACGAGTCCCGGGTGGGAATCTTATCATCGCTCCACAGGAAATCGCATTGTGGCACCAACTGATAGGAATGCCAAAAATGAACCACGATTCAAGAAGCTTGATCATGATAGATTACGCCCTGATGTTTTTTCAGCTGTGTGCGACTACTGTTGAAGCGATACGAGACGTCTCAGCCTACATCCGTCTTAGGTGTACTTTTAGATCCCCTCATCTCTTCTTCAGATGGCTAGGAAGCTCATGCAGGTAATCTAAATTTGCTCTGTCGCGACTGAAAGATCTCTGTTACTTCTGATAAAGCCTCGGATCACTGGCCTCAGTGAGTTTACGCGACAAGATGGTTAAAGCGTGGTTACTCTAAAGCGTCGCGTATTCATCGGCTCTGGGTAGGCTAGCTAAGCGATACTGCAAACGGGAGCTCTTAGCAAGAAATTTCCCTTTTCTCAGTTGTAGTTCACGACAATGGTCACTACGGTCTCGTCAGGAAATTTTACTTTACTTGCATTGGGGTTTGTGCTACTTGCGAGTTTCAGACCGAGTACATGTTTGGGATGCTAACATTTTTCGCATCCTTTCGCATGGACGAGGTCTAATTGAGAAAGAAAATCAAGGACTATAATGTCGGCATTGAACAACGTATCATTCCAGCCATCTCGCGTGAGTTCGGGGAATATTTTGAAGAGTCGGAAGATCGGAAATGGATTTCTTATTGCTCGCATGATATGTCCTTTTTCCCAATCATGTCCTTGATCCTCAAGCACAACTGGAACTCAAGTCACATTGCAGCACTCTGGATAGGTGTCTACGTTGCTCTAAAATTTGAAGCATAGGAATTCACTTCATCATGTTCCAATATATTTTACGTCCATGTCTCCCAACAGGAGTGGGAAGCAGAATTCGAAAGCACATATTAAATTGATCCGATAAACATCCAAATAAGCGAAGTTACAGTCGCGTCTGAAAGCCAATTTACTTTTCTTTCAGCAGTCCGACGCATATATATTCAGTTCTTCATTGCGACCCACGCGGCTTCCCGCGGTTTCACGCGATTCTCAAATTAGTCCACTTCTTTTGCAGGGGTTGTGGTGACGTCAGAAAAACACCGAGCCCTGATTGGCTCTGATGGAAGGATAGTGGGTAGACCTCAAAGTAAGCTGCCTCGCGGTCCACCCACTCTCCTTCCAGTCAAAGTCGATCAGAGCTCGACGTTCTGACGCCACCGCAACGCCTGCAAAAGTAGCAGACGAACTTGTGTTCCGCGTTAGGATTTCGCCGGCCCACGCCAATATTTGAACTCTTGAGTTTTAATCAGGGTGACAGTTCCGGTGAAATTGTCTGAAATACAAAAAATAGAATTGGTTGGAGAAGAGCCTGTGACGCGCGCAAAGACGCTATTAAGTATTGAACGTCTGCTGCCGCAAGTATTGGAGTGTTTTTTTTTCCAGTAAATATTGGCAATTTATAACCATCGTCAGTTCGTGGTGACATCATCGTGGCACCTACGAACTTCCGAACGAGTCCGAGGGTCGATCAAAGTGCCGACGAGACGACCCCTATTGCCGAGGACTAGTTAGCGCTGCGCGTAACGCACTCCACAGCCCCTCTCTAGAAATTGACGTCGTCTGCCTCCTGCAGTTCTTGGAGCTCCTCTCTTCGCTGCGATCCCATTGAGCCAATCAAGCCTCGCCAAAAATGCTTCGTCATGGCGCCCTTCGTCTTTGCCTTTTCACCGAGTAAACCAAACACGCGCAGTAAGTGCGGCGTGCTCTTGCGTTTTTTTTCTCTGCTTGTTGTCTACGGGCACCATCGCTCAATCTAGCCAACCTAACCATAGAGTAATATAGTAAACGTAAAGAGAGGACACAGAAGCCGATTCGCGGCCCAGATAGTGCGTTTAATGCCCTCCGCTATCGTGGCGCATTTCTGTAATTTGGTTAAAATCAGTTAGATCTCTTTCTATAAGAAGTATTCATTTTTGAAATCGTTATGCTTTTGAAATTACTAAGGTACTTAAAACGACTAAATAGTTTTAATCTAATACGTCACAAACCATGTGATGAATGGCGCCTGCCACGGCCCGCCGTGGGCCTGCTTGTTCTGCACGCCGTCGCCTCAAACATCATTCTGCATGGCCTTTGCTCGTCCGTGCGTCGTTCGTCCGTGCCGTGCGTGCGGTCCGTTTGTGTTGTGCTTTCTGCTGCAGCGTGTTTGGTCGGCTTTGCATCAAACAAGGTGACGCATGACTGCCCGCGTGCTCGCATGCTCGGCGTGAGTTTGTGGAGCCGAGCGGCTTGAGCTTCTCGCGCTGTTGTTTCCGTCGGGATGTCGGGCTGCAATCGTGTGTGCACCTTAATTTTCGATGACATTTCTTTGAAAAGAGGACTTGACTTATGGCTCTGCGAATGACATTGTCTGATGGATTTACAGATGACGGTGTTGCAGATAGATCCTTTGTTGTTGTGCTCTCTGGAATTTCCAGGAGGTGGATTCAGTCACTTGCAAACACTGTTCTGCACACTTCAACACCGTTTTCTGTTATCCGCAGTCTCTTCATTTCTCTCATTGCAAGAGCTTAAGACTGTTTTCTTCACAGTAAAGGCTTTGGTCTGTGATCAGGGGCTTCAAACGTAAGCTTAGCCGACCAACTTGGTGTGTCTGTGGGTAAGCCGTTTTTTGAAGTTGACAACAAATATGTTTACTTTATGTTTGATGTTCCGCACCTCATCAAAACATCCATGAAGAATCTCCAAGCACACAAATTTTGCATTGGAAATGAGGTCATTGAGTGGTCCCGTATAGTTAAACTTTATCGTTCTACCCATGAGATCAGGTAGGCGATTGGCTCCGCAACTTACTGGGAAACACATTTTTCAAAACCCTTTCAGTAACATGAAAGTAAAACGTCCCGCAAAGGTAATGAGTGTCTCAATCTGTCTTGCAATCCTATTCCTTGTTTATGCCAATGAGCTTCCTGAGGCAGCCATGGCTACAGCCTATTTCTGTGATAGAATGGATAGCTTTCTAACTAGCTCACAATTCAAGAAGACAGGGCAGAAGTTGCGTCATATGCCATTCTGAAAGGAGAATCTGAGGTGACTCGATTTCCTTCACATGCAACTCAGATGAGTTTCAGCATAGAAGTTCCAAAGTAGGATGCAGCCACAAACCGTCATAGGGTGGCAAATTACTATACTGTCCTCATGCTCTGGGAGGAGCTTTTCAAAGAGCCATGACTTTAAGTTCTTACTTACATGACGCCTGTAGCAAGACCCACTTGGGGAACATTTTTGGAGCTATATGACAAATGCTGGGCCGCAACACAAACCGAAAAGTGTGCCAGTTCGCGCTCTAGGACTAAAATACATAGGGATAAAGAAACTGTTTCAAACTGTGGAACACTGGAAACGTAAGAGGATGAAAAAGGCTGACCTCCTCAAGGAGTAGCCACATATTTTGCATCATGCAGAAGTTCAATTGCAGACGGTGTGGAATGTCTTCTAATTGATAATTCTTTCTGCAACTTGGAGGATATTTCTGAGCTGACCTCAGACATCAGGCTGAACATATCTGACGGCTCTCGTCCACTTGTTACGTTGGGGGCTATTTGATCAAGCATTTCCTTGAACTGACAACCCACAGCTGTGGCTGTTCTCAGCCGCTGAGGAAGGAGTTCATGACAGCTTAACCAGGCCTCGCCAGTACTTTCTCGCGCTTTAACAAAGCGTATCACGCACTAGAAAACTCTTCGGGAATCTACATACCATTCTCCCAGGCTGCCTTTAACTTCATTCAGCAACTAGAAAATCGCTTTCTTGCCGTAATAGAGAGTGTGGCGCATGTTTGAGGAGAGTGTGCTGTCTTGTATCACACACTTTCAGGTCTGGGGAGTTTTAGCCTTGCTCAGAGCGCCTCAGATTGTTTTTAAAAATGTTTTGCAGAATACGCTTGTATTGGCATGTTCGATTTCTTAACCGGAACTTGGACAAAGTTTGGCTGCACTCTTCAGTTGCTGTAAAGAAACTAGAAAAGTTTAACTGTTAAATGTGTAGTAACGGAGGTGGTTACCAAGTCAGAAACAGAAAGTGCTTATTAACTGAGTGGTGTAGCTTGCACTCAAAACATTTGTTTCCATTATTTTCAGCAAATGTGTATCACGGCCCTTTTGCAAAAGCATTTATCCACTTTCTACAAAATTTCTATAGAAAATAGCTTATAGATGATATAGAAATTAAAAAGAAAGATGTATCCACTTTTGTATCCACTGTGTATAGTTTTTAGCCCATTTTTAAAGCCATATTTTCTTTCTGATCAAATGTATTTCGAGGAATGTTTAGGGACATTGAATCTTGTCAGATTCCGTGTAGAGTTCTCAGTGTTTGGTAGTGGCTCGCCCACAGTGTGTTTCAGGCTATGCCAATTCGTATGTTTTATAATAGCCGGAAATCGGGAATTCATACTCTTCGCTGTTGCTTTGCACTCTTATTATACTCTTATGACTGGCAATGATAGCGATGTCTTATTTATTTCTGGATTTACTTCCCGTGCTCGTGTCGGCGTGAAAGCGAATGGACCATTCAGCATGTTCCCTGTGGAAAATATTTGTTAACTTTGGCTCCGCTAAGAATTTCATTACGAAATGTACGATATGCCGAACTCCTTCATGTTCATTTATTTTTGTGAGTATTAGTATTTGTTTCTTATAAAACATACAGAGCGTCTGAAGTAAATGTATATACAAATGTGGTCCAATAAAATATTTTTGAACCACTTACTGTTGTTGACCCCAAAATGCTTCACCAGTCAGGAGTCAATGTTGAGATTGTGGAACTTCAATGCTTTACAGTAGAAAACAAGAAAAACAAACAAGATATACGCATCTGTTTTGTGAAGTAGACATTTTGTTTTACACATTTTGCACGGATTCTATCGGAAATGTTAAAATAAAGCTGCGTCAATAAAAAAAAAAATATGAATAAACAGCGGCTCCGGGGAGCCGAAGAGGTCCCGAGAGCCTAGCGAGGAGCGACGCGTAGAAGGAAAGATTGGAGAAAAAAAAAATAAGGAAAAGGGTACCTGAGAACCGGAGCAGATACGCCCAAACCGAAACCGAAACAAACTTGACCGAAACCGGAACTAGATTATGTTTAATGCCGCCCGCTAGGAGCGCTAGCTGTCACTCGTCTATCTGGGCCGCTGGGGCCTATGGCAGTGTTCGCTCTTTACCTTGTGTATATTACCCTATGACCTAACTTCGTGAGATTGTTTCCGTCTCACTTACGTAGGTCTGCCAGTGGCTTTGCACTATAGAGGCTTTGTGAGGAAACTGTAAGACCTATTTTATTTCAAGCATCTTTTCCACAACAGAAATTGGCAGGCAATCAAAATTTATATCTCCCCGGGTCTCTCCTTCTAACTAGCGCAACAAAACAAAAAAACATTTCACCCACAAAAAAAGAAAACAAGAATGGAGTTATGAGGAGCTTACTAGTCATCATCCGCGATGCCGTTTATTCACAGACAGATTCCTTTGTGACCCTTGAGCGACGTTCTGGGGTAAAAAAAGAAAAGCCTTTGTGAAACAAGCTGTATTTGACACCTCCACGAGCAATGACTCGTGTTTGTCGCGTAAGTTTTGTCAGGGCCGTGTGAATGGCGCTTTGTTGCAACGCAGCATTTTATTGCTCGATACAACTATAGAGATTCGTGAGCTGCTCCTGCAACGTAAGGCGGGGCCACGATTGTATAAACCTTATAAAATCCGCGTATACATTCGCATTTTTTGGTAATATCATCTACTGCGTGACCCAAATTTGTTTAGCTTGGTGACACGATAAAGTGCTACAAAATGGGGCACACTGGTGAATTTATTTTGCAACAGCATAGGAAAAAGACTTGTCTTGAAACTGTCGACAAGGGCAAATGTTGTCTGAAAAACAATTGCCTCTCCTTATGTTTTGCTACCCGTCTGCCCAATATACACTTTACCACAGGAAAAAGATTTTTATAAACGACCTCAACAGCACATGCTACATACGTGAAACGATGCTCTATCGTACACCATACACGTTGAAGTCCTGCTCTCTCAATGAAAGCACACAAACGAGATAACTTGGAAGGCGCTGAAAATACTATAGGGACTTTGTATTTATCAGCCACTTTTTTAATCCTGTGGAAGAAGCTGTGCAAATATGGTATGACCACCGGTCGAGAAGCAGGTTTTTGTCTAACGTTGTCAAGAATGCCCAGGGGACATCATTAGACAACGTAAGGCAAAAAATGGCGGATCGAGAATCCTGCTTGTGGTCGCCCTCACCCTCACCCACAAAGGTTTCCCTTGTGGGTGAGGGTGCAACCTGGGAATATTCGCAAGTACACAAGTGAGTACGCAGCTTGGAATCAAATTGTGCAGCCTTATTTCTCTAGCTTCGATCAACCCTGTAAGGACAACAGGTACGTCTTAACTGTTCCCTGCATTGCGAAGGCTAAGAGTGATGCAGCGTTGCTCGATTCAAAAACACCATTCAAACACTCCTACTCGGAAGTTATTCCGCGAATAAGCCTCCAGCCCTAAAGTTCCAAGATACAAGCTGCCTCACGTTGTGGCAATTCGGCAGCTACCTCAATAGTGCAAATAAATGTTGAGAGATTGCCGGAGTTTGTAATAAACGAACGACGGTGTGGCCTGATGCTTTGATGAGATTTACTGCACCTTAGTTGCCTCCAAACGTGGCGGTAGACGGTTCTGTCGTGCGAAGAGTGGCTGGTGCCGTCTGGTTCAGTGCTGGACGCCCATCATTCGGAATAACGAAGTGGAGCCTACAGTGCGAATAGATCGAAAAAGAATCCAGATAACTGTCTCCCTGCCCACGTCGAGCAAAAATTAAAATTGTGCGAAATTAGAATCGAACAGTGCAGTGTCATTAATAGCATCTACAATGTAAAGAGAGCCGCCATTGTTGTGTTCTTCACATATACAGCGAGAGCATGTGAATTACGCGGCGCTATTCGATTCCAGCCACTATTGACACACCGCCAACGAAGAATAAATGGTATAGAAAGAAAAAAGGGAAACGTTCTTCTGAAAGAGTGATGACACAAACTCGTCGGCAAACTTCCCGAGATGTGGGCCATGGGCTAGTTTTAGGCAGTGAAGGTAGGGCTGCAGATGTTCGCCCTCCGCACGCATCCAGCAGCACAGGGAAAAAAATGATAAAACAAAGTAAGGAACAGCAAAAATGCAGCACAAGTTACAATATGTTTGTTGCCCTACGCGGACGCAATGAAAATAGGGTCCCGGTACGCGGAAGATTTAGTGGCAAGAGTAACGTGGTCGGACAAACCAGATCACGTGCGTTACCATGATAATTTTCGTAGTTAGCTCAGCTTTCAGGATTCAGCCGTCGCCTGCTTTTTCTACGTCCCCTCTATTGGGCGGCTGATCAAATAATCACGCCTCTTGTGGTTCACTTCAACTGTGCGGGCGAACACACTTAAATTAACAATTTTTTTAGAAACAGCGTCTGGCTGATTTAGCTGAACGTTGCTTCAGCGTTCGGCTGGGAGTCAACTTCAATCAGTAAATTAGCCTATCTATACAAGTCCCAGAGGAACGCTGACTAAGCACTCGGGTCTAGCCTGAGGCCTGCGCTCGAACAAGGCGGATGACGACGTAAAAAAATCGGTGCACAGGCCTCGCGGAGGAGTTTAGGCCAGAGCTGTGTGTAAAACAACTTGAATAGAGCGTCCCCTGTTGTTCAATGTCCTCGCCAAAAGAGTGCTATCAAAACCACCATATCGGCAAGGCGTTTCGTCTGAGCCAATGTCATCAGCAAACCACAGGCCAAGCACCGGGATGGATAGATATGGCTGAGCCTTGAGGTCGCGCTGCGGCTTCAGACAAATGAACGGTATTTTAATTTTGAGAGATAATATCCAGCTGGGTGATTTCATCTCAACTCAAACACGGATTTTGGGTCGAAATTTTAATTTTGACGAAAAAAATATATGTTTTGGAGCAATTTCTATATTAAAAGAAGACGCAAACGGCAATTTCGTCGGATCTTTAGTTCTCAAGTTATGGACCGTTGAAGCGGCCAAGGTGGAAACTGACGTTTTTCCAGCTTATCGGAGGTGCCATATTTCACTCCATCCATTTTCATATTTTTTACGCTACATCAATACAACTTTTTGGGAGCACTCTAGACATAGGCCTTTTCATGCTAATTGAGCGTCTAGGGCATAGCATTCTTAATGATATTTTTTTATTTGTCAAACCGGCTCTCTGCGACGATATTTGACGAAGTTCAGCAAGCTGTGCTGTGTGACCTAATCAAGATATTTTTATTATCTTTATATCATGATAAAACTCGAATTAAGCTCCTTCTTTTGAGTATAATTTAAATATTTTGTAATAAGTATATAACGCGCTACACGTGCCTGAAAAACGAAAATTTCGAAAAACTGGCAAGTTTGAAATCGATTTTCTGAAAAACCCCACTTTTTATTTCTTTTATTTTTTATTCACAGTTATTTAATATAGCAATCTATCAGAAACTACCAACAGAAATTTTGATATATTGTTTGTATGGCCTCTATTAAGACTCGAATCTCGTGCTATGAGCGTTTTGAACGGGACTTCGCACAGGCGCACTGCTGAGCAGAATTTTGGCCTATCGTAAGGTTTTCTATTTATCGTTAGCAGTTACCTGTACGCATACACAGATGCTGCACTGCGAGGAGACGGACAAGGAGCCATTGGATGGTTCATGTTAAACTCCCAGATGACGTGCAGCCAAGTACTTAAGGGTGAATGTAGCCTCAAGGAAGCCGAGCTACAAGCTATACCGGCAGGTGCCAAACAAGCGGCCACACACCGTAACAAGACAGAAGCCTCTACAAACACGTGTGGGTATTCAATGATAGTCGGGAGGCACACGCAGAATGCGACAACGTTGACATCCATAGCAACAACGTCCGACAGCTGCGAGAATTAGGCCAACAGTTAGCAGATGAAGGACGCGTCCTTCGGGTGGATGGGTGCCGGGACACTCCGGCATATATGGCAACGAAGAGGCCGACAATGCTGCCAGAACGGCGCTTGAAGCTGCGTCTGCGAGACTAGACCAGGAGCAACAGGAACAAAGTCAAGAAGTCGAAAATGATGTCCTCCCCTTCGACCCCGACGAGTTCCTGTCCCTGGGAAGGACGAGGAGGCGCAAGACACTGACAGATCTGGTCCCTCAAGATCCGGACGGCGAACTACCTGCCGAATACAGCCGGAGCGACCGCGCTATCCTACGCCGGATCCGCACCAACACGGCAAATAACGCCTGCCCTGCAGGCTAAGCTGGACAGAGCCAGGCGAGTCAGACACCCCGATGACCCCGGGCCGGTTATCGACGGTGACTGCACTCGATGCGGGAGCAAGAGTCCAGCAACTATAATACATCTTATATGGAATGCAGAGTCACTGTACGCTCAAGGCGGGCCACCATATACGACCTCCCCGCTTGCCATCGACCCAAACTTTCGTATAGTGGACGCGACCAGAAGGCGACATACAGCACAGGAAGATCGTGCTGGACTGTCTGCTTAAGTTCATTCGAGAATCCGGTATCCGGCACTATTTTTAAACATTTCATCTTCATTGTATTCCCCATCTCTAAACCCTCATCTTCCCCACAAATGACGTAAGGTCAAGGTGGTAGAAACGTCATTAAAATACGTCTTAAACAAACAAATCAAAACCTCAATAAGGAAACGTTTGCTCATTAAAAACAACAACAAAAACTTTCAAGAATAAGCAAACTTGGCATGTTTTCACACATATATAATTGTGCATAGACCGCTTCGAATGGGGACCCTCTTTTGGCACCCTGACTTACAATATATACATTAAAAATAAGATCAAGCAACTTAATTGTACCATTGCTAGTATTTCCGCTCCTTGTGACAGGAGCTTGGCCAGGGATGCGAAGAAAATAACTCACAAAATGCCCCACGGGATGCGAAGAAAATAACAGACATATCCTTAATATCAAAATCTGCAGTGAAGCCCACTTTCGCGTCTGTACAGGCCAACGAGGTAGAGGGGCTTAGAGCGATAAACTGGTATCCCGTGCACCAAGCAAGAGTGACCTCCCCCCCCACCCAAATGGCTGCCGCCATGTTGTACTATTTGACCACTAGACACGTGACCGTACCAAATCTAGAAGCTTTTACGCAACACGCAGCCGAGATTTGTATTGCGACCGCTGTAAAAAACATGAACCATTTTTCAATACTGTTAGCCACAGAAATCAGTGTATAGCTCCGAAAAAAACCCAAAATACAGCACCGCTGCTGATGGCATCTAGAGGAGCCATTGCGAAGCTGCCCGAGTCTTTGGCGTAAAAGCACATTTTGAACTTAAAACAAATGAGACATAACTTATCTCGTCGGTACTGTTATTAAAGATCAATAAAAAATTTTGTGTGCGCGGTACTTCGTTAAAATAAAGACGTAAAATTATAAGGTCCAGCGGTATAAAATGTGTAACATTGCGGCGGGCGGGGAGGGGGAGCGGCGGGGATCACTTTTAGCTGACAGTTTATCGCTCTAAGTCCCTCAACCACGTTGGTACAAGCCTTCACTCGATGACTTGAAGAAGTGAAGGCAGGGCAGCTTACAAGAGGATTTCATTCAGCAATTTTCACGCTCAACGAGCTCGTGACGAGGCATTATTACGCGAGACGGTATATTTATAATTTCTTTCAGGGAAATTTGATGCTCCGGAAACGCGCTGTGGCAGCAAGGGTATAATGGTACCTTATACAAAAGCGCAGCCCCACAGAAAGACAGCAGAGTGACGTAATCAAACGGGCCTGTGTCACGTGTGAAAGTTCAGGGGAAACTTTATCTGCTCTCGGAACGCCGTGAATGGGATTTCAATTCTTCGGGAGGTTTGGAGAGTGCGAACGTCGTGAAAGTTAATCGCGCAACATATCTTTGGTGTGTGATTTCCTTGCACGGGGCGTTTTAGAGGTGAAGCTCCTTAGGGTCTAGCCTTGTTCGTCCGTCCGTCCGTGCCGGCCGGCCGGCCGGCGTCCGTGCTCACATAAAGAAAAAAACAATGTTTGCGCAGTCGACAGGATTCGAACTTGTGCGGGGAGAACCCAATGGATTTCTAGTCCATCGCCTTAACCACTCAGCCACGACTGCGGAACGAGTAGGGGGCTCTGAGATGTGGTAGTAACTCAAGAGCTTCGGTTTCTGTCATGGATGAAACGTTGCATGTAGCCGCTCAACGTCTATACAGGAGAGGGCGCTGCGGTCCAATGCGTATATAATCGCGTTAAACCTTGTATGCATCGGCTCAACGTTTATAGACGAGAGGGCGCTGCGGTCAAATGCTGAAATGCGCATATAACCACGTTCCCTACCACACATTCTCTTTCTGACATGGACCGTTGGCTTAAGCGGTGGAGATGCGTTCCCACGGATTCTAGCGGATCCAAGCTGATCTTCTAGAAGAACCACTGGCTCTGCATTTCACCGACCATAAAGCAGTAATAATGAAGTCGAAACGCAACCCGGAACTCAGCACTACATATGAGCAATAAAAAATCAGCACCATCAGCACTACCTATGAACAATAAAATCAGTATCATCAGCACCACCAGAGCTTCGCCCCGATCAACATCATCCACCACGTGGAGATGCGGTCATTTTTTTTCTACGCTCGACTTGTACCAGCGTTTATAACGAAGTGCTATCACATGGCGGAGTAATGTGTTTGATGTATGCAAAAGCATCAATGGGCTGTCTACCGGCGAGCAGGGGTTAAAGACGGCGGAGGCAGAACGCGTCAAATCGTAAGCGCTGACGTTGGGGATCCCGAGAGAAAGAACAAGAAAGAAAGCAACTGAAGAGCGACTTGAAGTTGACCGAGCGCTTGTCAACTTTAATTGTTTTTATTCCAGTGTTTTGCGATAAGTAAATACAAAATGAAGCTAGAACAACAATTAGTACAGAGCTTGCAAGTTGCAAGTGACGTTTTCCTGATTCTTTCCGTATACTAAACCTTCGCAAGTGATCTGGACGCATCGGAGACACCGGTGGAACTCCACAGTCCGGGTTTTTGCCCCGCCATTCCGAAGCGGCTGCAGTGCATGAGACCTTTACCTGTAGATTATTATATTAACTTGTACCGGTTAGAGTTAAGAATTACTCCGGTTAGAGGTGCCTAGTTATCTAATTGCCATGGAAAGTTTTACGAAAACAATGGAGATTACCATTACTACTTCTTTGGTTGTACCTTCAGTATTTTTACCTACAGTGGCGTTGCTCTGGCTGCATTGAAAGTGACTCTAAGTGAAATCAGTCCCCCTGTCGTTTGTTCGATGAGGATGAAATCGTGAAACAATGTCTTTATTAAATAAATAAGTAATGCGAGAAATGAAATAAAGTAGTAGAAAATGACGTGATGGTATTAAACTCGCAATAATGACAACCTGGCAGAAATATGGAAACTGCTGCAGCTCAAATCGCTTAAGATCTGGGCATGGGCAAAAGCAGTAACTGAATGCGATCAAGTAATATGTAATATATTAACTGAAAGGATCTAATCAATCTTTTTTATATTTTGGCATGGTTTGTGCGTTTTATATAAATGATATTTTGAAGATAATACGTTTTGTTTAACTTTTTTGTTTAATTTCATAACAAATAATTTCTTGCTATGTTTTTTATTCATGATCAAAATAAATATAGGAATACAAAACTAGCTCTCTACCCAAAGGTCTTCACAGGTTAACATTTTTATATAACAAAGGTTTCTTAAATCAACGTACATGGTAACTAATTGAATTATTAATCTTTCGTTCTGAATTGTGTGCTCTCAGACATCGCGGTCTGCTTGGGGGTATTTTGTTTTCTTTGTTCCTTTGTTTTTGAATATTCGTTGGTCCCTAGGACATATTTTTGATTGTTACAACAATGAGCTGACTTCCAGGTCATGCAGACTTCAATAAGCTTGACAGCAAACAAAAATACGCAAACAGGAGCAAACAAAAATGAAAGACCTTAGTCGTACCGAAAAACGTAAAACGTTCGTTGGGAGTTGTGCTCCCTTTTGTGGAGGACGTCAGAAAAACTGGTTCTTAGATAAAAATGGAAGCAAATTAATTTCTCGAGAGATTGTGTAAAGAAAGAGAAGGAAATTTACATTTAGGAATCTCTCTGGAGCAATAACTCAACGAACTAAATTGGGAGGGATGACGCGAGACTATTCGAAGGTCGAACGAACACCGCTTGCAATTAGTGGAGATCTGAAGAAATGCTGTCTCGAACATCTTATTATTGCTCAGCTACCAACGACTCTAGCTCATAAAAGTGCCGAAAAATAAATGATGAAAAAGAAGCGTTAACGCAAAAAGACTCGCCTTGCATTTCTTAAACTATCGGTGACTGAAAGAAAAATTGATGACAAAAAAAATATTTGGACGACATGCAAAACTCGCAAAAGAATGACATGGAAAGGGTCTTTGTCATTTCCATCAAAAATATCTGGGGTGGGCGGCGGTATCGTAACCTTAATTGCCGGCATCTTTCCCCTTTGCCGAAGGAATGAAGAAATCTAGGCCACATAAAAACGAAATGCCGTAGCGTCTTTGTATAGGGAATATATTGAGATTAATTAAATTGTGTGCACTTCCTATGGCGATTGCAAAATCTGCCATTTTGTCACGGGAAATTACATATTCTTATATAAAAGAATGACAAGATGAGGTTAAAATGTACGAGGTATAGTTGCCATCGTAGTATCTTTCTTGCTGGGCTGTCACCAAGACATAATACTTTATTTACAATTTTGTTGAACATTTTTATTGAAGATGCGAAGCCGTAGATAACACGAGGACCATACATATGTACCAAAATAATATTATATGCTACATTCGGTAGATTATATTCGGAGGCGGTAAATGTATTGTCAAAAATCTGTTTGGTCAAATTCTGCCCACGTGACTAGGTGGGAGAAACATGAAGTATACCTCCCAGAAAATAGGTTATAACCATTATGTAGACGGAAGTACATAAACCGAGCATAATAACTTATGAAGCAGTGAATAGAGAAATCTGGCCGACTAGTTCTTCGTTGTAGCGAATGTCTCGGTTTAGTATCTGCAATAAATTATTAACAAAGAAGGACTCTTTTCCATATTGTTTTCCACTGACATTTACGACGCGGGTAAAAAAAATATCGCCCTATAAATGTCGTTAGGAAGTGGCGCAATTTTGAACATATGCCGAGAAAAAAAGTGGCAGAGGAGTTTGACATATGAACGTCTCAGAATTTATCACCATCATTTCGCGTATTTTTAGGCAAAGATAAATGTTCGTTGCTTTCTACGGAAAAACGAGTGCTGCGTTATGTTCGCACGGCGCATTATTTCACACTTGTCATATGAAAGTGAACGAACAACGTTGAGCTGGTATTGTGTTTATTTACAAACATTTTACAACCATTGTTTTCCGACCTGGTGCTAAAGAAATGTGCACATTTGGCAGATAAAGCATATACTTCAGCGTATAGCAATCGAAATCAAGCGTTGCTACAGGAATAGGGTGTTGCGTAACGGGTTGGAACCTGGAGATAATTTGTCGAAAAAGCGTTATTAAAACATTAATAAAACATTCGCTTTTTTATTATAAGATTCTACGCAGCGGTGGACATGAGGGAAAGAGTGCTGTATGCTAAGTGGGAAAGTAATACATGCAGTAAAAGAGTTTTAAAAATCTATTTTGGCAGTTAAACATTAATATATATCTTTTTCAAAAATAAGTGAAACGTCAAATAGCAGGCTGGGATTGTCGTTCGGCTCGCAGCACCTGTATGTATTTTCTTTAATAACTCATGACTTTTGGTGTGCCGTACATAGGGTAACCTTCATTATGCTCTGTTTAAACATCTCTCATCAGAATAATCACTGCACGCTGTGCGTGAACAATCACTTCTTGCTCATTGGTACTTCATTCCCTTCATAAAATGACTATTCAGAGGCGTCGTGGAGATAGGACATAACAGTTAAATTTGACAGAAAAATGATGAGCCATTCCACTCTGTGAAGGTGGATGACCAGCGAAGCTGTTCAGCACACGGCACAGACGTGACACAGAATTTTGAGCAAAAGCACGAACACATTAATTGTCTTGATCGGTGATCATCGTGACGAACGGTACGCACACACATGTTGAGGACTATCGCCGCCCCGAGGAACCGGAGGAAACTAGACACGCGCGACGGGGCCGCCACCCGGCAGAAGGAAAGGAAACGGCACGCAAGCGGCTTGGAACGACGACGAAGTGAGGGCGGTGCGCTTCCCTCCTCCTCCTCTCCTCCTCTCTCCTCCTGCCGCTGAATTTGTTCGATGGGTGACGTGACACGAAATCGCGACGTCATTTTCCACACTAAATTTAGCGGGTAAATTAGACGTCACGTGACCTCGTCACCAGTTCACTTTCCCGCTAAATTTAGCGGGAAACTCAATGGTTCTTTTCCTGTGTCATGCAAATAAACTGCGGCGTCAGCCGAGGCCCTGTGCACTCTCTTTCACAATTACACAGGTACACATTTAGTGTAACTGTGTGTTTCTGTTCTCTGTGTCCTTGTGTTTCGCGCTGTTTTTCATCATGAACATTTAGTGGTCCTTTGTCTCGCACAATTTTGCGCATGGTGTTCATGTAGCAATGTGACGTCACTTGGCATCCTTACGTCATCACGAGACACTGTGACATCAAGTGACATTGCTAAGTCGCACGATACTAGCTGTCACGTCACGTGACATTAAATGTCCTCTCAATTTAGCGAATAAATTTAGTTACATGTTCAGGTCTAATGACATCAGTGCCCTAAAAGAGACTCATACAGGATATGCTGCGCTACCTTGCCAATAAAATGATATAGCAGCAAAAAAATATATATATATACTAGTTTGCAATTATCGGTGACAAGCTCAGTGGTTCGCCATTCAGAGACTAAGACGGAAACGAAACCACCAAAAGTCATATCTTGTGGCACTCTTGGAAATGCTTGTGCGTCCAGCTAGGCTCCCAAAAAGCAGGCAGTAAATGGATAACCGCGATATACGGAACGCAGCCAGTGGTGCCGAGCCTTGAAACACGGTTGCATCAAGCGACAGATTGTAAAAGACACGAAAACGCAATCTGCGTTTTCGTGTCAAGACGTACGCGCGCTTCAAACCACTCACGAGCCTCATGCCCATCGTTGTTACTATATATGTATTTGTCGCATGCGGTGTCCCCGAATTCATTTCGACTAAACCCAAAAGCGTGCATATCGAATTTTCCTGTTGGGCCGTCTTTGGCCCTTGTCATTAAGTGACTGGAAGCAGTTTGTGAACTTCACTGATTGCTACACCGAGCGCTCTTCGTGAAAGCGGACGCTCAGGCATTTGTAGGGTTCTGTGTCATTGGATGCATACCGACAAACCCCCAAAACAACCCCAAACCCAACTTCACAAAAAAAAAAAACACGAAAAATTCCAAATTTGAGTTGTTTTTAAGTAAGAAAAACCCAAGCTCCACGGTAAGAAACCTTTATGTAGAGTTGTATGTTGGGTTAACACGGAACATTGATCACACTGAACACTCCGTGAGTTTGTTTCTTCCTTCGGGAAGCCCAGCCCATCTAGTTTCCTTGCCATATCGGTAACAAGACGTTTCAGGTTGTTTACTAGAGCTAGGTAAATCCCGCACACGTTTCCTCTATTTTCTAACATCTGGCCCGAAAAACGCTAATTTTTTGTCTGACACCGAAAATAGACACCAAAAAATACCGCGTCTAACAAAAAAAAAAAAAGAAAGGCACGGAATTAAGTCATTACTTCGAGTGTATGTGTGGCATGTGCCTTCGCAGCGACCCCTTGGACCATAGATATCGGCTGGCTTCTAGATAGGCTCGATATTACTCGAAACCTGCTTTCTCACTGGTCAGCAGTGACGACCCTTAGTTTCGATCTTAGTTTATCTACCGCCAGCTCTTGGCAGCCTAAACGTGCCACTGATAACGCGATGCGGGACTTCCTTTATATTTAACAACCGCTATGGTCTACTTCAACGGCGGACTAACATCGCTTATTTAAACTTACCGGCTGTAGGCGGTGTCAGCTTAAAAGGGTGGGTCTTATCATGATCACGCCAGCGGCATTCGTGATTATAGTTCTTCGGAGCCCGTTTTAACTGATGCCACAGTCTGACTGACTTAGATCAATAGTAAGAGGCACTCGACTCGCCATTCTTTTCGTAAACTGTCGCTGACTATATATATTTACAGGGTGCTTTTTTTAACTGCACCAAATTTTTAAATAAAGTGGGTAAACGTTTTATGAATGCGGTTTTCACTGCGTGTTTATATGGCTTGGCGGACATTAGATGGGAATATAGCCATCACTATTATCAAACTAATTAACCAAAAATGTTAATTAACTTTTTAATTACTGTAATTAGGATATATATTCATATAACCAACTTTGAGGCAGTCATATGCCAAGACTGTTCCCGTTTGTAGAATTCGCGTAATGTGCCTGTGTTCCAAGATATCTGCCCCCGAGTTTTTTACTTAATCCGACTTTTTATCCACTCAATTCGGCAAACCCACAAGAGTGGCCACTATAGCCGAACTTTGCTACATTAGCCGGATAAGAATGCAAAATTCGTGGACGAATATCGCGGTACACAAGCTGGTTACGCCAATTCTACAAAATGAAACAGTCTTGGCATATGACTGCCTCAAAGTTCGTCACAATATAAACATATATCCTAATTACTTTAATTAAAAAGTTAATTAACGAATTTTAGTTAATTAGTCTGATAATAGTGATGGTTATACTCTGATCTAATGTCCGCCGAGCCATATAAACACGCAGTGAAAACCGCATTCATAAAACTTTTCCCCCTTTATTTAAAAAGTTGGTGCAGTTAAAAAACACCTTGTATATACATATATATATTTTTTTAAACTGATGTAGCAGTGATTAGTTCCTTATTTAGCACGTCACACTCGTAGCCTAACTTCATCGGTGGCCAATGCCTTTATAGGGAAGGTATAGCTTACATTTAGAGAAAGAGGGGCCTTTTTCAAGTAATATATACAGTAACAAAGTAAAAAAAAACACAAAAACCTCGCATGTGCATACTACGCGGAAGTATCACGGAGAGCTTTGAACTCTGCCCAATGTGGTGATTCGACATCAATGGATGGAATTTTTCTGGCAAGTGTACATCGGAATTCCAGCCGTGTTCTTCGTGAGTTTGTTTTATCTTCATCTTGTTACGTACGCATCCAAGCCTGAAAGTGCAACAATATTTTTAACGGAGTCGTGACCTTTAGGCTACGTAAAGCCGCGTAAACCCTCGCTATTTTTTTTGCAACCTCGCAGCGAGTTGACATTTTTATTGCACCGATGCGTCAAACAAACGCGTGATCTGCCAAGATGCAACGGACGATTTCTATTCTGCTTAGTGTAAAAATGCCCGCTATGTTTCAGGATTGAACGTCCACGAACACTGACATACAATGAATAATCAATGCCGTACGTGAAGATAAATATTCCGTCGATTGCAGCTCTGTTGTGGAGATACGCGACTTTGTTATGGGGATAACAATGTACAAGATGGCAGCTTGTGGCACCGCTACCTGCCGATTCGTTGCAGGTTGCAGTTTTTTCCTTGCGCGTCTTGTAAAGTGGGTTCATTGCAAATGCTTGGATGTTCAAGCAAAGGAATATAGCATTCTCTTGGAATCTGGGACCAGCAAGTACAAGTGCCCTCCGGGTACGAAGCGACCGCGATCCGTCATATTCGAAGCAATTATCTTCGACGCCAGCACCGCCAGCACCGCTGACACGTCCCGCAACGATTCCGCGGCTCGTCTGAACTCTGCGAACGCTGACTCCGGTAATTGTTTGCCGAATGCTAGCCGATTGCTCGAGTTAATGGTGGCGAGAGTAGGCGAACTTACCCGCGAAGTACGGCAGCTACGAGTGGAAAACAGTTCTCTTCGTGTTGAAGTGCGTGTTTACGAAAATGTGTCTATAGGCCAAGAGGACTTCCCACCGCTGTTCTATGGCGACCAGCAACCAGCTCCGATGACGGGCAGCTTCGCTTCGGTTTTTACGGCTCTCCCAACTGCTGCCGTCGCTGGCTTGAAATCCAAGATCTCTGCTCGGTCCATGTCCCGTGCCATCCAACAGCCGTTTCTGTGCCGCTCGTTCGACCTGGAGGAGCAGGCACCGGGGCCTCGGGCACCGATTGGTACGTTCAAACTGTGCGTGCAGAAGGTCGCCTCAAAGCAGTGGCGACAGGCCTCTTCGTCTCCCGTCTGGCTTTGAACGCCAAGCCATCAGATGTACAAGAACTTTTGGCAGGGCTTGTTGGGGACAAGACCATCACGTGCACAAAACTAAAAACCAGGTATATGTCGTAGGGTAGCCTCCACGTCAGCTTGGATAAGGAATTGTTCGAACTCGTAAACAAACCTGATGTGAAGCCTGTCGGCTGTGTATTTCGCCCTTTTTGTGGAAAGTTCCTGCCTTCGCGTCACTCCTAAGATCGTGATTCTGCTCTATCTCCAACAATCACAAGTCAAATTACCATGGACTATCGAAATACGAGAGGTCTCAGGACCAAGAGTGAAATATTGTTTCCTAATTCACTTGCCTGTGACTATGCTATCATTTGCCTGACGGAAACTTGGCTCAATGAAGCTTGCACAAGCAGTTCCTATTTTTCAGGTCAATTATTTGTTTGTAGAGCAGACAGAAATTGCAATGTATCGGTCAAATACGAAGGTGGCGCTCTTACAGCATGCAAGTCTACATTTTATCCACTTAGGCGAAACGTCCTTGAGACGTATGAGGAGTGCGTTTGGTTGGAAATACCAGCGTCAGACAGCTTGAACTATCTTGTTGAATGTCATTATTTTCCGCCTAATTCTGCCGTTAGCACTTTTGAAGATGATTTTGCAGACCTTGAGAACCGAACTGATTTTGTCAAAATACAAAGTGCACATTTACGACGATATTAATCTTTCAAAAGTAGACTGGCTTTCAGGCATTATCGAGAGTGTCTGTGCTGCAATACGGGAGAAAGCTCAATGCCTGACGCATTTTATCAATTTTAACAGACTTTATTAGGACATCATGATTAAGAACTGTGCTGGAAACATTTTAGATTTGTTCATGTCAAACGTGCCCGTTTTCGACGCGAATGAGGTACGTGAGGCGCTTGTTCTAGTTTAAATTTTCCATTCACCATTCAGTTTATCTTTCTTTTTGTCTTTTCAACCACCATGTGAGCAAGCCATACTAAAGTCCATGTATGCGCATGGCGACCATTTGGGCCTGTACAATCGTTTTGACGACTGCGATTTGTCTCACTTGTTTTGCCTTAGGGACGTCGACGCTTGTGTTGAATTGTTGACACCAACTGTTCAGCGGGCTATGGAAGAATTTATACCCACACAGCGCTCATGGAAGTTCAAATTTCCTAGCTGGTTTTCATCTGACTTAAAGCAGTGCATGCTCAAAAAGCAGCGGTATCACCAACTGTATAAGAAAATAAAATGTGAGTATTGGTAACAACGATTTTAAATTTGCAGAATGATAGTCAAGAGGCTTTTTACCAGAGATGAAGAGTGCTACCATGGTCACCTGGAGAACTTTAGAAAAGAACCAAGTCGCTTTTGGCGTTATGCACGGTCACAAACCAAAGATAATGTCAATGCTGCCCGTGTTGAAATTTGATGATAGGATCTGTTTCGAGCCATAGGAAGTGTGCCAGGCTTTCGCTGAGCACTTTAGTTCATGTTTTTCGAAACATCATAGTACGCCCCTTGTTGTCGCATTTGAATGTTTTTCTGGTTGTTTTGGCATACCCAAGTGTAACAGAGGATGAAATGATGTGCTCTGTTCGGAAACGTAAACCGAAACTCTCAACTGGTTGTGATGGCATTCCTAGTTTGAGTATTAAAGGCTGTGCTGAAATATTTGTCCCTGTCTTCACGTATCTATTTAATTTGTCTTTGCAATATGATGTTTAGCCTACTCCTTGGAAAATGTCAGTTGTAATATCTGTCCTTAAGTCTGGGAATTCTTGTGATGTCAATACCTTTTATCCTGCTTCCCTTCTTTGTCGATTTTTAAAGGTTTCTAATATGATGGTTATAAACTTTTGTATTCATATTTCAAAAAAATTTCAAATGTTCAACACGGGTTTCTCAAAGGCAGATCAGTAGAAACAAACTTAACTGCTTTCCTTGGTCACAGCGGACCTGCCGTATGCAACCGCAGTCAGATGGACACAATTTACTTTGACATGACAAAGGCATTTGATAAGGTCGACCATCAGATACTTTTGATGAAATTTAAAGAATATGGATTACGTGCCTTGCATTGCCCGTGGTTTCAGAACTATATCGATAATCGCCAAAATCGGGCTAGATCTTCAGACTGTGTGTCCGAGCCATTTGCATCCTAATCTGGCGTACCGCCAGCTTCTAACCTAGGACCGCTCTTGTTTTTGTTGTTTGTAAACGATTTACCGTTATGTATTAGGAACTCAAATATGCTAATGTCCGCCGATGACTTAAAAGTGTTCCGCAAGGTAGGCAGTGAGAATGACTGTTTATTGGTACAAAATGACAACTGCTCCATTGAGCACTGGTGTTTAATTGATGGGCTTCAACTGAACCTAAAAATGCGGGAGTGATGTCTCTTACTAGGAAGAACGAGAGCCTAGTTTTCGACTTAATTTTCTTTATGAACAAATAAGGCGAGTACTTCACGTGCGTGATCTTGGCGTTTTTGAAGATTCTGGAACAAATTTTTGTCTAGATGTTTCGCGGATTGTTAGCCAGGAGCTACGCAACCTGGGCGTCATTTCGCGGCTTACGAGGAAATTTTAAAATTCCGAATGTCTTTTAGGCCTGTATTGTGCACTTGTTAGATCGCGCCTTGAATTCTCGCCGTTGGTAATGGAACTCTGTCGCGGTGTCAAGCAGTAATCTAATTGAAAATGTTCAGCGTAAGTTTAGACAAATTTTGTATGACAGGCACATTGGCCGCCACCGCTTTTACGGCTAGACATAACGTACTTGTGGATTTCGGTCTGTTGTCGCTGCACGATGGAAGTATTGAAAGAGATATGTATTTTCTGCGCCAAGTTGTACGGGGCTGTGTTGACTGCGCAGAGTTGTCGACGGCGCTGAACTTACGTGTACCATCGGAGCGAACTTCCAGGTGCCGAGACAGCTTTTATCTTGATGTGCGAATCATTTGCCTGATGACACGTCAACACAGGACAGTGCACTGCTGCACGGGCCACACGGATGGGTAAACTTGACAGGCACTCCAAATCCATCCATCCATCCATCCATCCGTCCGTCCGTCCGTCCGCCCGTCCGTCCGTCTGTCTGTCTGTCACCTATATAATATATAGGCGGGTTCGTAGGACTTTGATTCTTTGATTCATTGGATTAAGTATGGTTCATTCATCTGCATATGTTTGTTGTTTGTATATATATATATATACATACGTACTACATATATAATACATACATACTAGATACATACATACATACATAAATACTAGTAACACCTTGCCGAGGTCTCAGATACACTGCTCGACATCCAGGGAGCATTGAGGTGTGGGCGCACCGTCCACGTAAGTGAAGTGTCATCGTCCACGGCGCACGCTAAAGGGTGCTGCAACGCGCTCCTAACGTACCCTGATCTGGGGCTCCGCCACTCAACGTCCAAGCACTGTTGTAAAGCCCCACCTTGCGTCAGTAAAGCCGTTGGTGCCTTGCGCATGACATATAATCAGTGACGGTTAAAAAAAAGAAAAAACGCTGGCGTGGTTGTTTATTTTTACAACATCACGCTTGCTGCTTCGTTATTCGTTCTTCTTCTTTCTCATTCGCTTGCTCCGTTTATAGCCAATAAGGTGATTCACTCTTCCATGTGTGCACATGTACGTTAAAGAAAGATATGACTTTTTGGCCTCCCCTTATTTTTTTTAAGGCCATAGCTTTAAATAGAACCACGCATGGAATTCGCTGGCTTGTGTCGGTGCTGATCTTGCCCATAGAATGGCCTTGGGCGAGAGGGTAAGCAAGGGGCCCAGGTGTAGCTGGTGATATGACGTCAGGCGGCGCGAGACCAAGTGTAATGGCGCATTCCCACTGGCGATTGAGTTGCGTTTGCGAAGCGCGTTAGCGAACGCGGTTCGCGAGCTACTCCGTTCATACACAGCAAGACGCGGTCGGCGGTTTTTCGGTGATCACGCGTGACCCAACACCTCCTAGATAAAAAAAATCCTAAATGCTGAAGTGTCTTACGTCACTAAAGAAGGCCACCTTAGGCCAGCGATTGGACACGACTACGGCGTCAGCTTTCGGTGAGGAGTCGTGTCCAATCTCTAGTCTACGGTGGCCTTCTTTAGTGACGCAGAGAAAATTCATGACTTAGAATTTCTTATCAAGGAGTTGTTGCGTGACCTTTCGGGACTTGCGTTTGGCAACCTTGTTTTACAATCCTTAGTTTAGTTTACGATCCTGCTTTGTTTACGATTCGAAGCTTGGTTTACGATCCGAAGTAAAAATTTAGCTATGTTGGCACAGGAGGCTTTTCTTGGTGCTGTTTGCACGCATCGCGACTTCAGGAAACAGAAGAAGAGACATGGACCCGCGAAACCACGTCGACGATTCGCTGACGCTTCCCCAGAGTGACCCGAGCTCGCCCACAATCAAAGACCAACTAAAGGCGCGCCCTGCTGAATCATAGCCTCCTGATCGAGAGAAGGATGTCCCGGACCTTTTTCTTGTTCAAATGGTTCCTGCCCGTATGAATACACGACCTTGTTTTCAAAAGAAGAGGGCCAGTTTCTAGTCCTCGTCGTTCGCTTTTCCATTTTCGGAGAATTGAGCGGCACTTGTGGTGCGGTGAATATGTTCGGTGCTAAATGGTCGTGGTTTGGTTGGTGGCGGACTCGTCTTCCGTCAGACGTCGATTCGGTCTGCTGTTTGTTTGACATTAAGCTTGAAGAAACGCCCCATGGATTACCTGTGCATCTTGTGGTACGCACATTTTATTTCTTGAGTAGCTGCCTTTTTTCGTCTTGGTAGTAGTACTAACGTCTCGGGTCAAGCTAGCGCGGATATCTTGGGTCCCACGCTAGCTCCGTGGTAGTGTTGGCTACGCAGTTACGCTCACAACGTCCATATCGGTCCTATTGTTTGTCATATACGGTGTTGATAGCTTTCAGCAATTTACGCGACTACGGAAGTTGGTGTAAGCCTGTCACCTCAGGCGATAGGAGGAGGATAACTACGCTCGACGTGCGAAGACGAACAAGGCAGTGCAACAATGGGCTTTGTTACCTCAAATTAAAAAAAAGAAAAAATAACAACGTAATTTTAACTTGTTTTGTTGCAGGGGGTTACCTGCAGCGTAGCAAGTTAAAATAACGGAAGTCAATTATTTTCGAGAAACGGATTCAAGCGACGTCAACGACGTCAAGACGGACGTCACGTCAGCGTCGCGTTGTGATTGGTTCCTGCTTCGCGAAAGTGATTGGGAGAAATCGGTCCTGAAGCGGTTAGCAAATACGCGCTCCAACCGTGCGAACCTCGCCGCTTTGTGGTTGAAAACGCGAGGATCCGCTTCGCGTTTGCAGAACCGCTTCCAGTGTGAACGCGCCTTAAGCGGCGCGCTAACACTTCTTTCTCCCTCCTCGACTTTGCAGCCCCCCCCCCCCTTTCATTTAATTTGAAGCACAGTTTTAGCCATTCATTTTTTTTTCTTTTTATTTATGTATGATAGATGTAACGCAAGTAAAGAAGCCGTCCACATTTTCCTCTTGGTGGCCACTCCATATTCTCTGAAAAGCTTCAGGCACATCATTGTCACCAAACAAATATATTAATGGAACCATCATGAGACAAGACTATAGTACCCCTTCATATAATTGTGCGACCCTCCTTTCACCTTTCATCGGCACTACAGCTTCATGAGTTAAAATAGTTATTCTTATTATCCTTATTACAATGATTATTGATAACATGATACTTATTATAATCGCAACTTAACTAAAATGAGGGGTTGAAGACGCTTTCCACCTGTTTTCTCGGCCCTTTCACAATCCCCCGAATCAAAGAGTTGAAGACATTACAGTTTGTATCGCCATGCAGTCGAGGATTACTTTACGTTGAAGCATTTATTCGCAACTACCCAACTCTCTTCGATATTGCAGTCTATTAACCTGATATCTATCCTATCTAGAACTCAATTCGAAATATGTTTTTTTTTCTTTACCCGTAGGCAATGAACATAAAAATGGGTACATAGAGTATAGGTGGCCTCAATTTTAGCGCGCGGCCGAATCAGCTAACGTCTAGCTTTAGCGATTTTTTTTTACGGTTTTACGTGTTGGGTTTTGTGTTTTCCACCATGCGTGGAGGAAATATTAATTTCCCCGCATGCTCCCCTCGACCCTAGGGCACAGCTTACACGGAAAAAAGGGGTCACCGGGGATCATCTAGATACCTGAGACGACGGAGCCCTGAACACCTGTCGGGTAGTTCCGTGACTAGAGTGCCGTGGCCGTGTCTCAGACCGCATCGTTTGAATCCGCGGCATCACGTTCCGGCGTTTATATCTTTTTCGGGGGCCCGATCCCGCCGGCGGGATCGGGAGTGCACTTTGCGGAGGGAATCCTCCGAGAGTGCACTCCCGATTCCTGAAATGCTCAGCGTTGATCCCGCAGGTCCTCCGCGACGCCTTCGAGTTATCCGTGCACGGAACTTCTATACGCGTCCGGCACGTTCTTCGTTTACTGTAATACTCACCTTTAACCCTATACTCCTTTATATATATATATATATATATATATATATATATATATATATATATATATATATATATATATATATATTCAGATCATGCCCGTCATCCTTTTACCTTTTGGAGTTCCATTAGCATCTTTTATCTAATCACTGGCTACTGAAGCCTCTTTACCCCTAAACGTTCCAACAATAGTCTAATTTTGGCGCTCCATGGCCTTAGTAGCTTTTGCGCCATAAACACCAAATCAATCAATCAATCAATCAATCAATCAATCAATCAATCAATCAATCAATCAATCAATCAATCAATCAATCAATCTGTTTTATATTAAGTCCGACCTCAGCCGGCGTATACGATCCGATGAAGCTAATCAAGTGGCTCCGAAAGTGCATCGTCACGCCAACCGTCACCTGTGCGTTTGCCGGCTAAATCAATCAGGCGCAGAATAAAGCGCAGGATCACGGCGTATTCACCGCGCGTACGACCGCTTCAGTCGGGGACAGAAACGAACAAAGACGACGAGCGCGGTGACGATGCTCTTTTGTCGCTCCCTGATTGGCTCCGTCGGGTCGTGACGTCACTTCCTGCCTTAACAACAAAACTCGTTTTGGCAACATTGCACCGTACACTGGTACTCCCTGTCTCAGGTGGTCCACCGCTTCTCGTATACGTCAGAAATTCAAACTGAACTACACTAACAAATAAAAAATTGTGAAGCCTAATTTTTTTTTCGCGCTCGATGTTTATTATTTTATTGCCTCTGGCAAGCCTCCATCGTACTGCGCTTTGGGACGGTATTTACGCTGGAGCATTTAAAGACAGTTTCCTGGTGCAGCCGCGTATAGACCGCGCATTCTTAGGTCCCCGCGCCGGGGTCGTTAATGCTCGCCGAGCGAACGACCAGTCCTCTAAAACTTTCGTAGTGAGAGAAGGCCCACTCTATATAACCGCGGGAGACAGCGGAGGACTGGGATTTTCTCAGTCCTCTGTGAGATAGGCGTTCCCAGACACGTATCGGCGATCCATTAAATGAGGAGGAAAGCCCTTAATTAAGAGCTTATGTGGCATTAATTAACGACGCGGGATAACATTGACATAGTGGTACTTGCCTCCCGATTAGGGCTCGTTTTGTTAAGAAGAACTTTATTTTTTTTTAGAAACAAAAGATATTCGCGCTTTACTGAAGAAAGCCAATGGCAAAATTGTGTTGAAACGGTGAATAAATGGGTAAGATAAACACGCGGCCGTTGAGGTTTCGTACGTCTATAATGTGTTTCGACAATAAGTAGGGCGTTAAGCTGTTAGCTTATCGTATCTTAAAATTTAACGGTGTCATGCTTGTCCGCTCATCCGGATAATTTTAGAAATTGCGCAGATAAAATATAAATTGAACGCATTCTTGGCGACGTTCTGAAACCAGGTGGGTTGTTCCTTCTTCAAGGGTGATTGAAAGCATGCGGAGCAGCCTCAGCTCCTCACCTGGTCGCCTTCAAAATGAAAAATAAAAAAAAGACAATACAAATTTAAAATCATCTTTTTTATTTATGAAACGGTATCTCTTCAGCTTCCTCGTGAGGTCACGGAGGCTATGTGCGTACACAGAAGGCAACGCGCCCAGGGACCTGTTTAGGTTTCCTGGCGTGTTCTCGACTTGCCATGACTCCAAGGAAAGCCTTCTTCGGATATTTAACTCTGTCAATCACGTGCGCGTTCGCGAAGTCGATGCGATGGTCTGGGGTATCGTAATGTTCGGCGATGGTGCTACGCTCACTGTCGAACTCCCCGCACGCCGTTCTTGTGTTGGCGGACTCGCTCGGGAAGGTTCTTCGTCTCGCCGATGTAGGTTGCGGCCCGGGACACTCTGCGCAGGGAATGGTGTAAACCACGCCCCGTGCACTTTCTTTGGCAGACGATCTTTGGGTCTTGGCATGAACCTTCCCAGTGTAGACACGGGCTTACGGTCAACCAGAATCCCTTCTTTCCCCAGTAGTCGCGCCAGCGCTTCGCTGGTCCCCTTCACGTATACGAGGCGCTGATGCACGCGACTCGATGGGGCTGCCTTTCTTCCAGTGGCGTTTTGTTGTTGGCGAGACCTTGGCGTCAGGCGATGCGTTCAATGAGGCCAGAACCATATTAGAGTTTTTTTTCAATAGGAGGAGCGGGCAGAGCCAGGGCGTACACCAGACACAAATAGAGGGATGGACATGCTCTCTTGGTCAATCTGAAGCCGAAAATAATCTCCTAGCGGTGGTATCGAAAAACAGTTTTAGTAAGTGCGTAAATAGTTAAATGTGGTAACTCTTCATGGTTGAAAATATGGTGCACATGATGTTTAGATTAAGATAATGCACAAAGATGTAAGAAAAGAATTTGACGCACGAATTCTCTTTTGCTCGGACGGAGTCTGACCGCTCAGACGGCAGGTGCTCGGCTCTCGGCGCCTATGACGTACGGATTACGTCGATCATACTGCTCGTCGCGCACGCTTTTTATATCTTGTATATCTTGATATTCCTTCCACCTATTTTGCGTGACCGTGATCAAAACTTCACGTGCACCTTATTTGCAGTTACTAAGAGTTGCTACGACGCACTTATTTTGTTCCTCGCGATCAGCACCAGGGTAATAATCCCGGCTTCTGGTTGGCCACGTTCAAATTTGTGAAGACGCCCTGGAACAAGCCCAGCCCTCTTTCGGCCAATGACGAGTCCTCATTTGCTCCCTACGCTTCCCAAATTAATCGGCCAAACGTTCCCTCTATATACGGCTTCTGAATGAAGCTACTAGAGTAGCCATTTTCCTTAAGGTTTGGAATGGTGGTTTCCTTCTCCTTCCTTTTGTCGGTTTCCGACCAGCAGATAGTCGCGGCTTTACGCAGGAGTGTCGAAACCTCTGACGCCTTGTGACTCGTTGGGTGGTGGAGTCAAAATCAAGGTACTGTCTGATGCGTGTCGGTTTTTATCTAAAGGGGACCAGCGAAGAGCTGGCGCGCGGACTGGGAAAAAAGGAATTCTGGTGGCCCATGAGCCCGTGTCTACACTGGGAAGGTTCACGCCAAGATCCAGAGATAGTCTACCAAAAGAAAGAGCATAGGGCGTGGTTTACACCATTTCATGCGCAGAGTGCCCCGCACCCTGGATCGGCGAGACAAAGAACTTTCCCGAGCGAATCCGCCAACAGAAGAACGACGTATGGAAGTTCCACAGTGAGCGCAGCACCATCGCCGAACACTTCGATACCCATCATATCGACTTCGCGAGCAAGCACGTGATTGACACAGAGTCCACTATACCGTAGAAGGCTTTCCTTGGTGTCCTGGCAAATCCAGAACACGCCAGGGAACCTAAACAGGTCCCTGGGTGCATAGGCCCTCTGTGTACGCACATGGCATCCGAGATCTTACGAGAAAGTTGAAGAGATGACCGTCTTCATAACTCAAATAATGACTTTTTTAATTTTACAGCGGAGCTGTTAAGGGCTAGTTTTCCCAGGATCGTGTCCCCCGCAAAGAAAGGAAGACGCCGAACTCTGAACACCTGCAGCCATCTATGAGCGACGGCGGCAAGCCATGTATCTGGTTGCCGCCGTCGCTCATAGATGGCGGCAGCCTTTCCACTCTGGCTTGCCGACTTGCGGCCGGCCATTACTTTCCATTGCACACCTCCGCTGGTCTTCCTTTTTCACCAGAGTGGAAAGGCTGAAAGTCTTTATAAGCTGTTATTTTTTATTTTAGATGACGACGACGCAAGGAGCTGCGTGCAGCTCCGCGTTGCGTTCAGTCACCCTGAATGAAGAAACCGAAGGGGTTTCGAAACATCGGGTTTCCTTTCGAGATTTGGGTGGAGCTACATTTTTCGGACTTTGAATCCATTCTGTAGCAGACGATCGAGTCGCGGCAACCTCGCAGTCACTAGCTAAAAATGAATAGGGCCCAGTGATGTTTAAAAAATCCAAGCTTACCGGGTCGTGCAGTCAAGATCAGAACATGACGTATATATATATATATATATATATATATATATATATATATATATATATATATATATATATATATATATATATATATATATATATATAGACGTAGCGTCGGCTGCGTCTGGACTTGAAATGAAACGAAGCATGGAAACAAATGTGGTTTTATACGTAAACAAAAACGTTTATAAAACTAATCGGTGTCCCAAGTGCGCGGGACAGCGTTGCCCTTAGACACCACACTTCGTAACTGGTCTCTCCAAAGTGGCAGGGAAAGGGCCTAAAAAATAAAAAAGGCCTAGCATATTTATAGATGCAATGTTTGTTTTGTACCCCTTACTAGATCACAAGCGCGTATCAGGAACACTTTTCTTAAAAAAAACAACCTCGTCAAGATGTCAGGCTTTTAGCTGCGTAAACAGGGATATGAAGATGTAGTTTTCATATTCCAAGTTTCTAAAAGATGTATTAAATTCGCTTTCAATATTTTTCTGCATACTCGAGGCAGCGAAAAAGTGACGTTGAGAGCTATTTAGTCGCGTCCAAGATAGAAATGAGCCGCAGCTTATCTCTTTGTATATTTACAAAGTTTGTAATGATATTCCACTTCACTTACACCAAAAGCGTTGAAAAAACAACACACACACGCATATTTAGGTCACTTGATTGTATCAGTCATTTTCTGTATAAGCAAATTAAGCTTGTTGCCTATTTTGCGCTCCTACCTAATGAGTAGAGTACAAGTTTTGCTGAAGGACGACCTCCCACGCCTCTTGAGAGGAAATTATACATTAAAAATGTGCGAAATTATATGCACGAGTAAGCGCTTCGAAATTCGTACAAAAAAGAAAAAGAACAAAACGCACGCGAATTTGAGTCATGTGCAGTTTTCTAACAAAAATTAAGTTGGCGAGGTAACAATGGAACAAAAAAAAAATGCTGCCGCGTTGGCGTAGTGAAATTCTCCACCCAAATTATTTGATGGTAACTTGCGTAGTTACGCCCATCAGACCGAAGCGCGTGCATTCGCTCGTTAATGCATGGCCTTAATGATGCGCTCTTGCAACGGTACATCCGTCTTTGGATATTTTCTTAGAAACAGGTTTAATGATAAAGCTGTCACTTAAGAACAGTGTTGTACGGAACGGCGTTCCAAGGAACGGCGTTCCTGGAACGCGTTCCTTTTAGGAGGAACGAAGGAACGCCGCCGTTCCATTTTACATCGCTGGAACTGGAACGGGAACGCGTTACATTTTTTCTGGAACGGAAAGAGTAACGGCGTTCCTTTTTCCGTCCAGTGGGGTAATTTTTATTTTATTTCGAACAGGGAAATTTTGAAAGTACAAAAACAATATCTTTACGAAGTACAGGATCTCGTTACCTTTTTTGGCTACTAATCTTATAGATTATTTTGTGTGGTCCTCGCTTGCTAACAGTTTCGGGTGCAGGACAGCTGGTGGACATTGATTCTTTTTTGAGTGCCCCAAACTGCGGTACAAAAAGGAAGGCTTCTAGTCGTAGGAAAATACAAAGAAAGAGGGTTGTTTCAAACTCAGCTACTTTCTCTGGTTCCACGAATCCTCATACACCCAGAAATCTAAGGCCGACTACAGCCACTTGTGAACTTTCATAACAAGACCTAAAGTTAGAACAAGATCACAGACCGCCAGACATCGAACGCACCCTTGTATCCGGAACATTGGTCACTTAAAAGATACACAAAAAATAACCTTTATTTTGACTCTTGTGCCCCACCTTCAAACTTAACAAATCCAACCTTACAAAGAAGTATTTGTAGTTTCAAGACTGATCTTCCAAAAGCCCTACCCTCTCCTCGACTTGCTCGTCATGCGGACGGCAGTATCCGAGAAGCAACTGTTGTTAAGTTCGAACAAGGGACTTTGTTCAATTGAAACGTGAGAGGTTGCTGTAAAACGCTCGTACAATGTTGGGTAAAAGTACATTCGGCTCGTCTGAATCGTTCACTACAAACATGAATATGGTTAAAAGCTGAGATTTTCAACTTGTATATATCAGCAAATGAAAGCCTGCTTCCGCTTGTTTTCTTCTGTTGCCCTTCCATAACGACATACAAACTCGTATATTGACTACTAATGGGATAGATAAAAAAAACTATGCTTGATTTAACTAAATAGAGTAATTAGCAAACTACAAATGTAACGTATATGTAACGATACGTTCCATTTTTTAAACTGTAACGGGAACAGAGTTCCTTTTTCACAGATGTAACGTGTAACGAGGAACGCGTTACAAAAATCAGAGGGAACGAGGAACGAGCTTTCGTTCCTTTTATTGAGGAACGTGTACAACACTGCTTAAGAACTGCAGTCACGTCTACTTTAGAGAAGTTTGTTGAGCACGAGAATTACAAATTCATAATCTGGATGGACCAACTCGACTCTCTGACGACACGCCTCAGCGGTGGCGCTGCTATCGACACTGCGGCAGGCGCAGATGCTTCGCCTCAGGCGGATCTGGTTTCTGCGCACGCGCAATGCCCACACCCGGTGTGGGCAAACGCGGGCTCGTCTGAGAACAATGTGTTGGTGAATATATAGGTATAATCTTAAAAGCCGTCAAAGCAAAATTTGAAAATGTCAAATTGTCAAACGTATTTTTATTTTTCTTCTTTCTATAAACTCAGATTATACAAACGTTCTATCTCAATAAAGCTATAATGGTCATGTGTTTAATTTATTTACAGCTGAATCTATTTACGGCTAGGGTTCCGTGGATCTTCCGCGTGTGTCAACAGAAACTCGGGTCCCGAATTTGATGCAAAAGCTTGTACGTCTCATCACTTGGATATGCATTTTTCAGTAGATTAGTTACCAATGAGCACCATTTTCAAAGATCATTAGACTTTCAGGTAGAAAATAAAGGTTTCTCAAAGATTTGTCGCTCTGAGAACTTCGTCGGCCATGTCTACGCTCGCACCGCCCTCTCTTTGTCGTCGTTCCAAACACTTGCGTGCCTGGTTTCCTTACCTTCCGCTCTCACTGGGGTGGCGGTCCCGTCGCGCGTGCCTTGGCTGCCTCCGGCTCGCACTCGGGGCGGGTCTGTCGTCGAATGTGCTAAACAGCTTCGCTGGTGCATTCGCCTTCACAGAGTGGAATGGCTCATGATGTTTTTTTTTCCGGCGCAGCGCTGACACGATACATTCATTCCGATACATGAAAAAGAGCTCCGGCGAATTTGGAAAGAGGAAAAGCCTTTGTTACCTACGGTCCTGAGAAACGCAGAAGGTGACTTGACCCAAGTTCACGTTCGCTTGCTTCGTGATTTGTTCTTTGGCATTCTTATCGGCCTTTGCCACAATCTGAATGGCTGCCGCACACTTCCAAAAGTGCTCTAACCCTCACTCCTCCCCCCAAAAAAAACAGTTTCTTTTGTTTGTTTATTTACTGTCAAAACAAGCCTGTGCTTCGCCGAGATGGTCATGATCCGCCCAAATGTAGCGCTGGCGGTTCAAACCAGATGCAAAAGTTTCAGGGACTTAACCCGTCATTTTAATCAAATGTTATAAGTGATTTCTCAAAATTGTTGACGTGAAGACGGCGGCCGACGGAACTCTCGCATACATGGCGCTGAGTGGGGCCAGTTACCGTTCAGGCGAAAACGGGCCCCATTTTTCATAAAAATGTTTCAGAAAATCGCCTAATAACTTTTGAATGATAAAGTACCGCAGTTAGATCTGGAACTTTGCATCTGGGTCAGACCGATAGCGCTACATTTGGGTGCGCGGAGAATGAGCGTTCGGAGATGCGTTGCCTTCACATTTTTGCTGTAACAAAAAAGAAAAACAAGAAGTTTTTTATGAGATGCAGCACTGTGTAATGATCGATACTCGTCGAGCATTGCCAACGTTCTGCGTTTGCTTAATTCTGTCAGTGGCTGGATACGTGACTGAGCACAATGCTTAAGCATTTTATGCTGCTACACATCGCAGTCTTTATGAGATCTCTGAGTGCTCCGCGAGGGAAGCAGGCAGCTCGGCATTTTGAAAGCACGAAATGCTTTTTGAACGTTCCCCCAATCCCAAAAGTTTGTCCGCCCGTGCGTCTGTCACTTTAGATTTTTCGCTAAATTTAGCGGGAAAAGGAGCGTCCCGTTACGTCACGCTGACCTACACCTCGGGAAAATTGACGGCGCGTGGCCTACTACGTCAGCTCGGATTCCCCGCTACATTTACCGCAAAATGTGCGTCTTGTGGCCAAAAACGCAAGTTCCAGTTTTCTCGCTAAGTTTGTCGGAAATTTTGCACTTCGTTTGGTCTTTACACCAATTCAGTTATCCACTGGGTGCAGCGGTAAAGTTCGTCTTTGTGACCCAGACTCTGATTTCAGTTTTCCCGCTGGATGGCAGCGGAGGGAAATCGACGTCACGCTGACCTGACAGCAACGTGACCTATAAAACCATTCTGTTTCCCCGCTAAGTTTAGCGGGAAAATATATGTTACGTGACACACCAATGGCCTACACCAATTCCCTATAGTGCACTTCACGCAGTAAAGAACTTTGAAGGCAAAGGTCGCTTCCGGTTTTTCTATACTCCGTTTCAAGATTAATCGGAAAACAACGAAGCCATGACCTCCGTGATATAAAAAGAGTATCGGAGCCGCAGCTCACGTGATCTCAACCGTCAAAATGTTATCTTCTATTACTTGTGCTCCCCTCCCCCCACCACCTTAGTAATGCTGACCGTTCGGCCTCTGACTGTTACACCCACGTTAGAATTTCCTCTTTCGAAAAGTCACTCTCTCTCTCTCTCTCTCTGTCACGTGATTCATTAAGAGTGCTCATGTGGAGTACTGTGACAGTTGCACTCATCTGGTGTTCCCGTGACAGCATCTGCAGGAGTGGACGTCACTGATGTGTCCTACAGTAGGCTGGATTGTGCATCGAGGCTTGTGCTGTTGGGGTCGACTGACACCCCCGACACGCTTTATTCGACTCCTGAAAATGTACCTGACACGATGGAAGGACATGAAGAGGCGCAGTTTTCCCCTTTTGTTCGTGTCTCTAAACAATAAAATGTTTAGGGTGCTGTTCGGTAATCAAGTCGAATACTGCCGTGCTCGCGCATTAGAGGCGGTAGGCCGTCTAACTTCCAACGCGTGATTAGGTGCGAACCATATCGTTCACTGTGTTTCAGTAAAACTCTGGTAATCATTTAAAAATACGCGATCCTTTGTGAAGACAGTTTATGTGCGTCCTCAAAGTGATCAGACGGCCAGCTCTAATCTTGGAGAACGACATATAACAACGTGATGCATATCTCGGGAATTTCATGAACCGGTTCCGAATACAAGCATAGATCACGTAATGTATGGTTTCCCTATATGTGGTAGCCTTCTGTAACGCGTCCGTAGTCGTTCAATTAAATCAGAGATATAAAACGGGTCTGTGCAGTAATGAAGCCAACAAATAACTGAGATAATATAGGGGCATTCCTTGGCAGCCCCAGCAAAATCTATCGCAAAGCTTGAAGTCTAATTAATGAAGTATTGAGTTACTATTTTCGGTAACGAGTAACGTATTTAGTTACTTTTTAGAAAAGAAACGAGTAACGTATTTAGTTACTTTTAAAGCCAAGTAACGAGTAACGGTACCTCGTTACTTTCGAGGAGTAACGTTTAACGTAACGGGCCAACAACGCTTAAACGGCCCTGTTTTTATTCTAGCCTGAGCATGCGTCTATTGCAACAAAAGCAGGCTGGCAACCCCAAAAAACACACAAAAGACTAAACAGTATGACAGTACAGCAACGTATATCGCTGGACACGTTAGTCGAACAGTTCGACTGAAGTGTCCAGCGATAAACGTTTCTGTATTGAACTCTACAGCTGGGAATGTCCTTCACCCAGCGAACACATTAAGGTTCATTGGTTGAACCTGGTAGAACCGGGTACGGACCGAATGTAAACCCGGGAGTTGCGAACACGGGAAGGCACATAACCCATTACCCGCTGTCCTCAATGAAGGCGCAGTTCTCGGAGATTCAAAGCTCTTCCTGAAGCACAACACTGCCGTTCCTTCGAGCGCGTCGGTAGAACGACTCTTTAGCGTCACCGGAGATGTAATCTCAAGAAAGCGGGGAAACATAACTGATGAAAACTTCGAGAAGCAGCTACTGCTTAAGTGCAACGACTACTAAACGGACACAATAAACCATGAAACAAAAACAGTTGCGTATTTGGTCGTCAAAGTAACGTGAAAAGTAACTCGTTACTTTTGAGGTAACTCACGCGTTCCTTTTGAGAATCGGTAACGAGTAACGTATTTAGTTACTTTTTGAGCGAGTAACGAGTAACGGTATTTAGTTACTTTTTTGGGGTAACGTGTACATGTCTGAGTATTGTCATGTTCTATGGAGGACAAAGTCAAGACTTCTGAACCTTGAAAAGCGCTCGTGTTGCCGAAAACGGAAATGCAGCAGCCTTTTGCGTTGGTAGCTTTACGATGCTGCTTAATAACCTGTCCGAAGCAATATGTGGCATATAAAGACGTAAAGCTTTAATTGTCATAAACATTCTATATGCGCATTTGCTTCGCTTCAAATCTTGTCATGGCACGGCAGTTCTTCACCGTATGGGTTGCTCGTCCCTTCTTTGGCACGCCGGATTTCCTCGACTGATATGAATATCAGAGACTTACACAAATACGGGTACTTTCAAAGCACAATAAGAGGGGTCCACCAAAGCCAGATTGTTTGCCGGAAAATTCTCGACATGACATGGGGAAATAAAGTAGTAGCTTCTTCTGAGACCGCACACATCTTCTTCAAAGAAATTATCAAATAGCTAAATGAAAAATATCTGGCTTTTTTGTATGTTACTTAATATTCACAATTTCCCATGCGTCCATATATTGCAAGTTGAAAGGCGGAGAGTATAAAAGAAAGTACATGTTTTTTAATTCAGCTCATGGAACTGCATCAAGGTGCAGCGCTTTGTGATACTTGTAGTTCGTTCATTATCCCACTTTTAAGTGATATTTTATACCAGTAATTTAATATCACGTATTATGTTTTTCATAATTTTTTTTTCAGATTGTTAAAGAACATACGCGTCGCATATCTACGTAGAAGGTAAATACGTTCTACTTCCAATACAGTATATAAAATGTACGAGCCATTTCAATCTTTCTTTCATTAGCCCTGCATTTTATTTAAGTTCAGTACGTCGAAAAGATACCATTTCTATCAACATCCAATATAAAATTAGTTATTCCCTTAGATAAAGTGTTCGAATTATGTAAACCAACTTTTATTAATAAATTTCCAAACTTGTTTATCGTTATTTTTGTTTTGTCACCTTATAATTTAGATATTCCAAAGATAAAAAAAATCGTCTGGCTGATTAAAAAAAAAAAGGACACTTCATTAAAAAAAAAGTTAGCGGTTGCGGGGCGTTTTTTTTTTTCTTCAGAATTCACCCGAGCGAATTTAACTGCCTTCGGAACCTCTAACAACTACAGCATGTCGTCTTCGAAGGGCGCCGACAAAAACGTTAGTGGGGACGATGATTCGACGCTCGGCACATTCGCAGATAACGCCAAAACCAGACGCTGTACTCTCAGTCCCGGCGAGCGCATCATCAGAGAGGCCTCTAGCAGAACTAAGGATGGCGATATGCTACTTCAGTTATAGCGGCAGCGGATGAAGCGATCAAACCCCGCCCCCCCCCCCCCCTTAAAGACTACCTTCGGCTCTCACTTAGCGTTCCGTTTTTTTTTCTTGGGGGGGGGGGGGGGGGTGCCGGATAGGAAGTCTGTGATGCTCTTCGTCAACTGCGGGACCACCAAACCGCGTCGGGAATTGACGATGGGACCGTGCTCACTATCCCTTTGCCGGTGGCATTGACTGATAGCGCATGGCTTAGGGCGAAAGATACAAGAAGTTTCTCGAGTATGGAGGATTTTGATTCGCGATTCAGAGAGGGGTTTCTGCTTCGGGTTACAATATTCGGGTGCAGGAGGAGCTCCGTGCCCGCACACAACACCCGCAGGAGTCACTCATTGAGTTTGTAAGGGCGTTCCAGTGGCTGTATGACCTTGCTGACGCGGCGGCCCCAGGTGCAAAAAACGTAGCACGGGCTATCCTTTAGAGCCACCCACGCTTCCCAACACATCCCAGGGGGCGTAGTTTTAGGGATCTGGACAAGGTGAAACAACAAGGATTTCGAGCCGACATCCTTGCCGGAACCGGCCTCCTCCGAGTGCCGGCCTCGTCCACCAAGAATCACCGCCTTTGAACCAACCTTTGCTTGGTCTAAAGACCCAGACGAGTGTGAAAGGCACAGTGAGTCTTATTAATCGACCGACTATGCCGCTCCCCGAGCTCTCGATCCTCGGGCATATGAATCTCGAGAACGCTTGGGAAACAAGCGCGCAGATGCAGAATATCTTAGCGAGAAGCGCTCTCACAACCCGCAGCAAGTACACGGGCGAGATCCGGAGCGTGCCGACAGATCGCACCCACTTTCTTACAGGACCTGCGTAGACGATGGGAAACAAACCCGGCTCCGCTTTTCCCTGTGCGGCCAACCAGGACACGTGCCACGGGACTGCGGCGAACAGCCCCAAACCTGGATGCGGGAAAACTGCGTAAGCCGGCTGTGGTCTACTTCTGCTATCCGCCGGCAACGAGGAAACCATGGTCCTCAAGGTGCATCCGTCGCAGTCGCCTTCGGACCGCTCGGAGGATGGCACCTGCTGCACTACCGAAGCCCTTTGCGACCCCGGAGTTTTACGGTCATGAGAAGCCCGGAGGGACTCTCGTGTTTACGCCCGGTTGCCTGATCAAGTCACTATTGGAGTGGGTCCGCTCCAGCGGTCATCCCCCGAGGCCGCGCCCCGCCCTCTCACGGTCATGAAATAGCCGGTTTGACCACTTCGGTGTTGAACCCCGACATGCTGGGACGCGACAATGTCAGTCATCAGATTTCCGGTTGGACCACTACGGCATCGAGCCCCGAGAGGCCAAAACAAGGCAATATCGGTCATAAGATAGTAATTTGGACGACCACGGCGTTGAACCCTGGTGCGACCGCCCTTGCATTGAACCCTAACGCGGTCCCGTTCATGCTGTATGCCGGGCGGCCCAGTCCTGGCATGATTCCAGGAGACACCGGCGGCTCGAAGTTCTCAAAGCCAAGGATGGTCGCCCAAGATGGCCGAGCACCCAGAGACCCGCGCCGGACGTTCAGGGCAACCACACCTCCTGAGCCTGGGTGACCAGCTGTGCTCATCCCAGTTGTACGTAGAGTCGAACCCACCCCCAAGTCTGTTGAACCACGCATGACCGTCAATGTGTTGGGTGCCAAAATAGCCGTGCTTCTAGATACAGGCGCAAACATATCGCTTATTGAGGATGCCGTATTCGAGCTGTGTAAAAAATAAAGAAAAAAAAACCGTAAATCTTCGGCCGGCAGGCGTAAATTTACAGATGGCGTCGGGGTCTGTACTGCTTGCTAAGTCGAAAAGCCCCTGGGCTTCACAGGTGGTCGTTGCTCCTAGGGTGGCACGGCCACATTTTGTGTAGACTACAGGCGCCTTAACGAAGTGCCGATGTAGAGACAGTTATTCTCTTCCGAGTATTTCCTCAGTTATGTATACATAACTGAGGAAATACTTAGAATAGCCGCATGTCCAAGGGCATATACGCCCTTGAAGATGCGTCTGTTTTCACAACTTTCCACTTCAAATTGAAGTGCACCCGGCTGACGTGCAAAGACGGCATTCATTGGCCACAGAGGATTGTTTGAATTCGCTCGCCCCCTCTTTGGGTTATCCAATTCACCCACCAACTTTCAGTGCTTAATGGACGTTGTCCTCTGTGACGCAAAATATGAGCTCGTCATGGCGTACACAGATGACGTGGTCGTGTTTTCACGAACATCCGAGGAACACCTTATACATCTTCAGAGTATACTTGAACGAATGCGTCAGGCCGGACATCCGATTCATCAAGAGAAAGTCCAGTTGGCCGCGCCAAAAATCAGCCTTCTTGGCTTCTTTGTTTATAGCGGCACGATGCGCCCAAACGGGGATAAGCTGCGAGCATGATTACCCCCCTTTACGACATCAAAAGCTTGCATTAATATATCGGCATGATTGCTTTCTTTTAGAGACCATTCCGCGGTGTGCCGAGATTACGGAGCATCTCAATCGATTACCTCGTAAAAAAACGAAGTAGTGCTGGGGACAAGAACAAAAAACCGCGTTTTCTAACCTGTCCAGGGCCATGATTAAGAATGCGTGTTTGCATCTTCCAGATTTAAACTGTCCGTTTATCGTGTAAACCGACGCAAGCGATTACGGCCTGGGAGCGGTTCCTTCGCAGAAACATGACTGCATGCTTCGGCCAGGGGCTTTCGCCAGCCACACGCTCACCGGAGCGGAACGGAATTAGTCGACAACCCAGAAAGTGTGCCTTGCTATTATTTTTCCCTCAAGAAGTTCGACGTGTACCTAGACAGCGCATCGTTTTGCATTCAAACTGACCAGATGGCTCTTTCGGGGCCCAAAGGGCTTCGAAACCCAGCAGGACGACTCGCTCGATGGGTTCTTTCGCTGCAGTACTACAGGCACACATCGAGCACAAACGCGGAGTGGCTAACCACGTTGCAGATGCGTTGTCCTGTGCTCAGCTCCACGGGCAAGAAACGCAGCTGGCAGTCATTGCGCTCGTCTAAATCCTGCAGTTGAGTATTGCATTTTATTTATCTGTGACCGAACTAATGCGATTGTGTTTTTTATATTTTATTTCCTCACCAACTTCTGGTCGCTAACGTACGGTGTTTATTACGCGTTGAGTTGACGTCTAATTCAGAACAGTGGGGATCATTCTCTTCAGCGAATACCAATAGCAATTTTCATTTCAACAAGGCACAAGGCAGAGCCGCCTTGCTCGTCATAGATATCGATATATCCCGTAGCGGGAATCTCCTCGATCAGTCACTGTTCGCTGTAGAAAATGTTTTCGCCAATAGCCAATATCAAAAACTCTCATACTAGAGCTACTGGTCCGAGAACAGAAAAGTCAGAGACCAGCAGTTGAAATCATTTGAAGGCAGTCCCGGGTGCTTCTGGCGAAGAGAAAGTGTGCTCTCCTGAGTAAAGGTCTGAAGACCGCAGTGACTACCCGAAGTCACCATTAATCTACACTCTAAAAAGCCCGTAAGTCTGCTTTCCCGCACAACACTCGGAGAGCCAACCACCGCAGCTTACGGAGGCAGCTCAGCGAATAACGATGCCGAAATATATGTTTAAGACCAAAAAACGCAGTCTGAGTTGTGACATTAAGCAATGCAAGCGTGACGTTTTGCATTGCTTAAAGGGCACCTCCCTTAATTTGCAATTTTTTGGGTTATGATCTGTTTAGTCGAAGTCGGCGACCCTGGATCACGAGATGTAATTCCCTTTTCGGTAGTATGTATAGTTTTGTAGATATCGCGAGATCCAAGCCATCGTTCCGGCACGGCACGGCGACACCTGAAACTACCGGCTGAAGCAGCTTGGCAACACTTCGATCTTAGCGGTGCGTCGCCAGGCATGACCTGGTTACTCGATCCCGCGGTCCCGCGCTTCTGAGCCGACGCACCGACAATGCGCGGCTCAGTGGTCGCGTGGAGTTTCTAAAACAGAAGGTAAGTTGCACATTTTCTTTTTTTTTTTTTGCCGCTTTACTTTGTTAGCCTTTTGCACCAAATGCCAGTACGTTTTGGTGTGTGTTTATAAATTTGCCGTGGCCGAAAAGCGAATCCGACTGCTATAAATATGACGCGGTCAGTGCCGGCGCTGTGACTGTGTTTGCTTCTGCGTCGCGGGCCAAGAGAAAAAGAAATAATGGGAGATAAATGGACAGATGCATCCACAAGCGGTCTAAGTTGTTAAATCTAAGCTTTGCCTTCATGTGCACGCTCAGTTAGATCCCAGCCAGACCTGCCGCTATGTGTCCGGGTCGATCGTGCTGGAGCAGCCGGCGTAACGGTACGCGAGGCTGCCATGACGGCACCGCATCGTTCTTCAAAGACGCATGTTTCGTGGAGAAACCCGCGGCAGTCAGCAGCACGCAGATCCCGTGTGTAGGGGTCTGGCGGCCAGAGTGCTGGGAGCAGGGCTTCGCGTTGGAGCTCGTAGTCGACGGTCTTCCGAATTCTATGAACGAACTGCACCGCGACCCGCACCTTGTGCCTCTACCGGTCTCTCACCCGGGAACTGGTGGAACCGCAGCTCCGGGTTGCGCTTTACCCGGATTGTAGGTTGCATACCCACAGCACTACAAGTCGTGCTCGACATCGCCCAACCCGAGTCCGGCGAGTCTCTCCGGCTCCACGATACGCGCGTGAGCGAGCAGCACCGCTTCGCTCTCTTCCGCGCTGTTGCGGAGGCGCAATGCTGGAGTTTAAATTAACTGCTTGGACGCTAATAAAAATAGGAGAACACAGGATAACGTGGTAAGCACCTCTTGCCGTCCCCAGCAGAATCGCAAGGCCGCCGCAGAAAACAGAAAGCGTCCGCGGCGGCCGTACGAGAGCGCCGGACTTAGACCTACGTCACTGTCCGGTGCTTGCTTCGCTAGCTCGCCCGGTGCCAGCGTTGCTCGCTCACCGCTTTCGGGCCGCTAACCGAGCCGGGAGAACGTTTTTAATATTGGTTTTAGTCGGTAACGCGGCGTCGCTTTGACGTGCAGTATTTTGGATATGACCGTATTTTGGCTCCCGAAAGCGATATCAGTCATCATCGATAGGGTCAGACTTTTTGAGCGGGTGCCTCTTTAATGTCACAATCTCGGTCTTGCGTTTTTTGGCTCTAAACATATGTTTTCCGCGCTGTCGATTGGCTGATCTGCCCTCCGTAAGTTGCGGTGATTGGCTCTCCGGGTGCAGCGTGAAAGGGAGACGCGATAATCTTTTGCCACAGTGAGAACGGCTTTGTTGTCCCCTTGACGACTGAGGGCGGCGAACGCAGCGTAGCGCTGAACATGCGTCTTTCATTAGCAGTTGACAAGTAACTCGATATCTGCGACCAATCAGAGAGCCTGCAAGCCGCGCCACCGGCTGTCGGCAATGTCTGCCGTGGACATCACTCTAAACAAAGAAGTCCGTGCGTTTACTTTCCTCACAGCACTCGGAGAGCCAATCACCGCAGCTTACTGAGACAGCTCAGCGAATGACGATGTCGGAATATACGTTTAGACCACAAAACGCAGTCTTAGTTGTGACATTAAGCAATGCATGTGTGACGTTTTGCACTGCTTAATGTCACAACTTAATCTGCGTTTTTGGTTTAAACATATGTTTCGGCAATGTCATCTCGCTGAGCTGTCTCCGTAAGTTGTGGTGATTGGCTCTCCTAGTGTTGTGCGGGAAAGTAGAGGCACGGGCTTTGTTTAGACTGTACACTCTAAAAAAATGCCTGTCTTCGCTTCTACTTACGCGCAAAACACTCAAAGAGCCAATCTCTGCGATCTACTAAATCAGCTCAGCAAATGATGAGGTGGAACATCTTCTTAGACCTCAAAATTAAGTCTGCGCTGTGGCAATACGCAATGCAAGCATGACGCTTTGCAGTGCACAATGCCACAACGCAGACTTCATTTTTAGGTATAAACGGATGTTCCGCCTTATCATTCGCTGAGCTGATTTCGTAGCTCGCAGAGATTGGATCTTTGAGTGTTTTGCAGATAAGTAGACGTGCAGGAATTTTTTAGAATGTGGGACGGAAATCGACGGAGTTTCTGGATGCCTTTCTCAATGCCTTACATGTTGCGGAACGACTTAGCGGGTATATACATATAGCTACAGTAATTGTCGACTCCAAAACAAGCGTGACAGAATATTCAGGGTGTTATTTTTTGAAGAAGCAGAATAAATAAATATAGTACACAGTGCTAGCTGAATGCCGTCTTTGCTAGGTGTTCTCGAGTTCTGCGAACATTAGCTACGGGAATAATCGTCATGGTAAGTGTGCAAATTAAATAAAAAGATTTAAAGAAACTTTTAATGTTTGGCTATAGGGGTCATGTTTCAATTGAGGAAATGATGGTAATTACTACTAAAGCTCAAACCAATTAAAATAATTTACAATATTTTAATTATTTCTAATATAATAATTATTACAATTTCACGTTTTTTAACCGGATTTAATCTGTGGGCAGGCGTAACTGTGGGCAGGGCTCGAGGCGTAATATTTGGGTGCTTTTAGGGCGTAATTTTCGAATCGGGCTAAAAAAACGTTAAATTCTATTAATTAGCATCCCAAAAACTAATAATCTTCCGCAAATTATTTTAATTGGTCTGACAAATATATTGATGGCAATAACAATTGCCATCAATTCTGGAATTGCAACATGACCCGTAAGACCTATTACTAAAAGGTACTAAACATATTTTTAGTTAATTAGCCAACTTACGATGACGGTTCTTCCCTCAGCTAATGTCCTCCGAAATCGAGAAACCGCTAGCGAAGACGGTATTCAGCTAGTAGTTAGGCGCATCTTTTTAAAAATTATGTTTTCATTAAAGCAATTCCCCTTGTATTTGTAAAACACATCGCAAGTGCAACTTCCCGTCCCAGTCTGTCTATATCACGTCAGCGAAGTAACTTAAAGGATGACGTACAACGTCGGTTTTCTGCAGGGAAGATACCGTATTTACTCGACTGATATCAGCACTATTTACGGACATGGCCCTCCCGTCTACTTTCCCGCAGAACACATATACGTCCAATCATTGAGTTGCGCAAAAATAACATAGCGAATAACTAGATCGAGAACGCGATTCTCCATACAAATGCGATCTTCACAGATGGTATCTTCGAGCAAAGACGTTATCAATGTCCTTCAAACCGCTGGAATCATGCTGTTGATTGCGGTGATTGGCAATCCGCGTGCTCCGCGGTAAAGCAAACCCCTCCGGTTTTTTTGTTGTTTTTCATAAACAGTGCGGCCATTACTCGAGTAAATACGGTAATCCTCTTAGTGTTTCCCTCTCCTAAGCTGAGAGAGGAGCCAAGTTGGGGCAAAATAAGAAACAGAGTGGATATAGGAAAAGAGGAGGCGGGCAAAAGTAGAACGCGGGAAGTGTACGTCGACCATTAATGAAAAAACAGTTTAAGTACACCAGAAGTACCGAGTGACCACATTACTGGTAGAAAATGATTTAATTACTTGAATATCTCGTTACTAGTACTGACCAACGTCAAAACGTTGATATAAGGCAATTTTTGAAAACATAAATACATTTGACTGTTTCTCGTGTCACCGTCGAATAGTAGATATGCGATTTTTACATTCGTTTAACTTTGTTTCTTGGTTTTACAACTTACGTCAACCATATGATCAAGCGCGGAGTAGTTAATAATGACGTGAGTATGTTTTATTTCTTTGTGACATAATCTACAATTCTTGCGATCAGAAAATCAAAAATATTGCATCTAATTTTTTAAGGATCGCTATGTGGACTTCAAGTCTCAAGTTGAAGGACATTAGAATACAAAAATGGCCGAGTTTTATAATGGTAAAAAAAAACAATCTGCGAAGCCACACAATATTTACATCGTTCTGTTTTTGTTTTTTTCTCCTTCCTCAAAACGAAAGACACTGGTCGCATTAGGTTCGTATTCAGGGGCCTTCTGCTTTTGCTTTGACACTTGCTGGTACACGATCAGGGCTCATTCCCAAAATCTCAACAGCTTCTAGAACCGGAGGAGCTGGCAAAAGGATAACAAGACATACGCTTGAAATTTTTTGGTCCGCACGCGATCCCCTAAAACTAGGCATCAGCTTGACAAAAATAATATTAACAATAAGAAGCTCTATTTCAATTCACGTAATTAGTGCTGAAAAGTCCGGAAGTTATTAATTAAACTCTCAAATTACTTCAAATGTAACCAGATTACGGTATTCCAATTACTTCGCTCGAGTCACTGCCCTAGCATGTTTACAATTCTCTGCGATCTGATATGTCCATAAAACAGGAAAAGCTATCTCGATACCTAATAAACACGCCGCACGGCGGTTCCTTCAATCGTTACGAGAGCGACCCCGGCAACTAGCCACACGAGGCAGCCCTTCACAACACAACACGTAATAGCAAGGACATCGCGTCGGGGAAAGGGCGACACCGAGACCCCTGTCGGGCACGGCCGAGGGCAACCCGGGCGGCAAGAAAACCACTTCGCCTCGACAAAGGATTACGTCAAATCAATGCGGCCGGTTCCATACGGGCCACGATAATTACACCCGCCGCCGAGCCGTAAAAATATCATGGAAGGTTTTATTGTTTTTGTTTTTGTACGGGCAGCGACTATAGGAGGGACCATGGAGAGTCCGTCCGCGAGATTGGAGTATACGAGGACATAAACCGGGGAGTATACGGCCACTGAGACTAGGCCGGAGCCACTGTGCCTGCGCTCGCCGGGCGAAGAAGGGAGTGGAGTACGTTCGCGTGGAGAGCCGAGAGCAGAATCGCCGAGGTGGCGAAGTTGGTGACGGGTCGTTCGTTCGCGAAGGAGGGCAGTCCGCTTCGATCAGAGAGCGCGCCGGCTCGGAGTGACGGCCGGGGAAAAGAAGAGGCGACCGCTGCTAGCTGCTTTCCTTCTGAGAAGTTGGGGTTTGGCTGTGGGGTGGCCCTGGGGGTATCGGTGGAAGGGGTTGTTGATGCGCGCCTCGCCGTCGCAACCGTGGCGCGGGGATGCTGATAGGAGCCGAGAGTTACCCCAAGTTTTTCCGGAAGGTGGGTGCAAACAAAAGTTTGATTTGCTCGCGTGAGAGAGTTTTATCGTCGGCTTATAGATCGTCGAGGTACTTTTTCATTTGGCTGCTTCTGGCGTACTTGTTGATCGGAGGTGTCCATTGAAACACATGCAAATATATCGGTATAATTATTTTGTTTCGTTTTTTTTACAATTATACGACGTTTTTTCCTTTGGAGACAATATCTAACCCAAAGAAATCTTGGGAACCGACTATAAACACCTCCCAACATGAAGTTAAAACGATATTGAGTAAAGTTAACACCGAATATACAATTGGAATTCTAAGATGCAACCTGCGTCCAAAGTGACAGTAAACGAGGTTTCTTTTCTTTGGTTGCTATCTTCTAATCGAATTCATTCACCATCCCTGTAAATTATTATTATTTTTTAATATTTTGGATAATATACAAAGAAATGTGGACTTAGACACAAAATGAACTTGAACTGTCTGCCAAGGTGTTACTCAAATGGGTTAACGCGCTAATTAGTGCCTCTGAATAGTTCGCAAGAAAACATATCCATAGGAGAGTTCGCGAAGAGTAAGAAAACGCTCGCACGAACTGAGCACAAATTGTCGTGAAATGATGCCGAGAATCTTAAAGAAATATCATCAGACAATCTAGATGAATATTTTTTTAATTGTACATCATAGCACAAAGCTCGAAATGTTACTGGTCAGGGTGCACACAAAGGCTGAAGTTTCTTAAATCTGTAATTTCTCTCAGTTTACTACGTTATGTTTTAAATAGCTTGGCTCGTGCTCTTTTCTAAATAAAAAATGGCGGATGCAAACCGATATTTATAATGATTCTAGACATTAATGTCGTTTCTATATCTATAATTACTCCAACTTACATATTGGAAATTGATATTATAGTAAACACGTTTAAATATTCTTCTTAATATTACATAGAACGTCTGAACTGTCTTACGTGTGTCGTTTCAACTCGCCTGTACTGTGTTATGAATTGTACAGCTTGACCTGTATAAGCTTTTATAAAGCCCAAACAAACAAAAACAAAAGGAACACATGAAAAATTATTGTCACTTTACAGGCGTTCTCAAAATTTACAATATTTAGATCAATGATGATTACTGCAAAAAATAATTTTATAAGTTGACAAGAAAGCAAACCAATTCTAATACATTCCGCATTAGAAGTTACCCGCCAGAGTGTTCAAGCGGTCAGGAATACCCCAAATTTTGATCATGTCTTTTATTCCCTTTATTTACACGGCACCGAACGAGAGGCATGCTTAGCCTATTCTCAACGTCTTGCTTCCACAAAAAGAAAAAAAATGATATTTAAATCAGCGGAATCATTGACCGCTTAATTAAGCTGCCAGAAATAGGCCGATTTAGCCGAATGATAAAAATCAGAGACTGCAAATTTGGCCCTAGCTTTGCTATTGATAAATGCCAATTCGCCAGTTTTATTTTACGACGACACGACATCTTTGACTGCCCGTCCATATTTTTACAACTAAGCGGTTTTTCTTGATGGTCGATGTTTTTTTTATCAGTTACTTTTTACTTATTCAGCACAATTTAGGGGTAAATAGCAATAGACTATTTCCTTCGATCCCGGTTATGGTCACGTGTGTATGTTACGCATAGCGGTCGTCTTAGTTTCGTCACCAGTTCTACTTTCTTTTGAGCCCAGCTTACATAATTAAAAAAAATGTGTCGCCAGGATTTATTGTTTACGTGGAAATGTCTATCGCAATAAAGTGCTTAAGGCTGTCGGGTAAACGGCGCCACCCAGCCGAATTATTTTGCCGCGCATCAGTAATGTTTGTACACTTTTTAAAATTTTGATGACAGTCCTTCAACGGTAAAATAAAAGCCGGCGACCAATTGCTCCTAATTAGTGTGGTGCTGTTTGTACTCAGTCATGATGATATGGAGTGGCCTCTGCGTATATTGTAAACACAGTTCCTGCTGCGTAAATAATAAAGAGAAGGTCGCGATATTTGACACAAAAGATTTAATGAAATAAGGCACGCATATTCAAAAGAGAGAAACACCGCTGTGTTAAGAGCGCACCCAATGCAATAATTTGCAATCATTTGTTATTTTTGAACAGCGCACTTAAGTATTCATAATAACGATAAAAATAAAACATTTTCTGATTTGGTTTAGATATATATATATTAGGAAATGCAGAAATAGGCAAGAGTTTCTTGAATACACAATGAAAATTTTAACTTAGTTGATATTGAAATACGTTATTTTTTTAAAAAATTAAGCATGCTAAAATGAGTGTGTCTTGTCCAGAGTGTGGAACCGGAACCGAACCGAACCGAACTGAACCGGAACTGAACCAAACCGAAATCTTCACCACCATCTTGGAACTGAACCGGAACTGCACCGGAAAAAAACATAACGGTTACCCACGGTGTTCAAAACTGTTCACGGCAATGTTTTTTATTACAAAATGAATGCTTGACAAATAAAAATTGCAGCTGTATTTCTATGTAGCGATCAAGTTGTCATATACCCAATCGCAATGTATGTGAAATTGTGGGCTTTCGTGGCGCCCTCGTATTGGCGCTCTAAACAATCATGTGTCACGTGGTCACGTGACGTCATGGTATCAAAGCATGCTGTCAAGTAATGTCCCGTCACGTGACCTACGTGACGCAGTTACGGGACTCACTGCGTCAATTAGAGTTAAATTAAGAACGTCACTAGACTGTATTATCGTTGTTTACACCGGGACGTCACACGGCATCGCGGCTTCTCACCGCGAGTCACGCGAGACCGTGACGTACTCGAATGTCATGATTGCCCGTGTCGAGTGCTCTGATTCATGACAATCAGCGTAACCAAACATTCGGGTAATGGCTCTCGTTCAGTAAATGATGAGAATGGACGAACTTAAACCATTTTTAAAGCTATACCCATGTTATATTCTTTGCCAACCCTAGCGCATGACTTCTGAACACTAACGGTATATAATTAGGCGTCAGATCATGTGGCCACTTGTTCAAATAGCAAGTTGGGGAAGGGAAAACTGTTTCGTTTTTTATTTTTTCTGCGTCTTTTATTGAGCTGAGAGAAAAAAACTAATGGGTGTTTTTGCAAGCTATCAGCGTCAAGGATTAGCTCGTATCGGTATTTTCTGAAAGTACAGAAATTGTTGCATGACTCATATTATATGCACACATCGTTGAGATACCCAAAAATGTTTTTGTTGTTGATTGAAATATCTTAGAAAGTTGTCCCCGGAATAGAAGCATTGAGAGGACTAAATGTCTAAATGTGACTTATTAATCCGACGATTAATACAGAACTAGAAGTGCGTAGGGGAAGGATACCTGAAAAGAAAGATCCGAGTGGCCTTAGAGGGACAGCCGAACGTTGACAGCCGCTCCAAATCTCACAGGAGTGTCGCTCTCAAGTTCATCCCCAAACTTTAACCACCTTGGTATTTTGTTTAAACTTAAGTTTTTTGGTGCAAAATAAAAACAAATGGAGGAATAATGGTAACTAAGGACACATGTGTAATTGCGAATTAACACCCCCCAACGGAGGAGGGGACTCCTCACTAAGGATTCTATGAGCATAAAAAAGAAAAACTAAAAAGGGGGGAAGGGGATGTTGTAAAAACATATGTGTTGTAAAGGTTCCTCTGTTCCGCATCTTCGTCACAGACCAGAAAGCCTGGTCCCGGAAACTAGTTTGTTTGTAAAAACCATGCTGCCGCGTTTTCGTGGTGCCCGACGCTCGCGCCGTTCTTCACGAGGCTGCACCAAGCAAGAATAATTTGTGTTTCTCGAACACATGACTTGCACTGAGCGCGAATCTTCTGCAGCGTACATGTTGCATCTCCGGATTTCGTTTTGTTTTCAGCAAGAACAAATCGCAATGTCCACCAGAATATAGTGGGATGACGTCTCGTGCAAATCATGCATGTTAAACAGTTCAGTTTTCTGGTGAAATGCAGATGTTATCAACAGTAACAAAAGTGGATGTCCAAATTGTAAAGTTGAGCAAGTGTACATATAGCAGTCTGGTTTTTATATGCGGCAGCCTAATAAAATGTTAGAGCGTGCATGACTGATCAAGCACAGAGTTGTAAAGTGATGGCCAAAAACAAGCGCTCTTACATCCGAATATAGCATTACCATCCCCAGAGAGCATTTTGCGAAGTTTCGAGCTCATGCAAGCCGATAACCAAATGTAATTTACATTGGAAATATATTGTATGTTCTTCACGCTATTTGCGTGTAATTAGAAATATCATTGCATGCATCTCTGTATTTCGTTTTCAGTAAGGCTCCCATACTTTTTACAGTATTGGGGTATTTAGAAAAATACCATTTATTATCTCTCTTTCTGCGCACCTCGTGTATTTGCCTTCAAACCTATTGCGTGAGCACACAGTGCTTTTTGGCATACCCCGCGACCCGGTGTTTCACCCTGCCAGTCATTAAACAAAAAAGCACGCTTCCACAGGCTCGACAGCTAACGTTTTTGAGTATCGTCCTCCCGTGTCGGTCTCAAGCAGTTATGTGAACTTCATATTCATACAGTCAAAGTTATTGATGACAATAAAATATATTTAATTACTGGCTGAAGATTTGACAACATAAATAAAGGGCCGATCACCTTAAAGACATGGATCATAAGTAAATGCACCCTCAAATTATCTAAAATATTCTCTGCAAATCTTTTCCGGCGTTTTTACCATTGTTAGGCACGTCCTATAAGTGACTTGAGAAAGGAATTAGACAATTTTGTTCTTTTAATTTTGAAGCTGATTTAAATAAACATGTGTTCCTGAGATATATTTAACTCCTCAAACATCTAGAAGTATGTTACTGCCTCTTTTATGTGATAAACAACAATTTTATGTATCTTTGGGCAGGACAAAAACCAAGAAGACAGGGGCGTGTGTGGGAACTATGACGATTGCGCCCGCAGACCATCAGGAAATGACCAATTAAATAGCTGAAATGTCGAGTAGAGCTTGAAATACTACTACGTTATATTTAACTAAAAATCACAAATTAGCTAGGGTGATGCTTATTTACAAAAATAAATGTGACCGGCATTTTGTCCAGAACAAGCCTCAAACGCCAAGCTATGCCGAAAATGTTCACTTAGGTACGCGCTGTATATTTTAGGCCAGATTCGGTCTGAGTACGAAGATGCGTATAGATTAGAGTGAACAATTGTGATCACTATTTTCTGCATAATTATTTGCCTGCATCATGGTGCTGAGTGTAAACAATGTTGCTCAAGAAAACAAGCATCGTGATTGCCGCTCAGCGTTTCTATAAACGATAGCACTGCAATGGCTTGTCCTAAAACTTTCTTGACATTTTGAAAATATTATTGATTTTAGCTCAGTTGCGTCGTCTCCATCTGTAACGTGAAACATATTTCCTAATCTAGGTTTCACGGTATATATGGCAAGGAGGTGCTCATTTTATGATTTTATGCATTGTAAGTAATTCGTAGTTCGAAAGCACAAGTAGGATTCAATGTTTAAAACTGCGACGCAAAGTTGTACCCATCACGGGTGTATTAGGCGACCTAACAGATTGATAACCGTTCAATTCAGGTAATATACTGTATGCGACTGAGGTAAACAAATAGATGTTGAGTCGTATAAATATGACGTTTTGTATGTTAATCTAGCTTTTCCTTTGCTGTTTCGTTGAAAGCAAATAACGCAATTGCCTATTTTTGGGACCTGAAGATAAAAGTGGATTTTACAAATGATAAAAGGCTATAAAGTTTCTCGTTTCATGGTTGAAATAATGTCTATTGGCAAAACAACGCGGAAAATATATTATGAATTTAGCGGTTCGGCGGTTCGAACCGGTTTGAACCGTTATTTTTGCTCCCCAGAACTGAATCGAAACTGAACAGAAAGCGCCGTGAGCCCGAAGGAGAACCAATACCGGTAAAAATTTCGGTTCGACCCTCTGGTCTTGTTCTCATCGTTTTTTCACAAGCATGTGCCGAAGCCCTAGGAAGCCCGTTTTTACCACCCATGGCTGGAATACGCGGTAGATGAAATAAGCGATTGATTTACTGAAACCGAATTACAATATGTGATATTACAGTGCATTTTACTCTTAAGCCTATTTGATAAGCATAACTCCACCGCGTTAGTTGTTAAATGAAACTATACTGCATTGGATAATACAAACAAAAAAACACCAGTTCGTATGATGTCCAACAAAAGGCGCGCCAAAAAAACAAAAAAACAGGAACATGGGACAAACGAAGTGACCTAAAAATTAACAAAACTTAAACTTCTTTTTATTTTTTTTACAGCAAGGTAGTTATGCGCTATTATCTAGGAAAAATGCGCCCCCGGATGTTGTTGACAGAAAACTTTCCACGGGGCGTGGAAAGTATGAATAAATAAAAATAAAAGGAGGGGCAACCAGCGTGAGTCAGCCTTGCCATTATTAGGTAGTGAGGTCCCTGAGGTCGTCCTAGACGTCGTTTTCTATGCGTCGTCCTCGAGGTCGTCCTCATACGTCGTCCTCGAGGTCGTCCTAGAAGTCGTCCTTGAAGTCGTCCTAAACACCGTCCTGTAGGCATCGTCCTAGACGTCATAAAAATAACAGCTTCGCTGGTCCTCCATCTTCACGGGAAGTGGAAGGGCTCTACACTTTTATTTTGCAGTAAATGATTGAACTTTGTTTTTGTGGAACGTCTAGAACATAAAATATCATGCAGCAGTCTTGCAGCACAGATAAAAAAATTTGTTTGGAAGGTCTACAGGTTAAGTTATTGGCTGGCTTCTATCTGTCTATCGCGGCTGGTACTCATCTGGGGCTCTGAAGGCAAGTAGGTATGGGTAATTCTCAAAGCATAGTATCTATTAATAAAAACCACATATAGTCGTTTCTGTATGACGTTAAAGGCTGCTCTCATGGAACTTGAGAGCAGCCTACACTAAGCTCCTTTCGCCCCTAAGCGGGCAGTGCGGTGGGAGCTACGCGTTCGCCGGACCAATCAACCGCCTTCCTCTCGTCAACAGTCCCCTCTCTCGGCGCGTTGGTGTGTGGGTGGAAGCGTGATCACGTGGTCCTGCCACTGGCAGAGTAAGAACGGCAGGGCTTGGTATCTTCGTGCGCCGCCTGATTCCTCGTCGGCCTTCATAACGAGTAACGCCGCAATCTGATTGGCTGCGGAATGATAATGGGAAGCGTGCGACAAGACAGTGGCACCGCGGTGCGGCTCCCAGCAGAGTCATAATTTGTAGCGGACCGGAGCGCCGCCTTTAGGTATCGCACGCTCCCTATACGGCGTGCAAATTCGTCTGCTCCTCGCGAACCTCGTGCGTTTCTTTACCCCCCCCCTTTCCACTTTTCAACGCGTCCACGTGCTTTTGTTTTCACCCGACTTTAACCAATGACTGCACTCGCTTGGCTGTCTCTGTAGTTCATACAGAAATAATAAAAGCACTAAAATGAACGAGGGACAGACACTCACAGCTTTTTCGTGAAAGAACTGTGAGCGTCTGCCCCTCGTCCATTTCAGTGTTTTTATTCTTTCTGTATTAGCAATAGTTTATCCAACGCGCTTGCTACGTAATCTGCCTCTTCATTGCGTATTTCTTGCACATTTTCTATGCATTCTTTTGATTGGAATGCCCCTCCTTGCGTCCTGATGCCCTTAAGATGCATTTTGGAACACTTGCTCGCTGTATCCACACGGTTCGGTCTGCACGGCTCATTCCTTCCACCCGTTTTATTGTGGCCTCGGTTGCAACCTTAATGGGTGGGCCTTGACGCTCTTTCTTAGTGATGCTCGCGCGTCAAATCGTACACCGCTCTCTAAGCATGCACATTTCACCGTACACTTTAAGCAATTATTGATGCCCTCCATCTCTCTCCAGTCCTTTGACCGTCGGAAAACACCGGACTTCGCGCTGTCTTCTTACATGCATTTATGCAACACACTCGCCATGTTCGATCGCAGTTGCTTGACAGTGCATGCCAGTGCATAGGGAATTTGTTCTGATTTCTCGCCCCCACTAACGCTGCATGCTGTCTAGCTGCAAAAATAAAATTTTAAAATATTTAGATTTCACGGATTTCGACTTCTATATAAGAGAGGAAATTTAGTAGAATTAAGTTATTTCTTTTTCAGATATAAGGCGCCTCTGGCATCACGACGTATGATCTCAAATTCGGTGCCTTATTAAAAAATCTTAATTGAGGTCTTCACTTTTTCACGAAAATAGATTTCTTATTACTATTTATTATAAAGAAAACGTCTCGGTGTATTAAATCACACGGGAGGAACTTTATTGCCTTTACTATTTTGTTGTAAACTCCCTACTCCGATTTCGGAGATTTTGATCGTCGCTCCTATTTTGTTTTAGTTTATTAATGAAACGGCACGACAGAAAAAAAAACCCAAAAATTAAGCTCAGAGTTCTTTTCGTTATGTTATTTTCCTAGAGGATCCAATATTCACTAATATATTAAAGGACCTGAGGCCGTCTGATGGACCGTCCTTACCGATTACGAATTTTAAAGGGTGCCGATGTGCCTCCAGCAAAGTAATTCGCACCCATATGAACTTGCGTAATAAGAGTCTTCAGTGTGGATAAGACCAGGAGTAATCATACAGTTGTCCTTCAGAGTCTCTGTCGAAAATAGGTAAGATAATATTGATCATTCTCAACCATCTCCTCCTTCTCGCTCTGACTTTAGGGAACCACTTTAGCTTCACACAAAAGGTGGAGCCTGGGTGTAAAATTCGAATGACGTCACCAGAACTGTGCTAGCACCAACCGTGACGCGACATTTATATATATACACGGACAACAGGACAGAAAGACTTGAGGCTATTGGTTTTGTTTTTTGTTGGCATTTGGAGACTGCATTTTACTAGTGCCTTGTTTATTGTTCTGTGTTCCGTCACGTGGCTCCAAACTGGCAATCGGTTCAGCTCTGCCCTCGAGTCCGACGATCCCCAGCCCCTAGACGTTTGGCGACGAATGTTTCCAAGGTTGATAATATTTATTTGAGATACTGAATACAAGATGGTGAGAAATGTAATCAAGATATAGTAGCGAATACTCGAGACGAAATGCCTTTGTAAAATACCAACAAACTACCAAAAGTGTCTGAAATACAATATCTCGAATGGAGTATTTAGGATAGGCAGAGGTCTGAGGTCAGGTTAGCAAAGCTGTAAATTGCTTGAAACAAAGTTTCATCTGCCATCCTTCTCATCAGTTTATATTCAACTAGCGATTAGCACCTTGGCGATAGAGTAATGTGATGTCGATAATCAACTTAAAACGTTTTGAAATCATCGTGTATCATCACGTTTAAATATCGAATAACGAGAAGATAATGCGGAGTGCAAGTTCGTCTGCTTCTTTTGCAGGGGTTGCGGTGACGTCAGAACAATGCCGAGCTCTGATTGGTTCTGAATGAAGGATAGTGGGTAGACCTCAAGGCAGCGTGCTTTGAGGTCTACCCCCTATCCTTTAAATCAGAGCCAATCAGAGCTTGAAATTGTTCTGACGTCACCGACGACTCCTGCGCAACAAGCAGACGATTTGCTCTCTGCACTGTCGTCCCGGCTCTGTTGTGTCGGCGTTCCTATGTTATTTATTATTCTTTACCCTCTTTTTACCAGATTGTTCTCTCTTTCACTGGAGGTTCAAACCTTACACGTTATGATAATTCATCATTTTGGAGTCCTTCAAGTTCCTCTTGTCAAACGACATTTCAGCTGGCAGTTATGTGATGTAAATTTTCCCTTGCTCTAGCACCAACAAACAAATTGGTAGACAAAAAAGATATGATTCAGTGGCAAATATCGGAATAATTTTCGAGTTAATAAAAGTAATATTACTATTTTTTTTTCGGTTGGAGAGAGTCGCTGCGTCGCAGAAACGCGAGGGGCTCATGCATTGCTCGCCAGTGGCGATGAGCCGAATGCGAGAAGGCAGGTTCCAGATTTCTGCAGAACAACAAGGAAGCACTCAGATTTCCGATGTATAACGCATCTGATCTAAAGCGCCTTTTAGCTTGAGTCTACTCCCAGTTTCGACATTGCGACAAGAAATTAATTACCTTGAGATTTTATTAATGCATCGTTGTCTTCTTTGTGCCTCATCTCTATTGTGATATATTCCGCTAAAAACTGCCTCAAATATGTCTCCAGACTGTGCATAGGCGGGTGAAAAATATTTTCTTAAAAAGTTCTGTACTTATTTTTGTATAATTTTTCGACTCATGTCAACTAGAAACGGAAGATATCTAGAGAGCTGAACAAGTTTTGCGAACTTCGCTGGGAGTAAATTTCATTTGGTGCGAATCCAATTCTCTGTTGTCCTCTGGAACGATGTAAAGACACTTAAAGCAAATTACATTATATTTCATATACATTTCAAAGGCCCATGAGACAGGTGTTTAAGTTATATTGTAGTTATACTGGCGGTGGTATATTGACACGTGGGAAAATTCACAAACTTACATTGATTTAATCTCAATATCAGAAATACAGATTACCCCTGCATCAGGCTCTACTGTAAATAGAGGGCTGAATGAAAATGAAACTGCGAATGTATTGTTTTCCTGTTGAAAACTGAACTTCAAAATATACAAGAAAAATAACTCGAACCCAAACTTAGTTACCTTTCGTCATCAAAAGTAGCTGTAATAGGTTACTCCCTATAAGGTGTCTAGAGCTTGTTATAATCTATATTAGAAGTTACCGACATGTTTAAAACGACATGGATGTTTTCATCACCTCTTTGGCCTTTAGTGCGGACGTTTGACTTTAAATAATGTTCTGGCGTCACGTAAACTCCGAGCATTGAAAAGAACATGTCACCGACAGTTTAAGAAGCGCAGGGTGTGGCTTTTTACGGTCGCGTTCTTGGTTTCATGATTCGCTCTTAGGCGTTCTTCGCGACTAATGCTGCAAACGCATAGATTTTACAGCGATCATAAGATGTACGGGGGTCACCGCTCCCAGACGTTCTTTAGATGTTAGTTAATGTATGAAGGACAGCGAGCTCTGTCTGAAGGAAGTACAGCTGCAAGCTCCTCGTTGACATCCTAAATGTTTCCATGAATGTCCGGATTATCCTTATTAATTAACACGCCATTAAATTCCCTATTATTCTACAATGATTGGCCCAGCTTACCTTATTATTTAAGACGCGATTAAATGTGTCCTGATTCAGTGTTCCTGGTTTCTTATTAGTTACGAGGACAGGCATGCGGGAACACCGCGCGAGCATTAAAACCGAAGTCGAATTATTTCAAAGTGGGGAGAAGAGAAGGTCGGGAGTCTCAACATTGTAGTTTTGGGTCAGACATTTGCGTTGACTGCGCTGCGCTGCGTTGCGTCCCATCTGCGACGCGTTGTGCGCGGACCTCCGTTGCCACGGCAACACGCAGAAGCACCTCGTAAGAATCAGTCGTTAGCGGACGTAGCGCAGTTGGTCTTACCGAAAGTGCCATTGTCTGAACCAGCCTTTAGACTGGAAAGAAGGTACGCACAGGGCAGATCAGTGTAGCCATCTGTCGCGGCGTGGGCGAACAGTTCTCCCAAATGACGTCTGTTTTTACCATGTTTCATGCTCGTAGGTTAGTTGTGCGCATTAGGGATTTCCAGAGAATGATCGTTATTTCGAAATGTATATTTTAAGACATTTGTTTTGTTTCTTGCATAAATTTTCGTTTGTAAGTCTATTAGTCAATTGCCTTACGAACATGATGTGTTTGCTAGTCATTTTGTCTCCTACGTCTGGAGCTTTCTTCCAGAATTTCAATGCAAGGTATTACCTTGATTTTACAATATGATATTTTCAATGGACAATTATGGGGTTTGAAAAACATTTCTTGTCATTATATGCGCTAAATCAGCGGTCAACAAGTAGTATAAAAAAGTAACTTGCTCATTATTTTAGTTCTTCACGTGGCCGGTATCTTGTGTAAGACAAACCCGTAAGTCAGTGATGGGAAGCATCAAAAAACAAATATACTATATTATCACGCTCCGAGACCAAAATGTTTCTAAATAGCACCCCTAGCCTCAGCTATGTTTTTTTAAAAACTAACTTATTCCATATGCCTTAGTTTTCTCAGTATTTAGTATAGAAGGACAAAACTGCCTACCGATTTATTTTTAACAGAATTAGCAATTTTACAAAAATACAAACCAAAAAGCTCAAGGTCTTAGTTACAGAAATAGATATGTCAGAGTGTATAATACTTGTCACCTATTGCAAATATGGCGCGAATTTAGAATCAGATCGCTGAAAACCGGCTAAAAATTGTTATCTGGATGTCTAGGATGAACGAATCTTGAAAACAAATCAAAATAATATAGGCATCATTTAGATGCGCTAGCCAGACATACTTTGACATCTTCGTTAAATGGCAGCAAGATTTGATTTTATTTCGTTTTATCCCAGCAAAACATTAAATCTCAATCACACAAAGGTAAAACGTACGCAGGAAAGAAACGAGAACACGATGCTTTAAACGTTATTATCACTGTCGTCCCAATATCATCTTGAGAGCATTCACCAGAAATACAATACATCTGGACAAAAGGATTGCTTTCCTGCTGCCAATTTGTCGGAAGAAAGGTTGAGCCACTGGGCAAAGCCACGAAAATGGACCCAAGTTTCTATCAGCCTGGGCCCGTAATTGGTTTACATTTCTCGAAGCCATTGGTGACGTTTAAGCACTGACGATGATTACTTGCTTTTTTGAAAAGCGGTGATGCCAAAGCGGGTGATGTCCTCCAAACATTATGCGCAAGCTTTGCGTATTCGGTTTCAGTTCCTAAATAATGTCACCAACCCTGTGCTCACTCTTGCGAGTGAAATTGATCCCGAGCACTCTAGTTTCTGACATCTACTATACGAGATTCTCTCTTGATAAGTTCTACGGCTGCTATTACGAAATCGGACCAAGTCGAAGTATGCAACTACGGCTTCGAATAAACGCTTGACTTTATATATATACCACGCTGCGGCATCTCCGGGCGATTGTTTGCTACGCACCGAGAGAGGTTGGTTGACAGATGTCACCCAGGCTTAGAGCCAGAAGCACTCTAAGGACGAATCAAATCCATTTTGTTTTAAAAATCGTATACTGAACGTGAACCAGAAGCTCAAGCTTTCAAGGAACTTCGATTCGTACGCGTGTGTCTTCAGCGTTGAAAGCGACGGTGACAGCCCAAAGCCTTTGGAAAATACGGTTGCTGAGCACGTCGTGCGAGGTCTAGAAGAGGCGGTCAATGGAATCGCGTTCTGAAAGTGCGAGTTCCTGTCTGACCGCGCATGTTTGTCAGGCGCGGCGTTGAACATCATGGCTTGTACAGTCTTGAGTTTAGACAGCAAGAAAGCATATTTTCCAAGATCGAATAATGAAAAATACTGCGCAACCAGTTCGCTTGCGAAAGTTTGGGAATGCGCTACAGTTTGTTCTATTGCAACACGACGTATTTGAATAACCACTCATAATATATATTAGGTCGTGTGCATAACAGTATCACTGAAGTGCGTGGCAATACATATATTGTGGATGTCGACATAATGGGAAAAGCTTTGAAAATATTCCTCTCGACAATATAGTGCATATAACGATCAAAACATGTAGAATATACAGAGAAAAATAAATGCTGAAAATCCCCCATCACTTTTCTAACAAAGAATAAAACACAAATACGGAACATTGCTTCCTTATATTATACCAGGTTATGAAAAGTCTTGGCGGAGTGAGCTTTATGTAATTGAATTAGTTATGCTATTTATGTTGTACAGGGTGTCACGAAAGAAAATTTACACGGTCTTTTTACCGCAAGAATAAACTAGGCATCGCCGAACGCTCATTCTCCGCCCAAAGGTAGAGCTAGAGGTCACAACCAGATGCCAAAGTGTCAGCCCGATCCAATAACTTAATCAAAAGTTATAAGAGCTTTTCTGAAAATTTCAATAGGAAAATGGAGCCCATTTTTGCCCGTTTTCGGTTTCTGGTGCCATAGAGCCCAATGTGTTCGAAAACTCCGTCGGCCGCCATTTTCCCATTGAAATTTTCAGAAAATCACTTATAACTTTTGATTAAGTTATCGGATCGGGTTGAAACTTTGGCATCTGGTTGTGACCTCTAGCGCTACCTTTGGGTGGAGAATGAGCGTTCGGCGATGCCTAGTTTATTTTTGCGGTAGAAAAGACCGTGTAAGTTTTCTTTCGTGACACCCTGTAGACTGCGGCTATTATTGCATTACCTTATGCTTGCATTCGTTCTGCATATAATCGTTTGCCAACCGGAACGCACTATAAACACCCGCTAAATAACACTAATATCTGTTGACAGAATCAACATTTTGTCTTGCTAAAAATCATTACAACTATTGACCTGTCCATGCAAGTGCTTTTTTATTGAATAAAGGTCAAAAAGCGCGAACAAACGAGGACAATAAAGAAACACGGACGACAGGACAGGCGCCTGTCCTGTCGTCCGTGTTTCTTATTGTCCTCGTTTGTTCGCGCTTTTTAACCTTTTATTCAGTAATGGACCAACTAGCCCAAACCCAAGTTTTAATGCTTTTTTATATTCATATATGCCGATGATTATAGGATAAACTATTGTTACTACGACGAATGAATGAATAGAGGCTCATCTCGATGCAGCAAACGCGACTTTCCCCCGCTCCGTCCTTTTGGGGAATCGGTAGTGTACAACACACGCCACTCTCATTTTACTTCGGTGCACCGGACGTCAGTGAGGGCATCCGTAAATAGCTTCCAGCTCCTGATGGGGATTCTTCATCTCGCGGAGTGCTCGCAGCTTTTCGAAATACTTGAGGACATTCTTCGAGGAAAGTAAACCATGATACTTGGCTTCGCGATTTTCATGCTGGCTGGACTTGCAACATAAAGGGGGCACGACCTAGAACTCCTTTCTTCATTTGACAGAATGTATAGCGGGAAAAAATACGAGTGGGTACATTCCTTTCCTCGTGGGTGCAGTAAGCGATTGTAGCCTTTGTTAACATGATAGATTTTTCAATTAGAATATTTATTTTCTGAACATTCTTTCAACAGCTTTTTGTGTCTCTATTAATCACGTTAAATGGTTTGTAAAATAATTTTTCTACTCTTCTTCCTGAGTAAGAATTCTGAATCTTGAGGCCTTATACTTAGCGTCACCTGAACATTTCTTCGTGTCTCTGGAGTTGTATCCTTTAACGAAAATGCGAATACCTTTATTACATAGCTTCGAGATCAAGCAAGTTGGCGAAGTGCAACACATAAAATAGTCAATTAAAATCATCACAGATGACATAAAATAGTTTATAATTTTGATCAGTTGATGGTGTCCAAGCGTCATTTCCGTTGTGACAGCAGTTCCAGGGACGGTTCAAAGGAATTGACTATGTCTTACTTTATTTCAAATCAAACGTTTTGGCGCTAATCGGTTTGGTCTATGTTCATGTTACTACAGGTATTTTCCCGACTAGCGTAAAAAATATGTTGGAGCGTCCTATACGTGGCAATCTGTTGTGTTCGATTCCTTTCAATAGCAGACAAATAGGGGACAGATTCAAGTAGCGTGAGGGTCCGTGCTCTATCTCAAAGGGCAGACGTTTGGAATTAAATTATTGGGGGCACTAGCACCTATTATATAAAGCTAGGATTTGATTTAAATAAGTTCTTCACAGTAATAAAGAGTTTAATCTTTCACAATGGCCAATATTGTCACGAATGACAAGTGATGAGGCGACGAAAAGTGAAGTAAACTAAACGTGTAATGGGGGAACTTGTTCCCGAAAATAAAAAGGAAACAGAAGATAACAATAGAGCGTCGCGAGCTTCGCATAGCGGCGTAAGCGACGCAGGATCGAGCGCTTGGGCGAGACTGACTCCGGCTCGCCACGCGGAGCCCCTTTTGTACACGCGTGGGCTTCTGGAACAATCGGCGTAGAAGCTTCGGCGTGTAGAACATTCTAACCTCGAATCAGCAACACGGTTCTCGAATTTACCAGAACATTACGTTAGAGAAAACAAAAATGCGTCTCTGCGGCCAGGAATCGAACCCCGGCTTTCTGCGTGGAAGGCAGTGCGATAACCGTTAGGCCACGGGCACGCTGCCTGCTTGGTCAGCTGCGCTCGCGGCAATATCCGCAATGTTCCCACTGTAAAAAGAAAGGCGGATAATCCAGAGCCGTGCATAGACGTAGAAACACAAACGATGTTTTTGATAGCGTCACTTGCATGTATGGTGAATCAGTGCCAACGAGTTTATTCGTTTGTAGTCCTTATGTCCACGGGAATTACGGTACAAACAATTATAACATCGAAGTAAAAAATAAAATCTTCAAGAATCGTTGAGCACTAAATTTGATGACATTGCTTACGAGGGCTTCAATGTCAACACAACTGATAGTGTTTAAACACAGCACGCAATGTTTTAAGTCATGGCCAACACGGTCAACAGATTGCAAACCAGTGACTGTGCTTATCTGAATTCGAGTCACACAATTTGTAAGATATAACTGTGGAATTCAGAAAATTATAATATTTTAGTTCTGTTGACATTGTTCGGAATCTTAAGCAAAAACACTTATTATATATGAAGTGCTTTGAATAGACACTTCCGAAATTCAGACTGGAAACTTTTATCGGCATCATTATTTCAGTGTAAAGCATTTCTGCCAAAGTAATAACTTTCTTCAAAAAAATTGATAAAAAACAACAAAAAGCTTTAAAATACTATCAGGCAGAGGGTACATGATGCTTCTACGTTCTAGACATCAGTACAACACGACGCACGAATTAGAACGGCTGCGTAAGATTTATTTTAGTAGTGTGGTTCAGTCAATATCTTGGCAAAAGTTGAGCTCTGAAGCCTTTTGATGACGGAAATTTAAACAAGGGGCTTATGGGTCGCCCTTTCTTTTTTGGTCAGTTCTTATGCTCACACCATCGAAAGTGAAACAAATCAAGAAAAAAAAATGATAAGGTGATCTGCCATGGACATGCGAAAGTGACGGTTCCCAATGAAATACATTTGCATGGCAGCCATTAGTTTGTCGAAAGTGAAGCTGCATTTTAAGCCACCAGGTGGCACTGTAACTCAAGAAAGATCAATTCGCACACCACTTTGATATTAAGTGAAGCGTGAGGTCACGAAATTATTTTAATGTTTCATTTTTTAAAGGAAACAAATTTTCATGCCAATATTTTGAATTCACAAAGTTTTTGTGACGATTTGGCTCTCATCTAGTCGCTTCGTAACACATGGTTGCTCCAACAATTTGATATGTAGAAGTAAAAAATAACAAATGAATATAATGTATTGCCGAAATATTTCGAAAATTTTATATTTATTATAAACAGGACAGAAAAATTTAAGCTGGATAGACTATTTCTAGATGCACAACCCAACTAAACTCGATTCTTGAACTTAACATGCTACAACATACTATATGGTGCCATATTGTATGTATCGTTTCTTTTAGAGGCGCAAGAAATTGTTAGTGTGAAAAACAATTTTGCTGATGATTTAGAGATTGCTGATGTCGGAAACGTAGGGTAGTATTTGAAACCGACACACGGATTAACATTAGCGCTCCCTTGTATTTAGATGCATTGAGTGTTGGCATAATTTGTTCTTCTACGGAAGAGCACAGCGTGATCTGCACGAGCACAAAATACTGTTACTGCAGTTACTACCAACATGTGCAGCTTGCAACCGCTTGATATTCCTAATAGGTAAACTTTCCGTTCCAGTAGAAATGTATAGATGAACACAAAACAGCAAAAAAACAGATAACTTTAGAACTTTATGGAAAACAAAACAATGTGCGCGAAACAGAAAGTTACAACTGCTAGCTAGCCTTCGGATTGAACGAGGCTAGTAGCATTACGCGAAATAGATCCGCGCGGAACCCTTGATCATTCTAGCTATTACAAACTACGGGTGAAACAAAATGCGTCAGCTTCTTGGTGTGTAAAATAATGTTCTGCCACCAATTTTAAACGCCCTGCATTCCGCTTCAATTCGAACTAGCGCGCTACTGACAGGTGGGCCACCAGCTTGTAACATGAGAAAATCTCGACGTAACGACAGCCGGTAGCTATGGAAACCTTAATGTGATTATAGAGGAAGGGCCTTTTTGGGGAGACGATTTTGTAACAAGGTTATTTTATAATCTAAAATAAAATTTCATTACAAAATTAAAAAAAATGTGTGACTGACTTAAAAAAAGAGACGTTTACAGTTCTGTGTAATTAGAAATTAGAGCGTAGCTCTTGAGGAGGAGGAGGGAAGGGTATGGAGGGGAGGGTATGCCTCTCCTCCCCCTCCCTCCCGTCCCCTCCTCCTCTCCTCGTCGCCTCCCATTTAGCGGGATATCTGTTCCCGCTAAACTTAGCGGCAAATTTAGCGAAAACTTTTCTGCTAAATCTAACAAGAAATTTAGCGAAAATTTCCCCTCTAAATTTAGTGGGTTACGCTTTCCCCGCTACATTTAGCGCGAAAATTTCCCGGCTTAATTTAGCGGGAAAATTTACCCGCTAAATTTAGGGGGGAAATATTTCCGCTAAAATTAGCGGGGCGTCACATAATGTAACGCGCGCGATTACGCCGACGGCGACGCCGCTCAACCCGGAAACAGGGGCCTAAGAACTGCGCTTTAAAAAGAATATTAGTTGTGGTTGGGGTCGCCGTTTATAAGCGAAACAAATTAGGATAAGAAAAGAAAGAGGCCTGTTAAAACCTCACAGTTGTTTCATAAAAGTTCTTAAATTTGCTGCAGAACATAGTTCTTCGCAAAAGGGGGAGTATGCAATGCACTAAAATTGGTTCAAGCAGTTTCCGAAAGCTGAAGGTGTTTGTTCTGACATTCCATCAAGCGCAATTAAGGTGCGGTATCACTAATACGCAGTTCCCACCCCACCTTCGCGCGGAGCAGGGGGGGGGGGAGGTAGTAATCGATGAATCTAACACCACCTACGCTCCTCCCCCCCGCCTCCCACTCCGCTCTACGAGGAGCTACGCCATTGGTCCTATGGCTGTGCCTTCATCCCATTACTGTCAGTCTCTCACATGGCCTTGGTGCGGCGCTACCAACACAAACACCAACACGAGCAAGAAAAGTCCATGCAGGGTTGTTATGTAAAGCCATTGTTTTTTTTAAAATTAAAGTGAAGGAAATAAGCAAAACAACATTGCCGACATCGATAGTCAGAATAGGGGTATTTTTGGGCACTTATTTGATGAAATACATTTCTTGGTCTTCATGCGAAGAAACTTACTTCCAGGTGTCTTAATGTGTGTTATGGAGGGTGCTCGAATCAGGACTGAGCACATAAATTTGGAAAACTCAATATTTTTTTTTAGAATTCTGTAAAAAAATATTTAGCATAAAATTGTTATTTTGGTGTATGCGATTTTTATTTTTAGCGTAAAAGTATAATTTTTAGCATATGAGGGTGCGCAAAGCCTGCACAGGGTTCGTTTAAGATTTATCTCCTTTTAAGGTGTCGCTCTTACTAATACAAGATTCCAACATCAGCAATCACTGTAAAAAAGCAGTGTTTAATTAAGAGAAACCGAAAAAAGAGTTAAAAGAGGATTTTGATAAATTTTGTCTCCTGGTTTCGAATAAGGGCACACAACTAAAGGCACAATATTTGATGAAACAAGGACATAAGAATAGGAGTAATTGAAGTAAAGTAGGTAAGCAGGCGAGCTGGTTGATGCACATTTGAAAACCGGAATGACGGACGAAATTTCGTCCGTCGTTCTGGTTTTTCAAAGGATAATAAATTTTGCTATTAGTTTCAGTATGTCAACATATTTTAAAGAATGTATATTTATTGTCGTATTTTACCTGAGGACGGATTGAAACTTTCGGTCCATGTAATTTTATCTGAATCGGTAAGCATGACGTCTATTATACTGAACGCTCCAGCACTTTATCCCTGACACGCGTTTACCCACAATCTGGAATGTTTTATTTTGCAAAATGGCAGAGTTTATCATTGCCTCTGCTGAAAGAACGCGTCACAGCGCACAAAACGTTCTGGCCTCCAAAGGAGGGCTCCATATGAAACAAATTGAAATAACAACGAGGCTATACCCTTTGGCATGAACGTCTAAGTTACGTGTGGTAATGCCATAAAGTCGCAATACTTAGCACACTTCTAGAATCCTAAGGAACAATGACTTCATCAGACATGTGTTATATTTATTTCCCCGTGAAATTACAGCAAGCCAACACTATACTAGTCTATGGGGACAATCAAGTAGTGCCGAAAGCACACCGTCATGGCGTTCGTCATTACTCTGTATATGACATCGTTCGACTCAACCAATCAGACGTAGTAAACGTTTTGCTTGTGTGCCCATGCTTGTATGTCTTCTAGACTTTGACTGCAATCTTACCTATAGTGAAACAAAGTAGATTATAGTCGGGCAGTGTTGAATTAAACAATATGCAACGTTTCCCTTCCAGTTGTCAACAGAGAAGGAGCACATGTCGGACTCAAACTGTACTGGAGGCATTGCGGACGTTGCTGGGGTGATGCTGGTGAACCTAAGTGATTTCGGCAACGACCTGGATGCCTTAATCGGTCACTCGTTCACCTGGGTGGAGTACCTCAAGATCTGGGTGTACCTAGTCACCATCCTAGTGGCTGTGGTGGGCAACGCGGGCGTCATCCTGACTGTGGCGCTGAACCGGAGTTTACGGACTACCATCAACTGCTACCTGACCAATCTGGCAGTGGCTGATGCCATCATTAGCATGTTCTGCATGTGGGTCCACCTCGTGAAGCATCTCTTCGACTGGTACATACTCGGCCCTTTTATGTGCAAAATAGAAGGCTTCGCACAAAGTGAGTACATGACATTTTACCAGTTATATGCTTTGTCAGGACTGCATGAGCCAGCGTCATGACGACAATTAAATCGTCTAAAGTTTACTTTTAATATAGTTAATGCAATTTGCGACTGTGTCTGAACCCTTACTCAGCATTTAACGAAGCCAGGCCTACAAGAAATAAACACAATCTAATAATCATTGAACGATTACGTAGAACGTCTTTGTTTAAAGCATTCTTTTTTCCAAACACAAAAGAGTGAATGAACCAACTTCCTAAAAGTGGTACAGGTTCAGAATCTCGTAACAATTTTTAACGACGAGCTGCTTAGTCACTTCTTTGTCGAGTAATTGCCTGTATTGCATTATTTTGTTCAAAATGTTTTGTCGTATATGGCGCTGCTTGCTCCTGCCTTGGCGTTTATATTGAATCCTGGCAGTATATTGAAATAAATAAAATAAATAAATACATAAATAAATAAATAAGTACCCGATTCTTGGTTTTATGGGTACATCGTTTGCCTCAATAGATATTATACTATCTGCTTCATTCTATTAAATCATTCCTTGGTACCACATCGCTGAAGACTGTGGTACTTATGTTTGAAATATTATTTACAGTGTTTTCTTCGTTGTGCTAATCTCAAGTCTAAGCACTGTTTGCCTTCTTATTACCTTAATATTTTGTGTGTTTTCTATAAGCCTTGTGTCGTCAACATCAGTAGAAATTTGTGATGTGTTTGTGCTGGAACAATCTAAATTTAACAAGACTCTAGTAATATATTAATACTAGTAATATAGTAATAAAACAAGACTCTATCCTGAGACGTTTTGAATAACAGCACTGCCAAGCTTACCGCTTAACCAAAATAGCAACTGAACAGTGGAGCCTTAGCGTGCCCAAACGCTAGTCTTGGAAGTGCTTTTTTTCAGGAGGTATTTCTAGAAATTCTGTCTAACAGAATTCATCGAGTAGGGTGCGCTCCCAGTTATAAATCCTGAAAGCACAGTTCGGAATTGTTGAACATATTGAAGACAAATGGTAGACTAGCGTCAGTTCGTCCCACGTCGTTCCAACTCGCTCAATTACGTCCTTCCACAAACGCACTCGTAAGACTTCAGGGGTTGCCGACACAATCCGAATACCCTGGCCTACGACGCGACGAAGGGACATCAAATCAAACACGTTTTTCCTTAAAAAATCAAGCTAGATTCTAGATTTCTCTCGAAGACACCGACCTCGCAGAGACAAAAAAAAAAGAAAGAAAGAAAACTATACTAAGAGGAGTAAACGAAGCCAATTGAGTGGAAAGAGCCATTACGGCGAAATGAACTGACATCCTCCAGTGAGAAAAACTTTGTCGGTGTGGTTTATGAGCGATTGATCTTCACTGAACGATTTACGTCGTCAATCGAAGAGTTGCGCCGTATAAGGGAACGTAGAATTTTGTGGTGGGGTTTCGTTCTTTTGAACCTAGTCGCGGCAATGAGCGAGTGAAGGCATTGAGGTCTAGTACTCCACTGGTAGGATGAACGCCCTTCTTTCTTTTCAGTAGTGTAGGCTTCATTTGGGGACAAGGCTTCTTTTTCATTGCCTGAAATGACTCACACGGGGTAGCGAGTAAGTTCGATAACCGCACTCTGAGAGGGCCATTAGCTGTCCTGTGTTCTTAGCCGCCCAAACGCAAGTACTCATTCTCGATTGTCTAGCGTCAAATTGCAGCCATAAGTATAGTAACCTACAAATAATATAGCGAACGGTCTATAATAAAATTGCTGCGTGGGAACAATGGTCACATCTTTCTAGATTTCGCAAAACAGAAAGTCAATATAACTTCAAGGATCGCAGAAAACTTGAGCTTCTATATTGGATGTCAGGCTGTTGGAACTCTTAACATGTTATCGCTATAGAATAGGAATGGATCAGTTTTTTGTAAACTTAACAGGATTTACATAGCAATGAGCGCGGTCAAAGAGTATTTAGCGATAATTAAACAACGTTCTCAACTCCTCTAAAATTACACTTATATGTTTGCTTTTTTTTATCAAGTTAGCAGAGAGCGATACAAGAAAAATATACACATTAATTGAACGCCTTCAAGTCATTACAAACTGAAAATTTTGAATAGTTTTTGTCCTAACTGCAGTGAATATGTCTTGAATGCCTTGGTAGTTTTCAGCAAGTTCTCCCATATTATTTGAGAACTCATCAGTAGTTAATGAATAGTTGCCGTTCTTGCGAAGTAGGTTACAGGTGGATGTTGAAACAACATATTGCGAAATATTTTGTACGTTTGTCGCAACTTTTCTTAAAGCTTTGTAGGCCTTCTGGGGCTTTCCTATCCTTTTTCCGTTGTATTATTGGTATCATATATACATAGTCTTAGCAAATGCGTCGTATAATTTTAAAGCGCATGTCTGAAAACTACCGGCTGATTAAAAAACAAGTTCAATCTCGTGTTTCAGTCGTTTTACTATAGTGTCATGAAAATCTTTCTGATAGGGGCTTTCTTTTTGAATATTTGTTTTGTGCGAATAGTTTGTCGCCTCTTTTTTGCTGCGAATACTTTATGTTATAGATTTGAACAGACCCTTTTTGTGTGAATTGTCAGGTTAAGGAGTTTAGAAATGCACATTTTTTATTTAAATTAATACATAGTATTTTAGCTCGTTTTTTTATATTTTTCACATTTTTTTTATAAATTTTCTTGATAGATTTCAGGAATTTCCGGTTTTGGTAAGTTATATGGAAGAATTTTGATTTTTTGTTTTAACATGAATCTTTAATGCCGTAAATACATCATTTGTTTTTGCACACTAACACTCCTTTCTTGTTTACTGAAAAACGTATCGCTCTTTCAAAATACATTTTTAATTAGACATTTGCTTAGGCTCCCCTCAAATGTTTTCCAAGATTCCTGATCTTGTATTATGAATTAGCCTGAAGCAAACATTTTCTGCACTTTTGAAAAACAAAAACAAAACAACAACGGCTTTCATCTTTCGGGTGTTTGTACTGAAGAATGTTTTCTTTGTTTGCTATGTAAGCGCCGCAGAAAATGCGGACCTATTCTGGATTTTTCCGCAAACAAGACGCGTATTTGTTTATGTTTCTCGCAAGCAGAAAATCAATCTGTCGCCCCGTTCCTTTGAAGTGGTCGGCCGTAGGCACACCGTATCCCAAAAACCCGAGCGTTGCACCCCTGCCAACTTGGGTTATGGGACTGGGGTTTCTTTTCGCGATGCACGCTCTCAAGAGAGTAATAAATTCAATTTAAATCGTGACCCGAGAAGCGTGGGAACTATGTTCGTAACCAAATGCGTTGGGAATGTTGAATATGAGAAATTCATATCTGACATGCCCGCGCCTGAGAGTTTGTATAAAATTATATATATAATAAACAAAAAAAGACATATGAAGGTTGTGGAGGGTATTCACGGAAGCAAATACGACGACTTCAGCCGTCAAAATAGAAAGTTTTATCCTGAAGTGTTTGTCAGTGCGCACAAGCACTTTCCATCACTTTTTACATAGCTATTTTGTATACCATATAGGTATAGCTATATAAAAAGTGATGGAAAGTGGTTGTGCACACTGAGAAACAATTCAGTATAAGATCTTTTTATTTTCAATATATGTATATATGTATACATATGTATAAACAAAATGTGGATTGAGTTGGATTGCATTTGATGTAGTTTCTGATACACTCGCGATATCACTAGTAGCAAAAAATGCATGTTTGTTGGTTATTTGTCTTAAATAAGTAAAAAACAGCGACTTTTTTATGTACTGGACTCTACTACTCTTCTATTATTCCTCATTTAAAATCACCCATGTCAGTAAAGAAAGAAAAAAATGAGTTTTTGCCTTGGTTTACAATTAGAGGATGGAACGTGTCACATTGTCGTTTCAATTTCTTAGCACGACAGCTGGCGTCTTTCCTATTGTACCAAATTGCGGGACATTGCAACGGATTGAAGAGAACCTCACAACTCTGGAGACTATTGTAGAGTGCTTATGGACCCTTCCGTCTTTTCCGTGAAACACACGATCTTACGGAATGCATTCGCTGGTCATACGTATGCGCTTCACGCAGCTCTGTGCGTTCTCATCCTCCGTGCAACCAAAGACGGACCACAGAGGACGTTACAATCCATCGAAGGTAATCGGATACCCCGTCGGTGTCATGTTATCTTCGGAAGGGGCGTAGTGACTCGCGGAGTGCGTAGTCATGTGACACGTTCAGGGCGCCCAATTGGTGAGGTGTGACTCGTAGCGTTCCATCGTAAAGAGGAACGGAGCACAGAAATCTCAAGACCTTGGGATGCTGGTCAGACCGGTGTCGACAGGAGGATGTCGTAATGCGGAACAGGTACGCAATTTTATTGGAACAAAAATGCTGCCTTCTGAAGATAACACGATCGCCTCTTTTTTTAAAACGTGCAAATATATAAATTATTCCATTTACGGATCTTATCTTGTATTCCACATTTCGACTGTGTATAGCCAACACCAACTCGAGGAATCAAAGCCTTCGAACGACCTCCTCTCTCTCCACGGAACGTCATCGAACTCGGATGGCGCCATCTCGATAATTGGCCCCGAGCTGGACGCTGCGCGTCTTTTGACGCGTTGACTGGACCCACAGAAAGAAGACGTTTTTGATTCTCGGGATCGTCATAATAAGACGTAAAACAAGGTTTGTGTTATTACACTACAATTATACGAAATGTTCTTACAATTTATCACTAAAATGGAAAGACAAACATAGAGATCTACGAAGGAAGGATACAAAAGCAAAATAGGCACCTTGGATTATGGTCAAACTTAATTGCTTCTTCGACCAACTTTTTTTACTATGTGATTTACGTACACATCTAACACTGCCATGCAAGATTAGGGCTATCTCGTACATTTTTACCGTCACATATATTTACTTTTGGTGGCACTTATGAATGTTATCGCATTTCTGTGGTGTTAAAAACGAAATCTATCAAATTCCTTTTTTTTAGTTGCTTCGCCAAAAAAAACTACAAACAAACAAACAAACAGAGAAAACGTCTGATTTCACAAAAATATAAAGGAGAAACATTACTTCTGCATTATGAAACGGTGAACTAGGCAAAATAATTCTAAAAAGCATAGCCACACAATCGCACCTTTTTATTGCATTGCCAGTCGTAGCAGCGTCGTCAGTGACCCATGGGCAAAAATCAAATAATTTCAATCGAAGAACGCTATTTTTATGCATTATTTTATTCAGCAACTTTATGTGAACAACTTTAGGCAATTATGGACTTGGGACTCTGCATTCTCAATGGTCAGTCTCATATTCTAAGCTGACTTCCAAATTTCAGACTCAAGAGCAACTATAGTTATCATAATGCTGTAACTCTAGCAATGCACAAGAGCGATGGACTGAGCATACACCTAATCGTCAGCATATTAGAGACGTGTAAGGAAAGGACTTTGGGTTCCCTATTCACCCTTTTTTTTGGCACCACTTCATATGTAGTGATCTGCTGGAAGACAAAATGACGATATTAGATGCCCTTAATTGTTTTCTTATACACTAAAACAACATTCAGGTTGCGCGATTTTAGTTACCGGAATACTAATTATGGGTCTGCTGTGCGAGCACGGCATGGGAAGATTATGAGATGAAAACCGCAGTCTTGCTTTTAGAGCTCCTTCTGGCCTACGACACGATACAGTAAAGTCAAATAACGATAGGGAATTTGGAGTAATCATACCCTTAACCGCTTTCCCGCCAGAAACGTCCAACGGATCCCCAAGGAACGAGCCGTTTCTAGCAAGATTCACGATAATCAATATCAGTTCCTGGAACACGATGAAAACGGACAGCTATCTCGCCAGTCGTGATCATCTTGACGAACCTGCTCCAGCAGTACTGCTCTTTAGCCTGATTGAATTATTCTATTTTGACGGCTCTTTTTCCAGGTAATTTCTCCGTGTTCCTTTATATCTCTTATCGCTGTAATTTAATCAGAGGGTTAGGCCTGTGACGCAGTTCAAAGTGAATCTTAGAAGGAAACGTCCTTAAACAAACTTTATCGCCCAGGTTGATTCCGCTCCGAACTTTACCATAACAAGTTAATGCCACACATTAGTGGAATATGCTACGCCAGCAGCTTTAGTGTCCGTTAGTAACTATCAAAATAAAATGAAAATGCGACAATAAAATGAGGTATGAAGTCATAGTCATTATTGCAGTTTAAAACTGTTTTGCTCAGACCGATCGCCAGAGATCGATAATTTAATACATTTTCCATCCTAATACATAAATGACAGGAACAAAAACAAAAACAAAAGCGTTTTGATTGTTTGACGGAGTCTCTCGCTTTCTTTCAGCACTTTGCTATTATAAATGTATTTAAATTTTCACGAAAACTTGAAAATATAATCAAATCATCCACCGTGCTCCTGCTTGCATATCTATTCAGTGTCTCAGTAAACTCAGCGCACTAAACACAGGCTTGAGTGGCAGGAGGCCTGCCAGGCGTAAGGTGATAAGCGCTTTTACCTGGGACAGAACGTGAACAGCGCGTCTCTAGTGAATTATGAAGCGAGGAAGGAATGCCTAAATAACCACCTTCCCCTCCCAAATACATAAGTCAACAGATTGATTTGGTTAATGAGAAAGTGCAGTCCTAACCAGTTCTGTCCTTATCGCAGGGCGTGCGCTCGCTTATGTCGACAAAGGCACAAGACCTGTGCCGTTCATCGGAAAATATTTACGCACGTCCATGGTCCTGAGGTCGCTGAAATGAAAGAAAAGGCGCAAACTGTGACTCAAAATAGGAGCGCATGCGTGAATACAAATTAAAGTATGCCTCGGGCAGTCGCAACATGCCCACATGGCAGGTGACTTGGTAAACTGTGAATCATATAGCATGCATAATAAATTATTATATAGGCGAGTAAAATGTAACTTTATACTATTTCATCACTATATATGGCCTAGCACTCTTGTTCTGCCATTTACCTGCAATTTGTGTACGTATTCCTGGCTAATGCCATGATTATAGAGCAATTGCATTCACGTCAAGTTTTGTGGTACACGAACGCTGTACCAGCAGCGCGTTCGAAATATGAGTAGACTGATGTCTATAAGCTGTTTGCGGCTACGCAGGAATCATTTATTTTGCTGCTTTTCATACTCGTTTACACGTAAGCGATTCTTCATTCACATCGTGTAAGGTGTTGGTAAAGCGCAGAACCAAGCAAACGGTTCTGTCGACGAAAGGCAGCAGACGTTAAGATTATGGACGTATTTGGAATTCTGTAACGCCGAGCTTACTCTGTTGTTATTTTTCCTCTTCCGAACCTCTTCGGTGAGATCTGCCGGGACCATTTTTATCGCCGAATAGCCGGCTTCTCGAGCACCGGCTGGTGTTGACCGTGAATAAAGTCTGGTAGGTATAAAACTCGGGTACCAGCTAGGCTACGCTCCTTTACGTTCCTGACTGCTCTGGCCGGCGCAGTCAATCGCGACGCACAACAACCTCGAGTGAGCTGGAAAACTGCCTCTGCGCCGCCTTCATGCACAGAAGGAGACAGAGGGAAACGTCCAACATAAATTTCGGCGGATTGCAAACCGCAACGAGCGTTAAGCCTGACGGCCTTATTCTTTAGTAGATGGCTGGCGAAACCGCACTCGGGTGGTAACACCATGCATGCCGCGCCGCTTCTCCGAGTCCGCCGCGCTTGTTGCGTCAAAGTTTTCCCGCTTTTATTGTGGGGGCGGTCTGCTGCCGGTCGTTGAAACGATGCCGCAGCTTCGTCGTTTCTCACATTCCAACCATTTAATGCGGACAAAGCAGTCGGCGGTCACGCATTTTATCCCTCGGGACATTTTAAACTGTCTTTGGGATACAAAGGCGTCATTGTGATTGAAGTCTACGTTGCTCATCGCCATCGCTCGTGACAAACACGTATACGACTGTAGTCAATCACGGCTTAAGAGACGAGGGGCGGGGCTTATTATATTCCCGCTTTCTGATTGGTCGTTCGACGTTCATACTGGCCAATGCCATAATCCTTCTGGCTGCGGAGCGATTATAGGATGCTCTGAGCTGGCCACGCCCTGTGTTTCTTGGCCTGTCAGTGAAGTATAGAGATAAGCGTGTGACAAAACAGTAGCGCTACGGCAAGGCTCCTAGGCGAAGCATTTGTCATAGACAAAGGCCGGACTGTCATAGACATCCAGTGTAGGAGCCAGCCTTAGTTTATAATTATTGACAGCTTACCCGAGCACAGCGCTATACAAAACGTTTGAAGCCACAGTCGGCGCTAACTGTTTTTACGCTCGAGACCCGGAAATTGAGAACGCAGATCCCCTCCAGTGCGCTGCTGAAAAGCGCCGCAATCATCTCAATCCCGGAACGTTTACTCGATCCGCCAACGAACAATCCGATAAGAGGAACGAGAACTACTTATCATGTAGATTTTATCAATTACTGGCACGGGTGAATGTCGTCCCGTACGCTGAGTTTGGAACCGTCGAACGCACAAACGCTTCGTAGGGGTGTGCACCTTCCGCGGCGCACTGAGATAAACGAAAAATACGACGGTGTGGCGCAGTCGTTGCCGCTTACAATCGCGGGACACGCGATTGAACCGGAGCTCTGAGAAACTCCTGGGGGTCGACTGGTGGAAAACGCGTGCGGAGCAGCGCTGAACGGGGGTAGGTTTCGAACGCCAAGGGGCCAAACCAAATTTATACTTCTGGAAGGAGATTGAAAAATACGGTCGTGGGAAGGCTCACAAGCGGCGAAGACCCTTAGGCGCGATCCAAACCTACGCGTTTTTGTGCGCGCGTAGGCCGTGCGCTTTCCGGAAATTGCGTATTTCGTGACGTCGCGCTGATTCCTCGAACCTTCCAGGCGCGCATAAGAAACTTGGATGATTTCAACTTCTGAACGCCCACGAAAACGCGCTGTGACGTAGTAGGGCGCTCTTCTCCCATCCAATCGGTGGAGGGCACCAGTTCCGGCTCCGCGTTTCTTCGCCGTCTGGCGCAGATGCTCTCCGCTCGCCCGAGAGCGCACCATCCTAACCAACGCGCCTGGTTGTGACTCAGAAAGCGCTACAGAAACAGCAAACACGTCACGAAATACGCAATTTCCGGAAAGCGCAGGACCTACGCGCGCACAAGAACGCGTCAGGTTTGGATCGCGCTTTAGGCCGCATTAGAATCTTGAGAATTAAAAGAACGCAAAGAACCATGGGACTAGATGGGGAGGCACAGACACAGCGCTGCCTGTGTCTCTTCCACTGGTTTCTCGTACTTTGCGCTCTTTTAGTTCTAAAATATGTCATACCCACTAGCCCAAGCCTCAACTTTAGCAACGCTCATTTCTAGTACACTGGGCCCTTTTAATTGTTTCACTGTTCACCGATGTGACATTGTCTCTTCATCTGGTACCTTGTCCTTCGCGCTATATTAATTCTCAAATATCTCGTACCAACTAGCCCAAGCCTCGACTTTAGTAGCATTAGAAATAGGACGGAGCGGGCAGCGCTTCGCTATGCGGCGCAACGTGGACGCTGTATCTGGTGTCGCTGCCAAACCAGCTGCCAAAGTGAAGCGGCGCGCCCCCTATAGGCGTCGCACGCTCTCAATAGACGTTTTCCGATTCCTGTCGTCCTCAGTCACGTGGGTTTCGGCATCCGGTATGCGGGACGAAAAAAAATTCTAACCTGAAACCAAACTTGTACCTGTACGCATAACAAGAAATCAAATTACTTGTAATCGATTACTTTTTAAAGTAATTTTGTAATCAGTTGATTACTTTTATTAGGCAGTAATTAAAACAGTAATCTGATTACTTTTTGAAGTAATAAAAATTACTTGTAACCGTTACTAATTTTTTCACGGGACCCGCCCCAATTTTTTTTTTTTTAAATTGCGGACAATGTGTCCGCATTGTGAAGGTGAAACGACCACAAAAAGGGAACACGTTTTTTCTTCTTCAGTTCTTGTGAAAATGTGAATTATAGGTTGGAAGTAGTTCTTTGTTATGAGCGCTAAAGATGTAAGTCTTCACGCAATAAAGTAATCGGAAAAGTAACGGTTACTTGTTCAAGTAATGTCCAATTACTTTTGCTGTCGAGTAATCAAGTAATATAATATAATACTTTTTAGCCAAGAGAAATAGTAATTGTAAAGGATCACTTTTTTTAGTAACGTGTACAAGACTGCCTGAAACATGCCAGAAAATATAGGTAAAGCAAAACAAGAATGCGTGAGAATCACGCATTTCGTTGTAAACACCTTCCAGCGGCGTGCAGAGATCGAAACGGTGTTTTTAGTCACCTCCCAGAAGTGACGACATTCAAGATGGCTTCCCGGTTAGTGGGGAAAAGGTCTATACTCCGTTTCACACGACGTTCGAGAGCAGCCAGACGCTACAATTCGATGTAGCCTAATGAGGCAGCACCCAAAGTGCATTGTCACGACCATCGTCGTCTTTAGGCGTGAACCAATCACGCACACATAATAATAATAATGTTTATTTCTCCATCAAGATACAAGTACATGATCGAAGGGGACTGAGGAAAAAGCTGCATTTGTGCAGCTTGACGAGTCCTGAGCCCCCTCCCCAATTGGCAACAGCGGCAGGTCACAAAAGAAATGTACCACTTTGTAAACAAACGAAATAAATAAAAATACACAGGTCAGTAATTCAATATAGAACATTGCAATGTAGCAGATAAATTAGCTCTGCTAAACAGACTGTTTACTAAAAAAGCAACAAGTGCAGATTCAAGGGTTCAATATATTCAAGACATTCAAGGATTCAAGATTCAAGATACATATATAGCACGACTATGTAATAACTCATTCACTAAATTCATTCTCAGTGGATATAACTGCAACTTATAAATGACGACATTGAGTGGAATATTTACTTAGTCATTGCTATGCAAATTCACTTTACAAGAAAAAAATTCTCTGATATATTTTGCTGTTGATGTTGAAGGATGAATATTATGAGTATTAAGGTAATTAGGTAGGGTCGGAAGCACGTTGGATAGCATTTGCTCACCATAGGTTGTTCTGCAACTAGGGACTTTCCAGTTGTCTATAGGCTACGAATGTGATATGTTGACAATTTCAGTGATAAGGACGTTAGTTCACTAAGATTGACATCATTATCGTTTATTTCAGACCTATAACTTAGACATAACCGATATTTATAGACATTGTGAATATGCATTAAATTTAAGTTTGTGAACAGAGGTTTACTAAGGTAATCATATGGAACATTACATATTATTCGCAGTATCTCTTTTGTAGCATAAGTGTCTTGTTCAAATTTGCCATTGTAGTATTTTCCCAGACGAGGTGACAGTAATGTATATGTGAAGGAAATAACGAGTTATAGATTACCAATACAGCATTTTTTGGCAAAATAGAGTGGGTGAAGATACATCATGGCAGTCACACGTGACAGCTTTATCAAGATATAGATTAGATGTTTATCCCAAGTCATTTGTTGCGTGAAAACAACTCCGAGAATCTTTAAACTGGTCAAAACTTATATTTTTTTCGAAATGATAGCTCTTGGAATAGCTGCATTTTATTCTTCAGTTGAAACAAAAAAGCCTTAGTCTTGTTCGCGTTGATTTTTAAGGCGTTAGCGTGGCTCCAGCTACTAAACTTCTCCAGAGTTTGATTCCCCCTATGTGCTAGGTCATCACAGCACACACCTGCGAAGAACAAAATTGTATTGTCACTTTGTCAGCATAGATGAGATATTTGGTATTTTTATCTACGTTCACGATGTTATTAATATGTCAGTGATCCTGAGATTTTTACAGCGGAGCTTTTAAGGGCCAGTTTGCCCAGTATCGTGTCCGCAGGCAAACAAATGTCCACACAAAACTCTGGACAGCTACCGCCATCTATGAGCGACGACGGCAACCAGGCAACCGGCTGGCCGGATGTCTGGTTGCCGCCGTCACTCATAGATGGCGGCAACCTTTCCAGCCTCTCCACTCTGGTTTGCTGACTTGCGGCCGGCCATTACTTCATTCCCACCATAGCACAGCTTCGCTGGTCTTCCTTTTTTACCAGAGTGGAAAGGCTGAAAGTTTCTTTTTCTACGCTTGATTAGATTAGGCACCGATAGCAAACTCACAAGGAATACGAGCGCCGTGACGATGCATTTTTGGTGCTGCTTGATTGGCTCCATTCATTCATTCATTCATTCATTCATTCATTCATTCATTCATTCATTCGTTCGTTATACCCTCAGGGCCCGAAGGCATTACAGAGGGGGAGAGCAACAAGAAGGTTAATGCAAATAACAGTAATGCATATTAGACACACTCAGTAATAAAGTAATTAGTAATTGTACTTTTAAAGAGCTCAGAGTCCGTGATAATCAGATCTATCGGATCGTTATCGTCGGCTGCGCTCGCGCTTGGGGTGAAACGGAGTCAAGTAAAATTTCACGCTCTAGGTGGCAACGTTTTCAATCCTTGAAAACCTCTGTCCCGTATAGCGATTTGTGTCCTGGTATTTCTTCGCCGGTGCTGCGAAGTGCTCAGATCGGATTGAGCTAGCCCCGGCGCTCAGAACAGAAGCGATGCCTGTTGTCGCGCCAGTAAACAAGGATTTGCGCAACCCTAATACGAAGACTGTATTTTGCTGTCTGTTCGATAGTGAACGACGCTTCTGGAAGTACACGCCGAGTCCTCTTTCGCAGTAACCAAGATATTGGCTCGGCTTCTGCAAAAAGAATGAGAGGCCGTGAGATTATGTTGACTTCACCAGTGTTTCTCCCATTGGCATCCGCAGTGTCTTGTTTTTTTTTTCTTTTTTCAGTGGCAATGAATATTTTAGCTACTGCGATTGACCCTGGGTGGTTGATGTAATAAAATGCGACGCTCCACGATACTCAAAGAAGAAATCCATTTATATGCGAGACTGAGAAAACACAATTGAGTCTCCTAAAACGAGATTTTGTGGTGTACAAACTACCTTTGCCAGACCATCGCTTTATGGACCTGCGCTAAGTATGAAAGTAAGAATGTTTTGTGGCTGTCCGACGTCGTGCTTTATCTCGATGTAATAATGAAGGTACTCCGCGGTGATGTCTGGTTCTATATTTGGCCACTGCGGAACGTATGCACATCTTAGTTCTCGAATGTAGCGTTCGTTTGTATATTTGTATGTTTGGGTAAACATCTGCGCCATTTTTACGGGCTTGGTGTCGCCCACCAGCCTGCGAAACCGTTCCATGAATAATTATTGTTCAGAAAAGCCCCTCATACGTACGTATATCTCTCTATTCTCGACCTACCCTGCATTATTGCGCAAGGCTGATTAACGAACAACAGGGCTCATTATCCTGTAGCTTACGGGCAGCTAAGCCTGCTACTACCTCTTATACTTTCAAAAGTCAAGTCAATCTCCGCTTAAATGTTGTGACTCATTAGCGATCAAAACAAAGGCTAAAAGGGATTGCCGTTGAGCGTGGACGATGCATGTGTCCTGTAGTTATACTGACAGCTTAGGAAATGGAGGAAGCAGTTTATTATGTTTTGATGAATTGGAGCGCGTTGGTGAATCACGGGGATAACAGTAAAGTGACATTTACTGCCTTCGTTCCATATGTCGTCTTCATTTTAACCCTTATTATCTTCACACGTTTTGCTTCATGATTTGAGCTTCTGTATTCTAATCGGTTAATTCCGCTATCCCATTAGCTTATGAGCAACAATAAGATGCGCAGGACTGAGCACGTACTGCTTTTATTTAAGCTCTACACGACTATAGCATTCTGGCAATGCGTATCGCAAAAAGCTAAATGTTCACATACAAAACAAAAAAGAAGAAACTGCACCCGAAACATATTTTATTTACTCCAGAATCCTTGCTTTCGCAGCGGAAGGCAGCAATGTGTGGGCATCGCACCTCTCGCACGAGGCGTGGCTGTCTGCTTATGTGAACCCATCGCCACGTTATCTCGCCGCAGGCACTATGGTGGACTTAATTTTCTGGCGGCCAAGAAATGGCGATGTTCGTTACAAGTATAGTATACTCACCTAATATCGATTACTGCACTTTATTGTTTCATGAAACAAAAACTGAAGGAACCAGACGCAGCGTTCGCCTTGCGGCAAGGGTGGTAAATTTTCTTTTCCTTGTAGGGAAAGAGCAGAGATGACAAAACATGGGGCGAACAGATGATGGCGACATGAGACAATAGAGAATCAAATAAAGAGAGATTACTGCATATTGCACGCTAGAAGCCTGAGATGGATCAGTAAGTTACACGTTCAAAAACAAAACAACAAAAATTATTTAAAAAAATATGAATTCGCAGTTTTTGGCATTGTGCCACCAGCGTTACGGTGTAATTGTACCGCAGACCTCATATCGATTGATCGGAGGACTGCCGTACAATCGCGCCTGCTAGCTTTCAAGCAAACTAACAGGCGCGTTGATCGGTCGGTAATATTTATGTTTCCATCAATCCACTATGTTGAGAGGATCTCAAAATCAATCAATCACTCAGTCGGTCTTTATAGCTTGGAAAGGAACATCTACAGAAATAGGCCTGTCGAAATCACAGTGAGCTTGACTGGCAGGTAATTACACCATAAGTGTTAGGAGGTTCAAGTCAGTCTTACATTATGACGTACGCTAATGTTGCATGAAAACTTTGGTTTGTGCCAGTTGGACCGTAATAGTAAAATGACAAAAAGCAAAAAAGAGACAAGAAAAAAAAGTAGAAAACATAAGGGACTGTCCATGTAGTTTTTGTGTTCAACTTGTCCTCGTCTTTTGGAGGCTTTCTTTTTTCATTTTACGACGGTGCTGCGCATTTCACGTTTGACATTGAAAGAAGAAAAAAGAAAAAGAAAACAATGAAGGTAAGATTGATTTTTATGGACGTCCAACCTTCGTTATTCAATGGTAAGGCGGGTGAGTCCTAGACCGATAAAGTGAACTGCATTTACTTATGTAGTGGAAGAATGCGAACTCGGACGTCCTGATGTTTACTCAAGAAAGCGGGGTGGGTCCTTCCTAACTGTTGATTGCTTCAGGCGGATGCAAACTAAACCCAGGTGCCTTATGCTCGACGGTTTATGGCTAGCCAACACCAAACAGCTGAGCATACGTGGTGTGATTTTAATTTGCGCCCGACTTAAGCTGAGAGATTGCTTTTGATTCAATGAATATTTACGTAAGCTTTGAGCGTACCAGTTTTGACATCAGGTGTCGCATATGAGCTAGGGTTACAGTATCGGGACTACAGGCTGTTTCGAGCGCTATCCGGGCGTTTAAAAAATATATGAATACACCAATAACCTGAGTGCAATTAAACTTTTCACAGAGGTGACTTGATGCATTTATTATATTCAAATTTTATGAATGTGAGTGCTAGAAACAAAAATAAGGCCTAAGAAACCTTGATTGTTTTTACGCACAGGGAGCGTTTGGTTGACGCTACTCTTCACAAATGACACAATATAAAGCAAAAGCAAAAAGAAAAGTGGAAGCGTCTATTAGGTTTACACCCGTAAGAAGGTCCAAAAGGTATGAGCGTGTGAGTGGCAGAGTCAACCAGACGGTTTCGGTCGTTTTCCTCCCTGCACCTATAATTTAAAACATATTGCTTTACGTTTTGTTTTGTTTTTTCGCTGAAGCCTACACTTTCAAAACTTTAGTCTGATAAATGCGTCGCCTCTAGAACCTTTGTGAAACGTTTCATCGCACTCCGTTCATTGGTTCTTTTATGGGAATTTTTCTACGCCCAAATCGCGCTCGCTCAGAGACACGCTATAGACTGCAGATTCCAATAATTTCCGTTTAGAAAATGATCACTGATAGACACAAAATTGGAAAGTTCTTAAGGGTACCGAAATTAAAAGAATCTTAAGGGTATCGATCGAGGGGTATCGAACTCCAATGAGCATGCGGGCTTACCGATAATTAAATTATTTTACTTTTCTTTCAAAAAGAAACGGCTTCGCCATTCAATAATTGGAATTGGTTTTCCTTCAATCTAAAGGCACAATACGTTTCGCGAAGTGTAGCTATCTCAAAGAGGTTAAGGAATTCTTGAATCAGGCGGATAAGTCTTTTGCCGAGTAACGCAGCTTGAGAACCATGGATTGTGAAAGTTCTTTTGAATGTCTAAATGAATTGCACATAAAGAACAAAGTTGAGTGGTAAACATGTTTCCACCCAAGAGTCAAACAAAGAGTCTTGTTTGTTCCATGATGAAGAATGACTGTTAGGGGTTTCAGTTGATACGTTAAAACTTCAACAGCCGTCGCCCTTGTGTGTCTCTAAAGATAGCAGAGCTGGCACATTGAAACAAAAGACGTAGTATATATTTAACTAATTAAATGTGCGACCATTTCCCGAAGCACGCCTTACCCTTTTATATAAATTAATTATAGTTGGCTATGCTTCTAGTTTGTTTAATATAATGTCGCTTTGCTATTAAACCTACCCCGTTTTTTATGCACAGTGGCTGACAGAGAGGAACTTCCTACTTGTGATTTTAATAGAACAGCCCATGAAACCAATAGATAACGTTAAAATAAGTTTTGAAATCATGGTGTCATATATTGCACTCAAATATTGGTCATATAAAGGTGTCCATATTCTTTTCAAAAAGCTGTAACTTCTACAAACCAATGCTCCAAGGTTGCAGGCGCCAGGTCAGCAAGTGACAATAAAAAAGAAGGTAATAAACACGCAGGTGATTAACTCCTAAAGACAGTTATGGACCGACATAAAGACAACCAGGGAACGTACTAAAGAAATTATGAAAATGGTAAAGCAACGTGTGCGGTGTGAACTGCTGTCAGTTTGCACCACTGAGATAAGAACAAATAACCACCTATACTCTATCTCAATTGTCATGTGCAACGGTTTTGGATGAAGCGTGAAAAAAGGGCGGAGTCACTCAAAACAAGCCATATTGCTGAGCTTTCGAAAGTGCTCGCCCTGGCTAGCCTGTGCCTTTGCAACAATTGCATACCACTGATGAGATGCTGCATTATAATGGTCAAAATATCGCAAGAGCGTGAGCATTTTCTTCTGGAGGTAATATTTGTTTTAGTATACACCAACGCGAAACGCCGTTCCGCCCAAACCACTGCCTAAAAAATGCTGGACTATCTTGCAGATACCACACTTAAAAATGACTCACATCGTGTAAAAGCCGTGATCGTACTCTAAAAAGTGTAGTTTAAAATGCTATGCAAATATGGGGTACTATAAATTCCCGCCTAAACATTTAGTGCTTGAGAGTCTTTACTCATTTTCTCTTAAATGAGATCGCACCCAAGGAAATGACACAATGGAGCCAATGAAGCTAGGCCAAAAGCGCCAAGGTATGAAGATTTGTTTGCTTCGTTGCATGCATGAACTTACTACCAAACTGATACAAATAAGTGCGAAGATTACTGCGTGACACTGCGTTTTTAATCTGATTATTGGTGTTCGTTTTACCACTCTTGGTCCCGCTCGCACCTCAGTTAAAACCGAGTATAATGTAAACCTAAAAGAACTTCAACCGATTATACATCACCATTGCTAAAACTACTGCTAGAGGTTGGGGTAGTGTGTGTTGAAAAATGAAATACATCTTAGTAACGCTCTTATGTTCGATTTATTGTGTGGCTAAAATAGAGCTGCGAGAACTGGCCCATGACTTTAATAAACATGTATTTAGGGAATCTCAAAACTTCAATGTTTTACTGACTATGCTCGAAGCTTGCAATGCTCTTTGTTTAGTAGGAGGGGTGGCAGCAAGAGTACAGTCTGCACTAAACAAATAGAGTGAGTTTGTTTGCACCCTCGTAATCATCTCATTACTTACTGATCTGTGATAACCATCCTTGCCGGACAAGGCTTGTTTACTCGAGTTTTCGATCGGAATGAACGTTTCTCGGTCCTCATCTAGAGTTTCCCGGCCCGGCTTCCAGGCAATTACGCTCGCCCTCGCAGAGAGCCACGACGACGCCATTTGTATTTTTATTAATGTGCTTGTGTTCTAACAAGATGGGACATGCAGTATAAATAGGCGGGAACCTCCGGAGCAGCTGTCCCTCTCCCTCCCGCGCAGCATTCCTCCTCCTCGGACCGTGAGAGTGGACATTCATTGTGGATGCTGTCCGCTGCAGCTCCAGCCCCTTGGACATTTGTACCTGCTGACGTGGGGCGAACCCCGGACAAAGCGAGTGATTCTACGTCGCGCGTAGAAGGCAGAGCGCAAGGATTTCGTTTAGTGTCCAGGTACTGCGGATAAAAAATCCGTCTGTTGCGGTCAGACGAGTTTTCTGACGACTGCGCACTACATTTAGACGTCACGTTTCAGAACTGAGGATTAGTTGTTCCGCGAAGGCCGCGTGGACAAGCCTATTATTCGTTTGTGAGAAGTTTGAGATAACTAAAAGTGCGTACTATGCTTTATGCTGTTACATTTGTCACGGATGGTGACCAAGAGAACCAAGAATAAAAGGGAAGAAGAAACGTTTAATGGGGGCTAACTTGTGCCCAAAACAAAGTGTTAAAAGAACAGGTGACGTAAGCGAGCGACGATGTCGGTGAAGAGGCAGAATCCCGCGCTGGCGTAAGACTGACTGCGGCTTGCCACGCGGAGCCCCTTTTTTACACTCGTGGGCTTCTGGAACAATCAGCGTAGAAGGTTCGTCGCGAAGAACATTCTAACCTCCAATCAGCAACACAGGTTCTCAAATTTACCAGAACATCGCATTACAGAGTCAACAAAAATGTGTACCCGCGAAAATGCATCAAACCTTGGCCTTTTGCGTGGAAGCCAAGCGCGGTAACCGTAAGGCCACAAGCGCGCTGCCTATATTGGTCAGCTCCGCGCGCGGCAGTATGTTCTCATTAACAAAACTAAATTGTATTAAGGTCGAGAACTGAGCTAATTGGTATTTGTTACACATAATGGCTAAACTTTTTATGAAAATTCAAATTGTTGACAGATCGAGGAGGACCTATTCAAGCAGGTTTGTTTCTTCGTTGACCTTATAGCTTTCATCGCGGTGTTTGCGCTGGAAGCCGCTTGCCCTACCAGTCCATGTTTATTTGCAGGAAAATAACTGTTTGTTCTGAAATGCATTGAAGATCGGAAAAATTAAGGCGGAATAAATATACTCACCATTTCTTACAGTTCACTGTTGTAGTAATGATTGGATTTGGTACAGCGCGCTCCTTTGTTGCGAGGATAAATAATATGACAGATGCAATTTATTAAAATTTATTTTTTATTATTTAACATGCTTACGTTCAGCTGATGGTTAAAATTACGTTTAAATGAAAGTTTATTTAGAGGTTTTAGTTGCGATTTCCGGAAGCTCGCGAGGACCTCTCGTGGCTATCCCTCAACAAGTTCCACGGAGTGTCTCTCTCCGCTGATATTGAGGTCTTTACATCCTAGTCCGTAACACTGCCTTCCTGACCTCGAACAACAAAGACCTCCTACTGGACTTCCCATAAATACTTTCTTTACTAACGTCCATCTTAAACGATCTGTGCGTTTCCAAGTCTGATTCAGTCCTCATACTTGCTTCCAACACACCGCGCTTTGTTGAAATAACTCTGTTTAAATTTCTTCTCTGGGTCCTTGTGTCGTTAGTGTACTTAGTACCACCGGGGGTGTTAGGAAGGATCTCAATTTATTTTAGATATTATGCTGGCTGCAGAAGAAAGACTTTACAGTGAATTATAGTTATAACATTCGTCTTGGAATGACTGGGCGCTTGGCCTGTCTTGCCAAGACGAGTATATGTTTGTTTTCGTTCTTATTTGAGGATATTTGTGTCTGAAGAATGCAAGAAAGAATAACCCGTGTTTTTTTCCTTTTTCGCCCCTTTTCACTTTTCCAACAGCTCTCGCCTATGTTACCGGTGTATCATGTTTGCAAAATATTATACATTAATTGCAATTCAGTGCTTAGAATTACGCTGTGCTATTCTCGGAACATTGTTTGCTTGTTTCGTATCACATATAGATTAATAGTAAAATTATTCGAAGCGGTGACGACACAAATTATTAAATCGAAGCCAATTTGAGTTTGATAATTATTTTTTAGGAAGGATAATCTTGGATGTGCAATCTATTTTATATTCAACTGTAGGAAATGGGCTCATCCAGAACCTCTTTGCTCAATTTGTTTTACATCACACCCCCAAAATACTCCCAATTACCGCAGGGTAAAGAATGTAAAGGAAATCTAAGGAACGTTTTAGCAAAAGCTTATGGCAAACTAAGAAAAAAAAACCGATGTGAATGAAGATTTAATCTACACGTCCAAAGATAATCGGGTGGTCAGAATTAATCCCCAGTCCTTCGTGGGAGCGCATCTTGTGCGCTTTTTTAGCCTGGCACATAAACTCTAAATTATATTTTAACGTCCTTCCGGTATTTCGCCAGATTTCACCGAGAATTTGAGAATTATCAGAATTTGGAGAAAATTCCAGAGAGTCGCGTGGGAAGTTAATATAATTTGGCAATGCATAATCACCACCGGTAAAACGTTCAATCGGGCGGCGGGGCTTATCGTCGAAGCCTCCGGCGACAAATCCATGGAAAAGGCTTAGTTGGTTTTCGGCCGCTCCTTTTGCGCGTAGGAAGACGTGAGACAAGAGTATATATAGGTCTTTAATGCTAATGCAATGGAATATTTCCGTTCCATCCCTTTTCTTCGAAGGCCAATTCGGCGATCCTACAATTTTGCCTCATAGCGAGTATAGTCGTTGCCCTCGCCTAGGAAACGATTTCTCCTAAGCGACACTAAAGTGGCTAACAAAAAGTCCCCTCTGGGCCAACGTTACACAGTCATCATTGACAGTGAAGCTGATTAGGTTACCTCAACCGCTCGAAATAGAGTGTTTTTGTTTTGTTGTTTCCCTCCGAAATTTAGTCTGGCCATCTCAATCACTATCGCCATCCGAGTGCGTGGCGTTTCTCGCGTTTTAACGTACAAAGACGACAACCGCCGTGACGAGGCAATTTTCGGCGCTCCCTGATTGGCTCCGCCGTACCGGAACTCAGGCCGCGCTCTGAGTATAGGCGTTAGCCCAAATGAGACGCGTGAATTGGGTGGCCATAGCGCCTGTGTCAGAATTTATTCTCAACTGGCGTCCAATCAACCAGTAAACTGATGATCAACTTACAGGCCCATTGATGTCGTGAAACTTCTCCATGATTTCGCTCATGACAGTGCTTTGCTCACCGTTCACTCTAAGAAATCTGGAGCATCTGCTTTCCCTCAAAAGCACTTGAGAGAGACAATCGTTGCAATCTACGGTAGGCTAATTACACGTTTAATCATAAAAAAAGAAAGACGTTCAAAATGCTCTTTAATGCCTACTTAGTGCACTGCTCTTGAGGAGGAGGACGGGACGGTACGGAGGGAAGGGCACGCCCCTCCTCCCCCTCCCCCTCCTCCTCTTCTGATCCCCTCCCGTTTAGCGGAAAAATTTCGCTAAATTTCCCGCTAAATTTAGCGGGGAAGTTTTTCAGCCAAGTTTATTGGGGAAGCTTTTCAGCTAAAAGGTTTTTTCCGCTAAATTTAATGGGGAATTTTTTTCGCTAGATCTAGCAGGGAATTTTTCCGCTATAGCTAGCGGGGAAATGTTTTCGATAAATTTAGCGAGAAAACTTTTCCAATAATTTAAGCGGAGAAATTTTTCCGCCAAAGTTAGCGGGAAATTTGTCCGCTAAATTTAGCGGAACGTTTTCCCGCTAAACTTAGCGGGGAATTTATTTCCGATAAATTTAGCGAATAAACTTTTCCTCTAAACTTTGCGGGGATGTAGCGGGGAAATTTTTCCGATACGTTAAGTGGGAAAATATTTTTGCTAAATTTAGCGGGAAATTTTCCGCTAAGTTTATGGGGAGAACTTTTTCGATGAATTTAGCGGGGATATTTTTTATCGATAAATATAGTGGGGAAGCTTTTCGCTCTAAACTTAGCGGGGATTTAGCGGGAAATTTTTCCGCTAAACTTAGCGGGGATTTAGCGAGGAAATATTTGCGCTAGACTTGGCGAGAAAATTTTCCCGCTAAACTTAGCGCTAAAATTTCCCACACTAAATTATGCGGAAATATTTCCCCATTACATTTAGTGGAGAAAATATTCCCGCTAAATTTTGGTGCCGCGTGACGTCACTAGGGTCACGTCACACTTGACGTCACTCGTGACCCGTGTGACGTTACGACGTGACGTCACGTGTGACGTCATTATGGGAACGTCTCATAATGCAACACGCGGTTACGCCGACGGCAACGGCGACGCCGCTCAAGCCGGAAACGGGCGCCTAAGAGCCTGCGCTTTAAAAGAAAACAGGTTGACGTGGCACTGAACATGACTTTTCACCGTTCTTAATGCCACAGCATGCGCTTTTTTTTTTTTTGTAACGTAGAAACACGTTATCAGCCTCATCGTTCACCGAGCTCATTCCGTCGATTACGGCGGTCGGCTGTCCCATGGGCTTTGCGGGACGGTGGACGCTCCAGCCTAATATTTACCGCCATTCTCGCGAGAACAGTAGACTACTATTCCAGGCCACTCGACGGCACTAAACGCCAGAAAGCGTCTACTGCTGATCAATCGACAGCCTGTCCTTCTAAGACCGAGCAGACTAGTCCCAAACAAACGCCAGTTGCGTAAAGCGGAATTTGATTAAGAACTTAATCTCGACAACGTGATAAGTTCCTTGGCCAACATTACCTTCGTCAGGGCTCTCCTTTGTCGCAATCAGTGCGGGGGACCGAGGAAGCCGTCCTTTCGAAATCAAAAGGCTGGTCCTTAGGAGCCGGTGGCGGAAATGGCGTGTCAAACATGCACGCGGTGTATTAGATTCTGGTTATTGGGGCTGCTTCGGCGGACCGAGCGTGGCTGGAGGAAGGTGCACTTCCTCATAAAGCTGTCACTGGAATCCGAGACAGCTAATGGAGGGAAGTGTAATGATCTGCCCGATAGGTATCGACGAAAGGCGGTGGCGTGAAAAGGCGTTGGTGTGGAGCTTAGCGGTAACCCTGAGGAAGGGTGAGCGGAACTAGAAAAGGCACTTTGACGGTATGCTGTTGGCGTCGATGATCCATCGGCCAGACGGTACTGCGAAATGCTTCCGCGTGCCAAGAAAGTTTTCGCGTCGCGCACACGTCACGTTCGAAAACAGACCTGGTGTTTACTTAGCGTCCATCAATAACAGTCGCAATTTTTCTCTTCTTTTTTTTTTTGCCAGGAGAGAGAAAGAGGAAAGGGGGTAAAGCAAATTTTTTTATAAGTTTAAGGTTTGTTCGACATCTCTCGTTTCCGCAGCGCAAGACGAATCGGAACGTCGAGTGCATGCACGCGTGGAATATTTGCGCTTCTGCAGAAAGAAAAAAGTAAACTGTACTCCAATATTGAAATTTTTGATAAGCTGAAACATTACGTGTAAGAGGGGGGGGGGGGGGGGGGCATCAGAATGCACTCTAAGATCTCATGAGAGGAAAAAAAGAAATGCTGATTTAGCGTTCAGAAAACAAAGCTAGAAAAGACGTGGTAAGTAAAGATTTTGAAAGCACAATAATCGTAGGGAGTGGCTTTTTACCTTCATGATTTTTGTTTCGAGATTCGATTTCCAACGTTCTTGTTGGCTAATCTAGCAGACTCATTTGCGGTGGAGCCATAAGAAGTTTTTCGTACTGGCCCTTCCTTGAGATTCTTAACCTCTACAGACTGTGTATACGTTATAGGAAACTATTTTTTTGGTAAGTTGTGATTGATGTATGTCATTCAAGCTTGTTTATTTCATAGTCTTATGTAGTGGTCGAATTATTTTTGTTATTCAAGTGTCCAGGTGGGTGGTTTTGGCATCATTGTAATGTTCATAGATTTTCACTTAGTAGAAAACAAAATTGGGTTTGTGTGTATGTTTATACACCCTAGAACGTAGTCTAGCTGCCTCAATGGGCGACTAGAACTTTAGCCAGCTGCAGTACAACCACTAGCCTGGGTTTTTTAACGTGCATCGCGCAGTTGTGATACACGACCGCACGCCGGCACGATGCTCATCCAGATCGAAAAGAGCAGAAAGGGGGGGGGCGGGTTGAACCCAGGATCCTAGGTTCTGCAGCGCGAGCTCGCTCCACATGCTCCGAGCCGGTGTGCGTTGGCCCACTTGGCCACCGATCCTGCACTTGATAAAACTATACTCCGATTTCACCTTAATGTTGTACCGCAGCGAAGCTAGAAGCGCGAGCTCATAGCGTTGACAGCTGCCCTTAATGCACGGAGCTTGTGCCGCCGAGATCTGCCCCAGAACAAGGACCTCTTGCTTGTAGCCTTTTCTGCGGTACATCATAAGGTGAAACAGAGTATAGCTGAAGTCACGGTGAGAAAACGTACGGTCATGTTCGCTGCAAATATTTTTCAGCTTAAGCATTCAAAACAAAAAAGGCCCATCACGTGCCGAGGTACTTCATAGGCGTTTTGCGTAGTCTTGCTTATTTTTTTACATTGATTTTAATGGTATCCGCTTTCACAAAATAACTGTCATATTGCTAGAACGGCTGTATTGCCTGTGGACCAGATCAGTGTATCAGTGTCTCGTCAGTAGCATCTGACGAACATGGAACTACAATTTCTCGATTGTGACCGTCCTAAGTATAGTGTCCCACGCTATCCGTAAAGGTCTATAATGTGTCTTGAGCCTGGTGTGAACGTAGTGCAACGGTGTGAACGCGGCGTATGAGCTTAACCATAGCCTCCTCCATACTGACAAAGCCTGGCAGATCGCCACGAGACGTGGCCGCCAGAAGGTGAAAACGTAGGAGCGGCAGACAGGAGGCATGTAACGGGCGCCCCGCTGCGGCGAGACGCCGAAACACACTTGTGCCGAGCGATGGAGCGCCTCGCCCGTGCTTCTCGCGTTCCTCGGGCTACCACTTCTTTTCTTGTCGGGTTTGAACATAGAGTTATTATAATGTACGCCAGAGGTTCAACTGGCGCTAGTGTCTATGCGACTTCCGGGAGGCAAATTGAAGCAGACAGCAACCAGTCTACTTTTGCGGTGCTCCCGTGCATTCCTATGGGAAAACGCGCGTGCATTTTGTCTCTTCGCCTGAAAATGACATGAATAACTTTTATTATTTCGGTAGTACCGGATAGTATGTACATTTATTAATATTGTAAAAGTGTAATTGCTTTAACTACTGCATTTTTCTTTACCACTGAACGATGTTAAGCTACGTTATATTTCAGGCCCAAACCTCTGTTCCATATATGGGAAGGTGAGTGTAAAAACGAGCGACGATTCTAAGCAAGCCTGACAATCGAAAGGAATGTAGAGCGTTTTCAAGGTTCATGCTAGCATTCCGGTGGCGCTTATATATTGCCTAATAAGGCCCGTCCTGTCACTATGAAAATGACTCCGTTGTGCATCTTTACAATCGGTTAAAAAACATTCGAGATGTAAAAAAATAAAGTAAGTGGGCTACGAAAGGTATGTATTTTTATTATTTCCTATGTCGGGCAGTTTTTATCGGGCACCTCGTTCTTTGACTTCTCCCTATTAGAAAGATTTGGAGCGTGTGGTTGAGGACTTGAACGCAGAAAATGCATCGTCGCACATATTCATGAGCAGAAAGAATAAAGCAGTACTTATTTATTGCAAATCGGACTATATTACGCGGCTTTCAATTACTTTTGATCACCTGCAGGAGTTACAAGAGGGTTGTCCGTAAAATAAGGTTCCCATTGATTTTTCACAATAAAAAACATGTTTATTGGCATAGAATAATATATTTTTGGAAAGCTTGGACATTACCCTATTTTTCGACATAATGGCCGATTGAGATCAATGCATTTTGCATACGGTGTACCATCTTCTTTATGCCTGAATCGTAGAACTCTCCCGCCGCGCCGTGAAGGTAGCTTAAAACCTCTCTTTCAGCTCCTCCCCGGTTCTGAAATGCGTCCCTCTCAGGTGTTTCTTCAATTCAGGGAAGAGATGGTAGTCACTTGGAGCTATGTTTGGGCTGTAGGGCGGATGTGTGACAGTATCCCATCCAAATTTGTTGATGAGATCGTTTGTTACTCGGGCGATGTGCGGATGAGCATTGTCCTGATGGAAACGCACTCCCTTCGTGAGCATACCTCTCTTCTTGTGTTGAATCGCGCGGCGAAGGTTCTTCAACGTCTCACAGTAGCGGTCCGCATTGATTGCTGTACCGGCAGGCATGAATTCGCACAACAATAACCCCTTCCTGTCTCAAAAGACGCTCGCCATCACTTTGCCCACAGACAGTGTTTGTTTGAACCAAGGGCCATCCAGAACGCTGTTCGTCATGGACGTCTAAACGTCCGTCTTTGAATTATCTGCACCCTTTGCGCACGTGTTGTATGCTCATACACTTTTCTCCGTAGACTTCACATAAGTTGGGAGTGAATTTCCACCGGCGCAGTGTTTTTTGCACACAAAAACGAATCACAAAGCGTAATTTGCACCTGGCGGGAGAAGCGAGTGGGAGCTCCATCTCTAACGGCTGCCAAGCCAAGACTGAGCGTCGCAGACAGGGATTGGGGGAATTGGGAGAGGGGAACCATGCCTACACGCCAGTGTCGCCCGGATCTCCGCAACAGCGTTCCTCGCGACTACAGCTCCTTGGGAACCTTATTTTTAAGGACAACCTCGTACTTATGCAGTGTTACTGCGTGTAGTTCTTGCCGTCTCTCTTGGCTTTCCACATGTTCTTCGTTCGTCTGGAAAGCGCTTACGGCGTTATGTTTGCGCTGACAGTGTCCGACAGTGCACATAAATACGTGTGCGAAGCGGTTTTAGCCCCGTTTTTCATACCACGAACTTCAAATAAAAACGCCGTAACTGACCAATTATTTCGTCTGCGTGACTGAGAAAATGTTCCAATGTGCCTAGTACGTTACGAATTATTCGTGACATTGAGCTCTTATAACCGAGCGCAGAGAGAAAATGCCTCCGCTTTGCCCCAGTAGGTATGCAACGATACGTCAATTCCGGACTGGTTTGCTGTCTGCTTCAAAATGCGGCAGCACTGCTAGCGCCAGTTAAACCTCTAGCGTACAGTATAATAACTCTATGGGTTTGAAAACCACGTTTCGGGTTCTCGCCGCTGCAAAAGCTGTGCGCTGAATACCAGAAATGCTCTGTGCTACCAGATCCTCGCGCTCCAACTCTGCGACCGGGCACTCTACGGCTCCGTCGTCGAACTGCCAGGCTTTGTGAGTATAGAGAAGGCTATGGCTTAACGTTTTCTCGTGCCGGTGTCAAAAAATAATCTTCCTTATTATTTCCTTTGATCGCGCGTTTCGCGACGTCCCGGTACGGTCCTGATCGTGGTGCGAACGCATCATTAGGGCCTAAGGTTTTCTTGTGCCGCTGTAGAATTTTATTTTCGTCTCCCTAATTTTTTTTTTCAAATTTATTTCTTTTTTTATTGTATTCGCATTGATTTCTGTCGAAAGAAAAAGAAGAGCATGTACTTGCGCGTGCCACTGTGCGCGCGTGGAAATTCCAGTAAACCTTCGGTTGTTAGTCAGCGTATGTCCTGCGTCCGTCTCGTACTTTGTGTCCCGTCTTTTGTGCGCTGTTTTTCACTATGTTCTATTTTTATGTTGACTGAAGAGTAGTAAATAATTAAAATATTCGTAGTAATGGTTTTATAACTCAGTGGAAGATTTATTGACTGACTATTTTGATAGAATGACTGTTTTGAGCTTATTTTATTTAAATTGTTTTATAATATTGTACACGCCGGAAATAATAATTTGAGGTGTGAGGGTGTTACTCAGAAAGACCTAGCAAACAAAAAGGTAGAAAAACATTTCGTGCGACCCTTTTGCACGTTAGCACTTTTGTCTTACCTCTCCTGTTTTGCTTTGTTTAGGCGATGTCTTAACAGATTGCAGTTTCTTAAGTCAAGTTCGTACACAAATGAATACCGCTAATCCCTGTGTTAATTTTAGAAACTAAATATAGAAAATCAAGAATCCCTCCAATAACGCATTTAAAAGTGCAGATATCCGTCCACGTCAAACTATTGAAGCTCGTATGAGTTACTGTAAAAATATGCTAGAACCGGTGTAATGAATAACCACATGAGAAGTATATTCGTTTAAACATAATAGGGAAAGACGATATTTAAACCTCGTTCTAGAATAACGCGCAGCGTCCCGTACGCATTCTCGACCCGAGCGTTAGCGATGAAAAGAATGTCGCCGGAAACAATTCCAGAGCTCCGGCTGTCGCTCCTTTTCCTTTCATTTCATCGCTTTTCCAGATAGTGGACTACGTCCGATCTTATATGGCGATACCAAAAAACGAGGGACGTATAAGCAAAATGCGAAGCACAGAGCAAGAGAAATTCCGGCGCGGACGGCCGATCGATTTGTTCCCAGCGTTGGAAGAGAATACGGCAGCGGGCGTGTCACAGCTGTAGACGCTGCATTCGGGATTCAGAAGATAAGAACCCTTCCTCCGGTTGTGCCATTCAATTTGATCCACTTTTACCTAATGAAGTCTGGCGAAACATGCCGTCCCAAGTTCTCGGTTTCGACACGAGGAGAATTTGAAAAATACCAATTAACTGCCTTGACCGCCAACTCGTACAGTTGAGGATTGTAACGCGTTTTACTCGGTCGATGGAGTCAATTATTAGCACGGCGAGTTTGCTTTTTCTTTTAATTATGCCCTAGTCGGCGTTTCAATTGTAGGGACATATTTTTATCTTTTATAGTTGTTTCTTTGTATTAAACTGTAGTAAAGTGGTTAGTTGGGCGAGTTGGTAATGATTGAACATGGTTAAAATTGCGCACAAATAGAAAGGAACAGTGAAGAGTGAAGAGACAAGAGACAAGCGCAATTTTCCCTCTTCACTCTTCACTGTTCCTTTCTATTTGTGCGCAATTTTAACCATGTTTCTTTGTATCTTTGAAGTTCATAAAGTTTGTCGACGTGGGCACTATCTGTCTAACAGTGGTGATTGTTTTTTTGTTTTTGTTCATTATGTTTGTGTTTTGGGATTATCAATGACTATACACATTGAAGATTAATTTTATAGGTTAAGCAAACAAAATATTTACTTCAAGAATCGGCATTGAAATTAAATAATTTATTTATTATTGTGAACAGCTGACGTATATATATGTGCATTCTCAAAATGCTGGGTTTGCTATACTGTGCTAAAAAATTAGACCGGAATTATCGTACCTAAGTTTACCATTTATCTTTTTGCTGTAATAATGTTGACTCGACATTAAAAAAAAAACACGCTGATGTAGAAGAGAAGGGACCACTTTATCTATTCTTATAATTTCCGACTATGTGACTTTCAGGTGTATTAGCATGTTATTTTGTCACACTTGAGTAAGCACGATCGTATGATGTTTGTGAAGTTCTTACCCAATATTTCTTTATGGTCCCTTGGAGTCTCTACGTTATTTTGCTTTGTCTGGAGAACTCTCTGATCTCGAGAAGTGTTTGATCAAACTCTGGTCTTCTGGCGTGCCGCGCGATAAGTGGGACCTCATCTCCGAGGCATTCAAAGTAGGGCAGCTAACCTTAGATCGAAGCGCGAACTCGTATTACATTTTGGTTCTCTAGTAATGAGGCCCAACGGTCAGGGGTTATTTTCTTTCGGTTCTCAGATTACCAGCCGTTGTCACCGTCGTGACAACACGCAATTTGTCTGAGCGTGGACCTACAACAAAAAAGCTAGGGACATTATTGGATTACAAGCGGCCAGTGGTACCTCTCTCTCCTGCGACCCTGGCTTTAATTGCGACACGTAATTACGGTGTCAGCCAAGACTACCGCTTGCTGCACGCAATTTGACACCCTTCGCGGTTTGCTGACTTGATTGAGTGGTCGGTTAGGCTGGCGTTAGCGACGAAGCTGGGAAAAGGGAGCAAGGAAGGGCGAGGGAAGTGTCTGAAGGAATTAAAACTGACAAGAAAAATGAGAATATGAGTATACCTTTATTAAGGTTATGCAGAACTTTGTGGTGATACAGTATGATTTATGTTGCTTATGTAGGGATAAGGTCCTTGAGGGGAGAGTTTGCGGGGTGACGTCGAGGAAGGGCGAGTCATGTGACTTCTTCGCACATTTGCGGGGAAGTTGAGTCGACCTTGGCTTCGCAATGGCGCTGCTAGCTCGTACGGCTTAGGGTAGCTGTGGCCACAGTTACTCTTGTATGGCTGCCTCTCTACGAGTGACGGAAAAGGAGCAAAAGGTGTCGTTGGATTTATCTGCGCTATCCGGCTCCGGCTTGCTTCGCGGCGGCTTGGCGTGGTTTTTGCCACTGGTCGCTGCTTCGTGTCGAAGTGACAAGGTGGAACAGGGCTCCCGCGCTCGTCTCGGCCGCTCTCGTGTAGACTGCGAGGCACCGATATACGAGCGGCGTTTTGTTTTTTCGTGTAGGAGGAAAACGGGCGCTATACGCCGGTACGCCTGAAGGCAGACGTTGCTATTTCGAGTGCTCTCGCCTTATGCACGGTCGCTGATCCTTAAGTCAATATTAAAATAAAAGCCGGCTGTGAACTGTCCCGATATGCCTTTATACTTGTTTGCTTAAGTTATAGCCTGGAGTTCTGAAAAAAAAGTACCCATCCACGTCTTCGTGCTTCAGTACGTCCAAGCGCCCAACTTGTTCTTAATTGGGTTTAAAGGCTGCTACATTTATTTTTCGTAGCATATAAAAGTTAATTCGATTGTTGACTGTCATAGAACAATTGCTGACGATAAGTTTCTAGATTACATTCAAAGGTATAGGAATTGATCTTTTTTATCCTCGCTTAATATTGGTGATAACAGATCCTTGACGTTCTTAATCCGCAATCCGACACCTCGTTAGTTGTTCGAGAGGGGTCCACTGAGGATAGTCGGAATACTGGCTGCACCCGAAAACGTTTCGCATGCTGGAGTAAGGGTTTTCTTACTAGTTCCAATAGTATTTAGATATTAGTTATAATCCCAATCTATTATTATTTATCAACCGATACAGCTCGCACCGGTGCACGTCGCAGTCGTTTACGAGGAACAATATTTGTCTTTTTTTTAGCAAAATTATATTTTTACGCGTAAAAACAGCGGGCGGGGGTAAGATCCAAACCTAAGCAATTAAGAAAGCAACCTTAAGCCCCCGCCCGAGGAGATTAAGTGTAGATGGTTTATGCATCGAACAAAACAAGTCTTGAAGAATTTTACACCATTTAATTAAGTTACATAACCGCGCACTCCCCCTCCTCAAATATCACGTTGATATCTGAATTCGGCTATCAGGATTTAGAAGTGAAGTAATTTAAATATAAAAGGTAAAAGAATTTGCGCTTACGCTGCTAGCCATAGTGTAATCATTCAAATTAGTGAACACAAACTGAAAATTGTCATCTGTCGAAAAATGATAAATTATTTTAATAGAAAACACAACTTTGTTCCTGTAGTTTGCAAATATTTGTATTCAACATATTGAAGAGTTTGAGCACAAGCACACATTTCCTGAGCAGCAAGAATACTGAAGGCATCTGGCACCGCTAACGATTTTATGTCAGGATTCAAAAAGTATAACATTTTACGAGGCACAAAATCGGTAGACTATCCTTTCTTTACACCATGACAGCATGGCCTTGGAAAGAGGCACTCATGTAATATACTGCTATCAGAATTCCAATATTACATATCGAGAGCTCCAGACAAATATAAACAATCACAATTTTCCTCTATCTTCGTAAAACATTTGACACTATACCGCACAAAAGTCATGAAATTAAACTAGCATCCCTAAATATAAGCCAACATACAAAACTGGATACAAAATTACCTAAACAGTCACAAACAGTCTGTTGTTTCAAATGGCAGTAAATCGTCAATCATAAACGAAACCTCGGGTGTGCCGCAGGGCAATGTTATTGGGACGTTGTTGTTTTTAATGCATATAAATGACATCGTAGCGCGTGTTCAGTCCACAGTAAAACTATTTGCCGACGACTGCGTAATTTATAAATAAATAAATTCACCACAAGACTTCGAGGTATTGCAATGTTGCATATATATCGTAGGTAACTGGTGCGATCAGTAGAATATGACTTTAAGTATTGGGAAGTGTAACCACCTTGCTTTCCCGAAGATATTTGTTTTCAGATGTTCAACAAGGTATACTATTAAAAACGGTACCCTTTGCAGTATCTCTGAGTTTACATATATGGGCGTCTTTTAACCACCCGCATAAATGGAATAAGCATCATAAATATACACAATAAACAAGGCGAATAGAATATTATACTTAATTTAAAAAATTCAAAGATGTTTCACGAGACGGTACATAAACACTTTAAGTTTTACATGTGGGATCAATACTGGAGTACGAGTGCGTCATATGCATCCTTAGCAAGATTACCTTCGTGAGCGATTGGAAAATTTCAAAATCATGCGCCACGATTTGTTTGTAATAATTATGATCCATAGGCTAGTATTTCTGGGATGAAAGTCATGCTGGGTTTGGAATCAGTAAAAAAATAGAACAAACAAGCAGGTCAGAATTTATTTGATATAAATTTTATTACAATAACACCGTCATTGACAGACGCGAGTACCTTTTGGAGCTGACCTACGTTTGAGCACAATGTCTTCATTCATATAAGGTCTTCGAATGTTCCTTTAAAAGAGAGGGGGGGGGGGGTTCAACGATTTTAAGACTAAAAGAATTCGCATCTCGTCATTTTTACGTTGTTTATCGTGTCCTGGAGGATAGAGAAAACCTCTCCTTCATTAAAAAATGTCGCGATTCCGCTGCATAATCGCAAAGCAAAAGACTAACTTTTCTCCCACCTGCAGCCGTGAGTGGCAGCCAAAGGAACTACGGTGGAAAGCTTACGTGACCTCGCTCGGCTCTAAGCTGCAGCATAACGCCCGCTAATGTCAGCAGGGAGAGGGAGAGGAAGCGTCCTCCGAGAGAGCACACGGGAACCGACACGGCACCCCGAATTACGTCGCTAGGAGTGCGACCAGGTGTGACCCTGAAGACTGGGAGTGAGTTGAGGGATGCCAGAAATGCCAATCTTTATCTTTTTTTTTTGCACAACAACTTGGACACGCAGGCGAAATCGGTTTTCTGTTTTTCACTTCAGCGGTGTCAAAGGGCAACTTCTACAAATTTATGACCGAAGTCTGGAATTACCGAATTGCTTGTGTTAAAGGGGGGGGGGGGGGTCTTTACTACAAACAATTTGGTAATTTTCTTTTTGTAAAAAAACGGTTAGAGATTGGAACATGCTGCCGCCTGAACTGGTCGCCATGGAACACGCTGTCGCCTGAACTGGTCGCCATTATAAACAATAATATATATTTTCTCGTTTGTGAAACTAAGGGTGTGAATGTTAACCTACTGTATTTTTCTCTATTCCCCCTACAATAATGCCCTCGAGGCATAATAGGAACTCTGTAAATAAATAAATAAATGAGAAGGTTCAAGGTTTCATTGGTAGGTGCGATGCAGCAAAAAATGTGAGCCGAGATAAAAAAAGATAATATACAACAATATGGCACGCACGAAGCTTTTCAATCGTTCAATCTTCCAGAAAAAAAATATCCACCAGGCAGTTATTTCAGGTGAAATAATTTGTGTGAACGACGATAAATATAAAAACAGACGGTTCCGAAATAGTTCTGTAGATTAAGGAAAAGTTCGCGATATTCTATGCAGAAACAAAATACACACCCTCGGTGGTGCGTGTTAAAATAATAATAATTCACACCTAGATAAACAACGCTACAGACGCTCACGCCATGCTTGCACGAAGTTGTCGCGAATGATCGAACCGAACAATGCACACCGTAAGGAATACGTCTGCACGGCACTCGCGATGATGCGCCTTTGTGTCCCAACAAAGCGCTCCTTCCTCCAGCGTCAGCGCGCGGAAAAGGTCGAAGCGAATCGAACAAAAATACAAAACATTTTTGTCGCTTGGCGACGTGACGGCTGGGGCCGGAGCGGCGGAAGACGGCAGCGACCGTGGCGGAGTTGTAGAAGCCGCGCAAACCGCGCGCAACACGAGCGCCAACGCCGCGACTACGGTAAGGGCGAGAACTACTTCTGAGAGAGTGAGGTCGGTGAGCGAATTAGTTCATGAGTTCGATACGGGGTGTGAGTTCGTGAGTTCGGTGAGTCTAGCAGTTCGGAGAGTTGATGAGTTCGCTGGGTCGGGGCGTGAGTTAGTGACTTCAGGGAGTTCGCGAGTTGGTGAGGCGCGTGAGTTCGTGAGATCCCTGAGTTCGGTGAGGGGCTTTAGTTCATGAGTTCGGTGAGTTCGCGAGTTAATGAGATCCTGAGTGAGGACTTGAAATAAGGTGAGTGTGGCCACGTACGCCATTTTATTCGCCTGTTGGCGAATAAAATGTTTTTAAGTTTTTTATTTTTAACTGGCTGTTAGTGAGTGCAACCGAAAACGCCGACCTCTGGTTACATAACGTCGTGGTGTGACGTAACGTCGTAGTGTCAAGAGTGACTCCGCGGTTTCACGTGGCGTTATGGCGTTAAGTGGGGTCGTGGTGTTACATAAGGCCATAGTGCCACGGGACGCCATGGGGTCAAGTAAGGTTGTAGTGTTTTGTCATGTCGTGGTGTTGCATATCGTAATAGTGTCACCAGTGACTAACCTTGACATTTGGGCTAATTGGTATTTCAGTTAAAAAATTAAAAAAACAGGTCACATAGACGGACAAGAAAGAGAAGGCAGATGAACGACAGTGCTGACTTACAACTGAAGTTCATTTGTGCTAACATCGAGTACAAATACTGCAACGCCAAACAAACAAACCGAGGAGAAGAAACATAGAAAGGACGCATTGCTCCAGGGCATCTAAAAAGAAACATTCTTTATCTCACAGAGACAATGATGGTGCGCTGACACAGTTTGGACCTAATCTCCCCATCGCCGTTTTTAATTTTTGGTCAAGAGTGACATCGGAAATCCTCATCCGATGTTTTTCGTGCAATAACAACGTTCCTATTTAGTTTGGGGTGCTGCTCGTGTCGAAGGGTTTCCTGTTCCTGCACAGTCTTCAAGCAATTTTTTACTCGCTCAACACGTGCACGTCACACACGGATTTCTGCTTTGCCTTGAACACGCCCGCGAAACGTTTCCCGAAGAATTTTATGGGTTTTTCGATGAGTTGTTCCCAATTTGTACGTACAATTCGGTGCACCACATTAGGGTGAAAGTTATAAAACACCCCCTAAACAAATAAAAAGATAGCAGTTTGGAATCGCTTTCGCTCTCTACTCACTGGCAAAGCGGCCAGGAAGGGCAACTCTGGCGTTCTACTGGAGGGTGTTTGTAGATCATTTATCTCCCTCCGCCACGTTCGCCGGCAACGAAAGCGCGGCTACTGCGCATGCACGCCGCTAGCCTTGTCTGCAGACTTGCGAGACTCGTAGCTTGTTTCGGAGAGCGTTGCAGGGCATCGGAAACGATGTACGAAAACTCCTTGCTGCGGTACAGCGTAGCGTTACTGTTCTGTGTTGCCAGAATTTTTAGATGCTTCCTACATGTTGAATTTCGGTTACGAAAGCAGGACCGCCTGCTCTAATTAAATCACGCCTGTAAAAAGAGACATAAAAACGTCTTTTTAAATAAGAAATGGCTCTGGTGTCTGCAGTGACGGCGCTGACGTGCAGCGTGCTGACGCTGTCGGCCATCTCGTGCGACCGGTTCACGGCCATCATGTACCCGTTCCACGCACGGATCACCAAGCAGCGCACGGGAGGAGTCCTGGCCTCCGTCTGGCTCATCTCGGCCGCCGTCGCGTCGCCGCTGCTCATGTACACCACGCCCTACACCGTTCAGGTAAGACCGGCAAGACTGCGCTAGATCGTGAACGCCGATGCACCGGTGCTCCACTCGTGGCAGAAAGGACTCTTGACTGCGTCATCGTCTATAACGAAGACCCTCTCAAGGTGCCCGCAAGCGAAAACTCCAGATGTGAACGGCATGAACCTGCGACTAGACTCCGTTCACCGATAGCACGGTAGGGCGGTGGAAACTACGTACCCGTTGGACCAGCCAACTGTCAGTCATGCACCTCGTGATCGCGCTTTCTGCGCACACTGCCGCGTAGAGAGAGGAGTGAGAAGATTGATTGGTCGAGAGAGAACGATGCTTTCACCGTTCTGTCAGCTCAGTGGTGATCACAATTTTTTGATTTCGGCAGCCTGTTGAAAGTTTGAGAAAAAACACCAAAACAGTAAAAGCATTTAGAATGTGAAGTCACGTCCCTAGGATTGTTCCAAAACAACTGCGAAATTATTGCGAGTGTCGGACATCTTCCGCTTTTTTAATTTTTAAACTTCAATGTATCTTTTACAACTTCATAACAGGCCCTTTGATCATGGCAAACTTCTGCACACAATAGATCAAAAACTCAGTAAACGTAGACAAACAAATATGCAATCATGTCAGGACAGCTGTAAATGAAAATGTGACTGCTGACAGAAGTAGCGCCCGATCCGGAAGAAGGAAACTCTACAAAGGTAACCAATTGAGCTGGTTGCTAAACGTCCCACACGACGGAAATAAATAGCGCAAAACCGCCGACCAATAAAAGCCACAGTCACGACAGGACAAAGCTGCATTCTTGTAAACTCTCGTGTTTCGTGCATTCTAAAGGTTCATCTTTTCATTCGCAGTGGACCGATGTGCGGTTAACATACTGCGGAGAGAGCTGGCCACAGCGAGTTGTCTTCGACGAGGCGACCGGGGTCTGCGTCGCCCGATCCGCGTCCAAGCAGCTCTACTACACAGCCGTCACTGTGGCGCTTTTCTTCGTGCCTGTGTTCGTCATGAGTTCCGCGTACGCCCTCATTCTGCACGCGCTCTGGAGGAGCGACATCCCGGAGAAGCCAACGCCAACAACACTCTTCTGTATACAAGAGCCAAAAGAAAGGTGAAGTGAGCGCGCGCTTGCAATTTCTTACGCTTAAAATGTGTCTAAAAATACCTACTCGTAGAGGCAATAAACCTCAATTAAACGCATGCTCTCTGAATCGTTTGATGTGATATTGTGTTAGCATGAGCGTCATTGGATTTTAACAGGAATGAACTCTTCTTGATCTCGACATAGATACGTAATCCGATCTGTGTACACATTTTCATCGCGGTCTGAATATTTTTCTTTTTTCTGATTGTGTTCGTTATGTGATCTAAGCTTTTACGCGCTTTCTAACTCTATCGTAAAATTGTGCCCCGTTGTGACACGTTAGAACCGTGAGTGTGTGACTTTACATTATGGTTTTGTTTTTGTTTTTGTGGAAGAATTTCAGTTTGGGGATTATTTACCAGGGGTGTTTGTAAAGATTACTCGCGCTAAGAAGAAACTCATCTCCGAAAGTACATTCCACCAAGAGGCTGGAGCCCGTTTGAGGTGCGCATCAGCGAGATGGCAGTACGGGGCGGTTGGCGGGCACCAGATTGCGGAGGAATAAATGACCGCGGCATCGTCACGCCCGCTTCGGACGCATTATATATTTATTACTAAACTCCTACGAACATCAGAAGCGACCATTCATCACCCCGGTATCGCGGTACATCAATAATAAACGTCTACTGTGACCTAGAACCTGCGTCGGTGACAGGGATATTTTCTCGTCGTGAATCACCTATGGTTGCTTAGATTTATTACCGGTGTCGTGCTGCATGGTGTCTTGAATGTGACCGTTACAGTGACAGGATGCTCTGCGACAGCAAAAACATTGGCGCTATAAAGTTTCCCAGAGAAATATCGACCCTTGTGCCGCATCAAGCTTCCTTCCTACTCCACCGGTGGCTTAGTTTATAATGCGACGCAAAAGGAGTGTTGATAAAGAGAACCAGTCCTTTTCGTCGGCAGGGTGTGCGAGGCACAAAGCGCACGTGCCGAAATTGCCCCTCAGGCATGAGTTAAGTGCTATTTCGAGGAGGCTCGGTGGGCGCGGCAGCCCCTCTGTTTGGTTTGATATAAGCCACATAATTTACGGCAGAAGGAAGTTGGCCCAAATTTTTACGAGCCGCGGCGGTCACTTAAAGGGCCCTTTTAACCAGCAGGTCGTTTATGGCTCTGGCGTTAAGTAAGCAGAGAGTGTAAGGTTATGAAGACCAAGACAACTTTTCCTCCATAAAACCAAGGCTCTTTTGGAAAGGCAGACAATCTACGGAAAAGCGAGGTGTTATTCCGAAACCTCAATCCCAGGTCAATGTAGGAAGCTAAACTGACACCAGTTCCCCGCTTAAAGATTTTTGGTAAGAAAGAACGACGCAATTCTCCGAGAATCGAATCTCCTTCTCTTTTTCTTTATCGTGCCCTCTCATTCTTCCTCCGGTTAGCTGGAGGTGACCACATGGTGTCCGTCTTGCCTTGGTCGATGATGGCGTTACCATGAAATCGCCAAGAGAGCCTCGACCACCTAAGTTTCAAAGAAACAAGGAGCACGAAATACCTCGAGCGGCAAACGTTTCTTTGTTGTGTACGGGTTCCATGGCTTTGACAATGCCAGAAACAAATAGACGAAACACTCCACAGAAAATAGTGCCAAAAGAGAGCGAGAGCGGTATAATATGGCGATTTTTTCTTTATAAGGCTTAAGACCTTCTCCGTTAAATTGTTTTCAAGTTTAATATCAATATATTACAAAAACAAAAATTGTATAATACCCCGCCCCATCTAGGTCGTCAAGCCATTCTCACGGTAAGGCAATAACGTTTGTTCCTTTATTCAATATCGATATGGCCACTTTAAACTATACCGAAAGAACGACGTCTAATGCCTTATATCTAACACCAGAAACATAGTGCTATGGTATTGACATATGTGACAGTAATGCTTCTTGGTCTTTATTGGAATAATTTTCCTCCACATTTTAGGTCGTAAGATACCATCACATGAGGTACCTACATTGGAAAACATTTTCCAACAAATGCAGACGGTCTCCGTTTCGTGGTAACAATATAAACGACCACTTCGTTTTCTTTTTCTAAGCCATCTCGATAAAACGTTTTCTTATATCATGAGAGAGTTTAAAGCAGAGGGCATGGTTTATATGCACATAAAACGACTACATTAACACAAACGTGTGCTACTCTCCGGGTCCTGTATCATTATTGGCACAGTACAAAGGCACACTATTTATCAATTTTTCGTTCTTGTTCCTACTTTCTCTTTTTTCTGCTCTGTCTTGGGTCTTTCTCTTGCTCTCAATCGGCTTCTTAGATAACAGAATGAAGCACCATACATCGACAAGTTGTTCCACACAAGCCTTGAATTATAAGGCATAGAAGGGACAAACACAAGCTTTTTTTAGTTATTTAGATGAACGTATTATAAAATCCCTCTCTATACGAATAAAATGGTGTGGCTTGTTGGTAGTGTTACTTGATAATTTAAATGAAGCTATCAAAAAGTCTTTGTAAAACCCAAGCTGCTTCCTATACTTTTTGAATAAACCACCGAACGACAATTTATGTCCTTCTGAGGCTCTTCCTCATAGCTCCGTTTCACTGGCATTCAAGGGCCACTAGGTTAAAGGCCTTCACAGAATCGACGAATCAAATTGTGATTCAAATTCTGCGTTTGCACCTCGACATGCGCGGGTCCGCTGATACTATAACGGCTAAATAAAAATAATAAATTGACCTACCCTTTATGGGCTGGGCAATTTATCAGTTAGCCTGAAGAATAATCGATTAATGCTTTAATCGTGATTAATTTTCAACCGGTATCGGCTGTGATCTCAATAGGAAATTTCTCAGGGAAATTAAAATTATTTCCTAATGCTTCGTACACATTTTCCCATTTTAGGAAACAGCCTGGTTGCATACTACGGTAATACATTTCAAAAATTTTCTATAGTTAAAATTAAGAAAGACTGTGATACTATATTTCATTTCATTTCATTTTATTCACCTCAAGGGCGTCCGATGGACGCATTACATGAGGGGAGATTCAAAACAAATGACAAAGGTTTAAAACACACAAAAAAAAATAGAATAGCAAAACACGGAAAAGTGAAATGCTATCGCTGATGCACCCAATGTCGACGAACAAAGCGAAATAAAGAAAGAATGAAGTACAAACAAAGCACAAAAGCTATTATACAAAAACATAATCAAGGTGAGTAATTATACAATAGTGAACACTGATCTCTAAATGAAATGGGATTGCTGTCGGTAACAATATGATCAGGTAGTGCATTCCAGTCTCTGATACAAAGTAATAAGGGGAGAAAAGGAAAGTGTTAGTGCGACTGAAGATTGGTTCTAGTTTCCGCGAATGATCTAGTCTTGGCGATATAAAACTGGCAGGGCGGCAATAAACTGATTTAAAAGGCGAATCGCTGTAATAGATGCTATGGAAAAAACAAAGCCGAGTTATTTTACGTCTTAGTTCAAGAGCAGAGAGATTATTGCTAGCTTTTAAGGCTGAGGCACTAGTTTCCGGTGAGTAGTTGTTGCATATAAATCTTACTGCTTTGTTTTGGACGGATTCCAGTCTTTGAAGAAGGTAAGTTTGGTGGGGGTTCCAAATGGTGCATGCATACTCTAATTTGGGTAGGACTATTGTCTTGTATGCGAGTAGTTTTGTTTTAGGTGGGGCAAGATATAATGTTCGTCGTAAGAAGCCAAGCGTTTTCAAGGCACTGCTTGTAATGTATTCAATGTGGTCGTTCCATGATAGAGTGTCTGTAAAATGTATTCCCAAGTACTTATACGATGATACATGTTCCAGGTGTTGTGATAACAATGAGTATTGTGATTGTGTTACTGTAGAAGACTTAGTGATAGACATTTGTTTACATTTGCGAGCGTTTATGTTCATCTGCCACATAGAGCACCAGGAAGATATAGTATTTAAATCGTCTTGAAGTAGAGTTGAATCGTTATTTGTAATAATTTTTCGGTAAATAACGCAGTCGTCCGCGAAGAGCCTAATTGTGGAGTTTATGGAAGAAGGAAGGTCATTTATGTATATTAAAAACAACAGAGGGCCGAGAACACTACCCTGGGGGACCCCGGATGCAACAGTGGACGGACGCGATGATGATTGGTTAATTTTGACTACTTGTTTTCTGTTTTCAAGAAAGGAAGAAATCCAGTTAATGACGAAAGGATCAATTTGTAGACGTGAAAGCTTAAGAAGAAGGCGGTGATGAGGAACAGTATCGAATGCTTTAGCGAAGTCAATAAAGATGATATCAGTCTGAGCAGTAAGATGAGTATTGAAGTGAAGATCCGTAACAAATTCGAAAAGTTGACTAGTGCACGAGTGACCTTTTCGGAAACCATGTTGATTAGAAAAAAAGAAGTTACACTTATCTAGGTGAGATATGATATGGGTATACAAAACATGTTCCATGAGCTTGCATGGCACGCTGGTAAGGGAAATGGGGCGATAGTTCGTAGGATCGGAATGGTCTCCTGATTTAAAGATCGGCATGACTTTGGCGTAGCGCCAGTCAAGTGGGACTGAGCCGGAGTTAAGAGATTGTTGGAATAGTTTGCAAAAAATATTTGAAGCTGCATGCTTGATTATTTTTAGAAATTTAGCAGGGATTCCATCATCACCGGGTGCACTGCTCGTGGGCAGGTTTTCTATTACTTTGAGAATGCCGTTCTGATTGAACAAGATGGGCAGCATAGGTGGATAATCATTTCTAATAGCGTATTGGGGTAATGGGTATGTTTCCTGGGTAAACACGCTAGAGAAAAATGTGTTTAGCAAATTAGCAGCGTCAACATCACTTATCTTTTCGTTATGTTGATTTGTAAATGTGGGGTGATTTCTGTTCGACTTAGGGTTTAGAATTTTCCAAAATTTCTGGGGATCAGATGAAAGCATGCCGGGAAGGGTCACAGAAAAAAGTGTTTTTTAGCATTTTTTACATTTTTTTTACATTGTTTTGAGAAGGTATTGTAAGATGTCCAGTCAACAGGATTATCCGTTCGTTTAGCCTTGGCGAATAATCTTTTTTCTTGTTTAGTTCGCGCCTTAAGCTATTTGTAAACCACGGTGACAAATCCTCGGTTGCCACCGTGAATCGAGGGACGAAAGTTGAAAGCATTTCACCGAGTGTTTTTCTTTATGATAAGCCAGTTTTCATTGGTAGAACGCTCCGTGTATGAGGCAGCAAATTCACTCTCAAATTCGTCCATGGCTGACGATAAACTTACGATATCCGTGCGTGAGTAGGCGAAAATCGGTTTCTTTATCTTTTTAGAGCGTCGTGAGCAAAATGACGTTTCGACATGTATAATAGAATGATCGCTAATGCTTTCCATAATGGCGAATGATTTTACACATTCTGGGCTCGAGATAATGAACAGATCCAAGATGGCTCGGTCGCGAGTCGCCGACGTGATGATTTGATGAAGCGCGTACGCTTCCAAGAGAGATAAAAAATCGCGGCATTGGCTAGGATTATTACAATTCGAAATAGGTTTTAATGTTGCCCAATCTATACCAGGGTAATTAAAATCACCACCGAGAACCATGTAGTGATTGGGAAAATTTACCATTAACTCACCAAGGCAATTATGCAGCGAGTCATTGAAATCAGTTTGGTCAGTATTGGGAGGACGATAACAAACACCTATGATCACTGAACAAAAATCCAACTGCACCTGAATCCATAAAAGTTCAAGGTTAGAACTTATTTGTATTTCTGAGCAAGAAATGTCTTTTTTTGCGGCAATGAGAACACCGCCACCTCTTGCGGTTTTACGGTCGTTGCGATAAATAACATACCGTTTGCTCAGTAAAAGTTCAGAGTTGCTTATATCAGACGTTAGCCAAGTTTCGGTGCCAAGAATTATATCAGGTTCGCTGGAAGACGTAATACTTTCAAATTCATCCTGCTTTGATAAGATGCTGCGAAAATTTGCGATAAGAAATGAAAAGTTGGCGACAGTGGCTGGGCGATAAAAAGGCTTTCTTTTAATATGTCATTCTTGTGGCATCGTTTCTTCGGGGCCACGAACAGAAACCACCGATCCACTTGCGTGGTCATAAACATAGGTCAAGTTGTTAACATACAATTTATCAAAACGCATCCTATAGCGGGTGTTGCATTCTCTGAATTGGGAGGCAAAATCCCACAGCTTTTTTCTTGCAAATTGAACCTTACGTGAAAAGTCTTCGGATATTTGAACCTTGGGCGTTACCACATTTTTCAGTTTGAAGGCGTTGTGAAGAACTTCGTCCTTGCTTTTGAAACTAAGCAACTTGACGATGATTGGGCGATTTATTCCAATTCGTTTTCGGCCCAGACGATGTGCTCTTTCTACGGTGCCCAAGTCGATTGCGAGGTGATCCTTCACGAAGTTAGTTACAATCCTTTCTGTGACGTCCCAAGTTTCATTTTCTGTTTCCGGAAGACCTTTAAAGATTAAGTTATTTCTTCGCATTCGATTTTCAAAGTCATCTATCGTGTCACCAAGTACCTCGACTTGTTCGCGTAAGGCTAAAGTTTCATGTTGAACGGAGGCCACGGTTTCTTTAACAGTGTTTAGGTTTTCCTTCATACTCGCAACTTCCTGCACCTGTTTTTCAAGGTTCGTGACGCGTGCACCCAGGGCAGCGATGCCGTTGTTTATCTGGTCAAGTTTCAAAGTATTCGTTTCTTGATTTTGGTTTGAGTTCACGATCAGACTGTCTATCGCGCTTTGAAGTCTGTCTATTTTTTCAGCATTCGTAACGGGGCCTGGGTTCATTTCAACGTCTCCTGCGGTTGCCAGCAAAAGAAACATGACGGTTGCTATCGTGAACAGCTTCAGCGATCCAGGCAGCCATATGGCAGACACGTTCAGAAAGCGCATCTTTGCGGAAGATAAGGTTCGCTTTCTTTTGTTAGGGAGGAACGAACCGATCCGTGCCCGGTAAATCACAATGTCGGTACCCATTCCAAAACACCCTGCTGATGCGACAGTGATAAAAGTAACGAGAAGATATATTAGGTTAAAAGTGTTTGACGTGTTTTATTTTTGTGGATGGTACAGCATAAAGTGCCAATGAAGCTGTACATTCCTTCATTGTGGACAGAGCAATATAGTAACAAAAATATGTGTAATGTTGACACTGCTTTTATAAACATTTTACTGGAGGTCAAGGCGGACGATCTATTCATTTAAATGATTAAAAAGTAGCGTTGAATCGTGTTACAATTTTTAATCGATGCCCAGTCCCAGTCCGAATGCGTTTGAAATATTCCTGAATTTGAAAAAGTTATCGTCAAGTTCAAGAAATACAGTCTATTCAATCCTATTTATTGCTTAGCGCGGGTGAGTAGAAAGACTAATGGAGGCAATGTTCCTCCACAGGTGCGGATGCAGGAATTTCCTGGGGGAGGGGGGGGGGGGGTCAGGTGTTGGTCAGCGTACCATATGTTTAGGAACCCCCTCACCCTCTCCTTCGTCTTACGCCCTAAATTTTACACATGCGGAAATCAAGAGGGGGTCAGGACATCCGGACCCCCCTCTAAATCCGCCTCTGTTCCTTCATTATCCACTAACACTGCACTTTTTAGGGAACTTTTACAGTTTTTATTTTGGCAGCATGGGACTGGGATAAACAAGACTAAAAACGATCAAACTTCTGTGAAAGTTCCTACGAAATTCTATGCTGCTTTGAAATATATGGCCACAAGGTTTGTGGAAATGCGATTTTCGAAGCCCAATAAATATTGAAAGAAGTGCCGGCGTACTCGTGGGTCTGCATCCGTGGCGTTTGTCAATACTTATAATTGTGTTTTTTTTAATTTTTACATTGTCTTCTGGGATCTAAGCTAATATCATACTTTACATGCCAAGTGATCGCAATACGCACGCCAACGTGTGAATTATGAATTTTGTGTTTCAGCGATGGCATTGTCTTTGATTATTAATATTAAGCCACACCTAAAATGGTGCAAGTGCCCACACAAACTGAACAACGTTTAAAACAGAGGGACAAGCATACAAGAAGTTTTTGTTTTATTAATTATTTTTCATATTTCTCACTCATAGCTTTTTGTAATATTAAATATACAACAGCAAGGTTGTTTTTAAGTATCAGCGTAATTGTTTTTTCCTGATTTTTTATGGCATTAAAAATACATCGGTAAATCTGAAGAGAAAAGATCTTGCGAATATTTAATCAGCCGAAAGAAAAGACGTGCAAGTCACTGTAATTAGTAAAAATTACTTGGAATCTGGTTCATCAAGTACATCGAGGCAAAAAGCGTTCGACTTGTCTGCTGCTGATATGGTTCTTGAAAGTACGGCTTAGAACTTAGAAGCTACACATAGATAACAAACACAAAATTATAGAGCAAAAAAAAAAACATAGCCAAAAGTAAAACATTGAATTATAATGGATTTTAAAAAGATAAGCCTGGAGGTAGAACTCCCCGCATTATTTGATTTTGCATTTTATTCAGTGCAACCAATTCAGCGATTTTCTATGTAAATTTGGCAGCTTTCTGCGGTTGTCCAGCGGGCGGCGGGATTTTGGCAATGTTCAAGTCACTGGCGGTTTTTTTTTCTGATGGTCTTCATTGCTTTTTTGTTTTTTAATTTACAGCTATGAACCACAAATAACCTAATTTATGTGGTAAGTTAGAGCCATTAAGTCGTCATTTGTGCTTATTGGCAAAAAAGATTGTTGTCAGGGAGAGTAACGGTTGCGACGCCATTGAGATATTGCAGTGACAAACCTCGATACATGCCTTCAACTGATTTGTGTGAATGTACTAATTAGTTTTATAGGTCTGCCAGATCAGATGAACCCCGTGAATTCTGCTAAAAAAACAACATTGGAGCTGTAGGATTTTAAGCTTCGAGACCGGTTACTGAGAGCTTCAGGCAACGTTACACGATTCACATACCCTGTAAAATAGAGCTTGTTTCAAAGCATGTGATCTTGATCAGCTGAAGCTTTGAACCGCCACAAAATGTGCACGACACATCTGAACCATTGAGGTGTACGGCGGCAGGTACGGCAGACAACATACCTGGTATGACCTGGTAACAGTAATAAGATCATGCAATGGACATCATTCTGTGCATAGAAGCAATTTGCGTCGAGCGACATAGCTCTCTTCTCAGGGCTCTTTAATTTATTCTACTCTTTTCGACTAATTACAGCAATAAATTGTGTGCGCCTAAACTTTAGCGGTTTGTTGTGTTTTTCGGGATTCACCACAGCGGGTTTTTTGTTTTCTGAGTTGGAAACACTGATTTTAACTCTTGTTTTAACTCTGTACCTTGGGTGGACGGTACAAATATCTGGGTATAGAAATACAGACGGGACACCACTACCTGCTAGAACACGAGACTAAGCTCAAGAAAAGAGCAAGCGGAACAAGGGCATATCAACAGCTAGAGCCCTCTGGGGATATAACCCATATGAGGTCACCCCGAACTGTCTGGAAGATGAGGACGGTTCCGGGGCTCACGTTCGGTAATGATGTGCTGTGCTGCAGTCATAAGGCACCCGCAAATACCTTGAGGTGCGCCAGAAGAGGGCGGTAAGGTCAGCGCTGGGAGCGAGCCGAACAGCATCGAACGAGGCCGTCCAATGAGATATGGCTGGTCCATTGTTGAGGCCAGGGAGGCTTGAAGCAAGCTGGGGTTAGAGCAACGCCTGAACCGTATGCGCGAAGAGCGTTGGGCCAGACAAGCCTTCAAATACGTGCATCTTCGGAGCGTCCAAACCCGGTGGGTACGACGGACAGGCCAGCTGGCAGAGCGGTACGAAGTCAGTAGCCCTCTTCTCTGCCCGGCTTCAGAGCAGCCGGGACAGCAGCAGAGCATCCGCACAAGGGTGGCTCGGAGAAGAGCCGTATATAAAGAGAGTTCGGTCAATGGGAGGAGCGGGCAGAGCCAGGATGTGCACCAGAGGCAGAAGAGAGCTTGACATACTCTCTTGGCCAACCAGAATTCGAAAATAATCTCCTAGCGGTGGTATCGAGAAACAGTTTCAATGTAGCGTAAGAGCTAAATATAGTAATCCTTCATGATTGAAAATATGTGAACGTGATGTTTCTATTATGATCATGCAAACATATGTAAGAATCGAATGTGCCGCTCGAGCTCTGTTTTGCTCGGACGGAGTCTGACGCTCGTACGGCAGATTCCCGGCCTCGGCACCTGACGTACGGATTACGTCGATTGTTCTGCCTAGACTTTTATTTTGCACGATCGTGATCGAAAAATCACGCGCACCATATTTTAAGTCGACCTACTTCCAGTGACAGTTCACCTCGCGAACAAATATTGCCAGAAAATGCTCATGCCTTCGCAGGGATGAAGCTGCATGTCGACAAATGTCCCAGCACCACAGTCTCTAATTTTCTTGTTCTGGACAAAATGATAAACTGGCTCTTAAGTTTTCTTACTTTATCCCTCTGATTACTGATGGTACTTTTTTGAGCGTCCGGCCATCAAAGCCAGCTTGCCTTCACACGTTCGTGGCCCTCACAGTATTCTATTTAATTCTCCGGGAACCAGCATACTGGAACAAAGAAAGTATCAACATGCAGTGGATGGACGAAGTTACAGCACTTAACTTCGGAATTACAGCTGTAATGTGGATCTCACTGCTTGACGTGATAAATGACGTCTGAAGCCTCACGGTGGAGGGGCTTGATGCACGTTGAACGACGGGTCCGAGATGCTGCATATACCCACAAGGTATCCTGGTGATAGAGAGAACGCGGGCTTGAGTCCACAAAACTGGTATGTTCGGGCAACACGGTTTTAGAGGTACCTTCCAATTCCCGTAGGGGTAGCCTCCGCCGGGAGAGTCAATTCAAGGTGCTCTTCATGTACCCAGTCAACTTGCCCAGCCTGTTTGTAGATATTGTGGGAATCACATGATTCACCTGTCTCTATCATGCAGCCTAGATCAAGCAGACCGTGCAGGTCGCCATGTCAACGAGCACATACCGGATAAAAGGCGAGGCCATATTCCCCTGTGGACGGCTCTCCCCTCGCCCTTCACGGGTGATCTGCCGAAAGCACTCTCTTCGGGATGTTGATAGTTGGACACGTCCGCCTCTCGGGGGAGCCAACGCACTTGACCGGCCCCCCCCCCCCGGGCGCGTCTATTCCCGCAGGCAACATAAGACGGCCAAACCAACAGCCTAGGGGGATTCTCGCTGGGGGAGGCACTGTTCGACAGAGCCTTCATTTCTTGTCCTACTCTCTCCTTCCGTAATACTGTCAATAGAGGCAGCCCGAAGTCCGAGTGGTGATCAGGCACGTAGCCAGGGGTGGCCGCATGAAGCCCGGGCCGCCCCCTTCCCCCCCGCCCGAAATCTTCCATTTTGCTGGAACCTCTCCCCTCCCCTCATACAGCATGTTGTCATGGGCGGGCCCCCTCCTCCCCCACCCCCGAAACAAAACCCTGGCTACGTGCCTGGTGGTGATACTGTCAAAAAAGAGAGCGTCATTATCTCGGACCTCTTGGCCCTCCGGCAAACGTGTGGTGCATTCGTCAGTAAAACACTTAATTACCCGGACCCCAGGACCCACTGTGTTTCCTACGTGGTACCCCCGAAAAGGAAACCCACAATATAACGACTGGTAAATTCACTATTTATAGGGGTGCGGATTTTCATTTTTCTTAAAATATGTTTATACTTTGGTAGCAGTTTTAGAGCGCAGCTCTTAGGCGCCCGTTTCCGGCTATAAGCGGCGTCGCCGTCGCCAGTCGCCGTCGCCAGTCGGCGTAGCTGCGCGGTGCATGATGGGTAAATTTCCCCGCTAAATTTAGCGGAAAAATTTTCCCCGTTAAATCTAGCGGGAAATTTTTCTCCGCTAAATCTAGCGGGAAATTTTCCCGCTAAATCTATCGGAAACCTTCCGCCGCTAAATTTAGAGAAGGTCCTCCACGCTAAATCTAGCGGAACATTTCCCGCTAAATTTGGCGGAAAATTTTCCCCGCTAATTATAGCGGGAAACCTCCTCCCCCCCCCTTCCTCGGGGTCACGTGACCCCCAGGCCACGTGAGCCCCCTCCCCGAGGTGACGTGACACCTCCCCCCCCCCCCGTGCCTTCCCCTCCTCCTCAAGAGCTGCGCTCTGATTCGGCGTTACAGGGAGTTGTAAACGGCTTTCATTTTTCTTGTAATATTTCACAGATTGGTGAACCCAGGTTCGTTCTGATTAGCTTCATTGACCACGATATTTTCGATTTTTCCAGTAAAGGGTGTGAAAACGTCCGATGCCTAGAAGTGGCGCAGAAATCATTAAGCGTGAAAAAGCGATTTATTGGGTTTGACCGTCTTACGAATCACGTCCAACGTACGTCGCCTAAAAATTAACCGAGTAAAGTACGCTGCGTCCGGAAAAGACGATCGTGTCTCGCCTGACGCGGAGGAAAGCATGAACACTTCAAGAACTGTTCGCACCCACCAGTAACGAACTGGAAGCGTAATCCCGCATGGCCGAGTTAGTCCCCGGCTTGTTGGCTTCTTGCCTGAGGAAGCTCATTTACAACGCATTGACAGTGTGATTAGGTAGCTCACGTGACATTAAAACGCCAAGCTAGGATCCAACCGAAAGAGAAATATACGTTGGAACGAGACATTCGCAGAACAACAACGCTGACAACGCGACCGGCGAAGTTTAAAAACATGACTTCGTTTAGGGGCAATAAACTGTGTTAAGCTAACGGTCACTCTCCGATTTTACGTTTCATATTGGTTTGAGTATTATAACCGGGCTTATTATGTTTTTAAAAAATAATAACATTAGCGTACTAAGTTTATTTTGTTGCATTTCTGTTTACCTTGCTTTTGGTTTCTCGGTTTTAAACGTCGGTTGTCGCCATCCGATTTGAGGGGCGCTGTCTACCGCGATTACCGGAGGTGGCGTGAGTGGGAACACTGGATATGATTTCACCGTAACATAGCGGTGGCGCGGGGCGTCCGGGACGGAGAACGAACAATACGACGCCCATCACGTGGAGGGCATCCCGTGACTTCTTTGGTGCCCAGCCATAAGAAGTTTAAACAATGCCCACCCGCGCGGTGCACCTGATTCTATTGCCCTGCGAGGTTGAGTAGTCGGTTTATGCAAGGTGGTTGGGAGACCTGGAGAGGTATGACGTCAGCCCGCGTAGCTTCCTCGAGCCATACCCAGCAGACGCTTTCGCCCCCTTCTCATGCGCTTTCTCACTCCTCCGCGCGTAACCGCAAGGAATCTCTTCAACTAAGGACCCAATCCCATGATGCTCGCGGTTTTTTCGGTTGGACCAGCCAATCACGCGGCTCAAACCTCCTTGCCGGCGAGAAACCAGAACAAACCTCCTCGCAGAAGACCCTTCCTCGATGCTCGCTGTTGGATGGTTTACAGCGGCGCTCGACGAGTGCCAGCATGCGTGGCGTTCCGGCGATTACCGACGACCGCCGTTATGTTTTTGGTGAATGGAGCAAGGCTGTTAATTAGCGCGCTGTGGGACACGCAGCGCCAAAGAAATATGACCGCGGTGAATTTGCTCGCGTTGGTGCACATCGGAGCTGAAGAAAAACATAGAGTGCCGATTGCGTGTGACCTCACGTATGTACGGAATAAACCAAATAGATGTTCCTAAGTAAGAGACGGAACAAGCTCTTGTTGGACAGAGATATCGGGATTGGCATACAAGTATAACTTGGTTTTACACTTCGCGTGTGTTGACAGCTTAACTAGCAGTTTGAGGCGTTTTGCCGACCCGACTGCGCCTCAGCTTCCTTTCTGTTGCAGTTTAGTTTTCTCGTTTTATTTTTATGCGTATTTCAGCACTCTACTGTAGCCTCCCCTCTATATACTCACAAAGCCTGGCAGTTCGACGAAGGAGCCCTGGAGTGCCCTGTCACTAATTTGAAGGGCGAGAATCTGGTAGCACAGAGCATTTCTCGGAAACCTGGTCGTCAGTGCGCAGCTTTGGCAGTGGTGAGGACCCGCTTGAACATGGTTTTCAAACCCGACGAGAAAAGAGCGGAGTGCGAGGAACACGAGGAGCACGAGTGGACATTCCATTGCTCGGGAGAAGTGTGTTTCGGCGTCTGCCGCAGCGGGCGCCTGTCACGTGGCTCTCCTCTCATCCGTTATCTGCCGCTCTACGTTTTCAATTTCGGCGGCCGCTTCTCGTGCCGACCTGCCAGGCTTTGTCGGTATGGATAAAGCTATGACTGTAAATCTGTCGTCGACTGACAGCGCAGCATCTCGTGCTCGCTCCCGATGTACTTTTGTAAGTAACATCTGAATGCGTCTCCATCACCCGAACGTCCCCGGTGAATTTCTTGCCAACTACGGTGTGTGGCGTTCCAGAAAATAAAAGAACGTATCAACCGTCAACTGCTCTCTGGACGAGTCACGCTCCCACTACTTCCTTTGTTACGCTGCCGTCATTTGCTTAGATGATGCGCAGAGTCGGAATCCGCACATCGGACCTCGCCGATGATGGGGTCGTCGTTGGCGCGAGAGTTGACCGAGATTGAGGAGCGAAACTCCCATCGCTTCTCAGTTCGAGTGAGCGTCGGAGGATCACCGGTATTTCACGCTGCCTGCGAATTCCGGACATGGAGTTCGCGAGGGCCTTACCGGCAGAGACAGTCTGGAATCTCGCGGAAGAACAGCCCGGAAGTGAGTGATTCTGCGGCCGCCCACAACGCAAAGCCCCGTCACGGCGACGGGCGACGCCTGAACTTTCGTTCCGCCGTCCTGAATGCTCCCGATGCACGCGTCGCCCCGTTACGTACTGGTCGTGATAGTACACCATACAAAACAAACGCCGCGCGACGGAAAAAAAACATATTGCTTTTTGGTACACGCGGATCTACGCGTCACCCGGATGCTTTCTCGAGTGTCTGCTACAAAATGTTGCTGGTGTTCACTCTCCACTGTTTACGTTTTTATGACTGTTGAACTTCAAACAACGTGGCGATCATGCCCTCATCCATGTCTTCTAACCTCCTATTGGTCGTATTTGGGATGTGGGCGTAGCGTTGGGCGGGCTTCAATCTGGCGGGGTTTACGTGAGCAAAAGCAGAACTCGAAGCGGGCGTCTCGATAGGCCCCGACGAGCAGACGACGTGACGGGAACTTTCCTCGATCAGCTCGTCCCGGCCCGTTGTCCGTCCGGAAGGTTCTGCCAAACAAAACTCGATGAGCGGACGCAGTGCGCGGCGATGTGTCAGCTGTGGCGCACGCCCGGAGTACCTGCGCTCATCCGTCTGGCTGGTTCTGGAGAGTGCAGCGTGAAGCGTAGGCGACCCGGCGAGACGTGCGACTCTGCCCCTGATGGAGCGGACCATGGATTACGACAGGAGAGGGCGAGCCGAGACCGCTAAACAGTTTGAACAAAATGAAAGCGTGTGGCGTGCCAGAAGACCAAAATGGGGCTTTGCATTCGCGAACGGCTGCAGAAACGCTTCCGCAGCGAGTTTCGTTCCCCACCGGCACGCCCCCCTGTTGGATCGCGTGCTAAACTTCGAAGTAACGTGAACTCATAGGCGGTTCCCTTTAGACTTCCGAGAGCCAGAATGAGCTGGTTTAAACGGATTGGATTTCGGCCCTTTGTTGACTTTCTCGAAGTGGACTTCCTCGCTGGGCGTACCAAACGGGGGCAACGGGCGCGCTTTGCCCCCCCGGCCTCGTGCGGGGTGCAGGGCGGTGCATGTCGGCCCCCCCCCTCCCTGAAACGGCCGCCACTGGGCAGGGCAAACGCCACACGGCGGCGCTCAAGAGATACCAAGGGCGCCGCCCCCGGCCCGGGGGGGGGGGGGTCACGGTTTGCCCCCCCCGCTCAAGAACAAGGTTGGTACGCCACCGTGGACGCCCTCGAAGTGGAGTATCGTGCTAGCAGGCAAAATTGATGGCTTCGACAGTCGCGTCAGAATTGTGCTCCCCGCTCAAGGTGAGTTGATGATCCAACGTTGGCCCGAACGATACGCATTCATAAAACACCCAAGAACAGTCCTGCAACCGTATTGGTGAGCTTGTTTCCCTGTGATCAAAATAAAAATCTAGAATTGATCACGTCCACATTTTTTAGCTTTTGAGCCACCTCACCATAGCGCTTTTTAATTAAATATCTTTCGCTCGTTGTGCGAATATCGAGTGGCAACGAACTTCCTCGAAGGTTGTTTTGCTGACGGTGATTTACTTACAAACAAATTGTTGGAATAAACGTTAGTTGTGGTTTTATATACAAACAAATAACTTCGAGCTTCCACGGTGGCTTAGAGCATCATTGAGGTGTATATAAAAGGGTTCAGGGTTATCAAATTTATAGTTTTTTTCACGCTGAAATAATGCCAATAAAGATATAGATTTTATATTATCAAATACTGAACTTGTTAACAATCATTTTAAAACCAACTTTCTCGCATTTTAAGAAAAGCAAGGAAAATTGCAACCTCCAGCTCTTAGTAAAAGTACGGTGCCTGACGCGCGTCTCCGTCTGGTATGTTTAGTGTCCATATCCTACCCATGCATCGAAAGTGGTCCCTAAATGACAATAAACGACGTCACAAAAGCAGCAGTGCCATACTGTCAGATTTCGCGATCCTGGCTGCTGGTCGTAGAACGTACGGGCAAAAACAGGAGCAATCGCGAGTGTCGCTGTCGTCGCCAGCGTCCCAACCGCTGGCTGCTGAAGCGTCCATGGACAGCCACTGGAGAGCGACTCGCAGCGGGCCGGGCGTATGCCACCACACCTGCTGTAACGCCACCAGGGGTAGCGGTCACGGCGACAGCGTCACACTAATATGACGCCATTAGGCGGTAATTGAGGGGCTGCTTTTTGGACGCGGTAAACGCACCATTCGGAGGCGGGTTCCAGGTTTCATAGTAGTAGCTATGCGTGGTTTCTAAGTGGAGGGCAAGTCGTCTGCTCTGCCGCAGGGGCTGCGGTGACGTGAGAACGGCGCCGAGTTCTGGATTGGCTTTGATCGGAAGGATAGGGGGTGACCTCGAAGCAAGATGCTTTGAAATCTACCCACTATTTTTTTCGTCAGCCAATAAGAGCTTGGCGTTCTGACATCATCACCCAACCCTGCGCATAAAGCGAACGGACTTGCGCTACACCTGCAACGCGCGGCTCTGACGTCAGGCCACTGCGGTGGCGCTGTCGACGGCACTGCGCATACAGAGACGCTTCACTCCCTCTAATCTGCTTTTCTGCGCATGCGCAGTGCCCGCACCACAGGGGGGGGGTATACGTGGGCTTGTTTTGTAAACGAGTGCTTTGGCCTATGCGAGCGTCACCCCTTAACGTTTATTTACGCCGGTGTCTTTATTCTGTGCGCATTTTTCAGGTGGTGAAGTTGGTGTACGTGGTGCTCATTGTATTCGTCCTGTGTTGGATGCCCTTTCAAGTCATTGTGCTGTTCCTCTCAGTTCAGGGACAACGGTCTCCACAGCCAACCGGTGAGCAGTGCCTAACTTTATTTTACCTTCAAGCGTTATATAACCTGTGACAGTAAACGTTCCACAAAGTTGCACTAGCTAACTTTATTTTTTGTTACGTTTTTGCTTAGGAAAACTCAATCAATCAACTGGACAGTAAGCTAATACTTTACACCGTACGAGTTTACTAACAAGTAGACAAAATGGTTATCAAGTACGGCCATAATGCATTATAATTTGCAATTTCCTTCTTTAGATCTGTTTAATTGGAAACAATTTTGTCAGTTTAATTTAGTTTGAGATCTTATGAGCTTGAAAAATTGCTCTTTGAGGTTCTATGCCATTATTCATGTTCAAATATTTACCGGCCACCCTGAGTTTGTTGTAAATTCTTTTTTCTTTTAGTAAGGCTGCAAGTAGTTTTTTCGGAATCTGCTACGTTAATAAGTCTGTGAATTTAGGCTCGAGTAAACCCTCAAAGAGGACAGAATTTATTATATACGCGTGCACATGGATGTTAGATGTTTATTTCTGTTTCTGTGTACCATACAAAAGTTTTCGGTAATTTAAACCAACCTCAAGAGTCAACGTGAAGTTAACTAGTACTGCACCTCTTTAAGGCGGACGCTTTCTGAACCATACTGCGGATCAGTCACGTCTCACATTGACTCTCGTTCATTGTTTTTGAGCACGTTTCTGGGTTACACTTAGAGGTTCAGGGAATGTCTTAACTCCATTATGCATTGACCGGTTTCAAACTAGACGGTATTGCATTTGCTCTCGTTCTTATTACCCGATTCCATCGGTAGCATGGGTACTAAGGTTTCGAACAAATAAACTAAACGCACAAAATGAACACCGTCTTTGTATGTGGTGGGACCGAAAGAATGCTCGACCTAGTGAGAAAGCAGCAAGATGCAAGTGGAAACAATCGACCCCCCAAAGGACGACGCAATTAAGAGTGAATGAACGCCTAATAGCCTGGCGCCGGGAAAATGGACGAGCAATCGATGCTGCGTTTTCTTTTACGCCCTTGTACCTTTGGGACTATGGATGGCCGAGCGCGCCGAGAACGCTTGCTGCCGATGAAGACACGGCAAGATCGATGGTAATCTGTGTGAGATTCGATCTGAGTAGCCTTTGTTTCAGGCGATCTTCGCTGATCAGCGAGTGCTACTAGTCTCAAGGTGTCGGGGCCGTAATTCTAGTGTTGAATGAATTTCATTTTCAGAGCTTGTGATATACTGAATATCTTCTTAATGTAAATGAGATTTGCTTTCTGTGGGAGGGCTCAGGTAGTTTGCCGAACAAAACGTGCTGCTTAATCGAATAAAACGGTAGGTTATCTTTCCGAATATGCGAGTTGTGACTCGCGTGTTCGGAAGTGTGGCAACGCTGCCACTTGAGTTCGTGAAGCTTTTCTTGAACATTGTGACTGTCCTCGTATTGGGAGCCGCCCTTTTAAAGCATCGCAAGCTTATTCTGTAGAACGAGGCGTCTGGACGTATAAAAATATTTTGTTCGGAGGGTGAGTTAAATGTAACGTTAACAATTATTTGTTGTAGACGTCTTTATTGAAGGAGAAGGAGAGGGGGATGAGGGTAGAAAGAATTAAAGGAGTTGAGTGGGTGCCTCTAGTCCGAGGCTCCAGTTGCCTTGTGTGCTGCCATGGCTCTCTAGACAAGTGTCTTCTGCTTGCTCCAGTCCTCACTTCGCAGCTCGGCTGTCCAATCCTCTTCACGTTTAAGAAGGAACAAAATACTGACCAGTACTAGTCATCATAAAAAATACACATATTGCTAGCTGTCTCACTTCTGTGTCGACAACTGATCTGGCACCGCAGCTTTAATTTAACATCACACCTGAGACTCTATTAATGATGCTCGTGACTGAACTCCCAGTGCAGAGTGAATCAGAGAGCACAAAAAATAGTCATTGTTACGTAATAAAACCATCTACCATCGCACTAATTTAATTAAGCGTACATTTTTATTTGACAACTAACAAAGAACGTCCTACTACCTTTGCATTGAACTGTTTCACGGTGTATGTCGTTGTTCAAGCGTAATTTTATGCAGGGATGGTGCAGAGACAGCTTCGAAGTTAACAAAAGCAAGATACACAATATAATCGGAACAACTCTTCGATTAAGCAAGGCTCTCAACTTGCCAGTCCATCGCACACAATAAATAACGCGTTCCAATGAGGGTTGCCTTCACCTCTATCTCAGTCTCCTTTGAAGAAACGCTGCAAAGGGATAAAACGTTTTTGTTTTTTTTGGAAAGTGCTCAGGGATGGGACACGTTATTTTAAAATAACTTTTTTCAGGGAAAAATAAAAGATCTTTTCACCTGCATTATTTACGTTGATATATGCAATTTAGGAGCAGACGGTTGAAGTCGCAGCCCGCTAAGCCCCGCCCCGTACTTACAAGGTGCTTGCATCTCTTATTGGCTAGAGGGATGATGACGTGTCAAAGTTTGGTTGTAAATTCGTATCTCCGTGCCGTAATAGTGTTTTAATCAACTCTTTTTCTATATATATTTGAGGCGCAGATAATCATGATAGAGTCAATATTGTTTTTATATGTATTTTGAGATAGTTTCTCCCGCTTCGGTTTGAAACGTTAACAAACATGGCTGCCGGCGCCTGCGAAGTGCTGAACGAGCGAAGCTCGTTAATCTCTTCAATTCTCATGAGTGCGAGTGGTTTTGAGTTCACGGAGGTGTTTCGAGGAAGATCTCCTCAACCGACGTAGTTTGCAGCAAACAACTGCCCGAAGTACGGGCCTTCGGAAGCGCTGTGCGGATGCTTGTTCTCGTTGCGGGACTGGCCTAAGCGTAGCGTCCCAGGATCGCTAGGTTGGACATTTTGAGAAAAAGGTCATGGTAGTGACGTAAAGAAAGGGAAGAACGTATCCCAGCAACACACGCGCCGCGGCTCGGCCCTCTTGATGCCTCTGCGTCATCGCGAACTTGACGCTGTTGTGACGGAAGAGTTCTCCAGGCAGCCTCAGGCAAGGCCAGGCCAGGACGGGAACCGCAGGACGACTCTAGGCAGGAACATCACGAGACGGGAGGGCCTCTCGCGATAAACTCTGTTTAATACATGAATACAGAAGTATCTACATCGTCCGAGAGCACACTTGCGACCTCCTGTTTGCTCCTTTCATCGGGTCGCTGTTCGGTACTCCAGCGGTTGGCAGCCAATGGTGGCCGAACTGCCAACAAACGTCATGTCCAGGCCTCGCCCCCACTCATCCCCTCGAGCACGCACCCACACACACGCACACACTGCTGTGGCGGCCGGACTTCACATTCCGGCGCCGAGGCACTCTCGCCCTCGATAAGCCGCGCAGAGGAGGCCACGACAAAGGGTCCACTGTCAGCCCGAGAGATGATTGACCAAGATATTGATGATCCCTCCATTAGGCGGCGTCTTGGCACAGGAAAGGGTTTGGCTGGATTATCCGCAAGTAGCGTCAGAGGATAATCCGAACCGAACACACCCTCACGAAGGTCCCGCAGCTGGCGCGCCGTCACCCGGAATGTTCGCTCGGTAAACCCCGGAGAGAGAGAGAGAGGGAGAGAGAGTCTTGCAAAAGAGGAAAAACCAAAGTTGGAGTTACAGCCATGGGGCCAAAGTTGGAGTTACAGCCATGGGTAAACCCCCGGTTCCTGCGTCGACTGACACTGTCTCGAGCCAACGTAATCGCAGCCAGAAAGAAGGGTCCGGCTGAGCTTCGCGCTGTTACGTTCCAAGCCCCGGCGAGGCCGTGCTCCATCTAGGGCACACTTACAGGGACGGTCCGCAACACCATCGCTTGGCAGAGACCCTCTCGAAGACCCGGAACCAAGGCTTTCGAACATCAGCTGAAGTTACCAACATCAACGGGTCTTCGTCTTCCTCTTTCTCCAACATCACGAGAAGCTGCTGCTGCGGCGACATAAACCTCCGGGCCAATGAGAGTGGCTGCTGGACCTCATCTTCATCGAAGCCAGCAGCCACCACCAATCACCAGGATCCCGCCGGTGACGCAACATCGTCACGTCACCGGGGCTATAAAAGGGGACCCGCGGACACGCGCGGCGGAGACGGAATGGGACTTACCACCGGACGCTACAATCATCTCATGTCCCATTAAAACATCGTCACCATATAGCCCTAACCCGGTCTCCAGCCTGTCCGTCCCCCAGCCCTTAACAACTGGTGGCAGCGGTGGGATCCTTCCTGGCCCGGATAAGCGCAGCGGCCACACTCCAGCTGAGGAAGAAGAGGTGTCAGCCGGCGTCGAACGTTCCTGAGTGCCCTGAGCCAGCGTCTGAGCACGGCCCAAGGTTCAGCCGTCAGTGGTGCCTGGTCCTTCTGCGGACATCGGAACGACGTCGCTGACATCTGGCTGGTAGGACGGGCGGAAGGGCAGAGATCGGGCGGCCGGGTTTCGCGGGTATTGGGCTCGAATTTCGGGGAGCGGCCGACGTCTCCATGATCGTTCCTAGGCTCTGACAAAGATGTGCTTTGTTTTCGGAATTTGAGAGGTTGTAACGCCCGCAAGGCGAAGTTTTTGAAACAGATTCAATGAGGTTTGAACGCTTCTCAACGACTGACTGTTTGGTTCTGAGGCAGAGCCAGTTCTTAAGAGAATTGTTTTGACGCAAGCTATGAATTTTGTGCAGCCTGGTAGCCACCGTGACTACTCTTAGGGAAATAATCAGTCTGGCATGCAAGGAAAATTTAAATGCAATCTTAATATTACTTTAAATGTGGGCCTTGTTTTGCCCTGTTGTGAGTTTCCCGTAGATTAGTGAGATCCCTTGAGCCAAAGGTGAGCTCAACATTGGAAAAGGTTTCTGGGAAAGATTTTGCTGAAGTTTTCAAGTTATTTTGAGTGTACTGTATCGTAAGACGCGTAGAACGCAGGATTTATGCAGAGTTTGTTCTTGAAGTACGTATTTGCTTATAATTTGAAAAGTTAGGTTGATAGAGTTTTGACAGACTATCACAGTACTGTTTGACTGACCCCCAGAGTTCAGATGGATCATCGCAAACTAAGAAAGGAAGAGCTATTAGAGCTGAGCAGAGCCCTAGAAATTGATATTCCCAAAGCGGTCAGAAAAGGTCATCTAGTCGCAGAGATAGAGAAAACAATCCCTGAAGAGGAAATTCAGGACGTCTGGAATAGCATTGTTGAGAAGAAAAAAAAGGAAGCGGCTCGAGAGGGCGATCAGCAAAAAGAAAGAGAAAAAGAGGCGGCTCTGGAGTTCGAGGAAAGAAGAGAGAACAAGAGGCAGGCGGCTCGTGAGTCTGCAGAACAAGCAAAGCAAGCGGACCTTAGTCGAGAAGAGCTAGCGCTCAGAAGGTTAGGACTTGAGCGCAGATGTTTGAGCATTAGCACTAATAATTTAGCCAGTGGAAGGGAACATTTTCAGATGAGCGAGTTAATGCAGCCATTTAAGATTGAAAACGACATCGGCTTGTTTCTAGTTAATTTTGAGCGAGTCTGTCAACGCATGTCGTTTCCAAAGGAGGCATGGCCATTTCGACTTCTGGAACTGTTGCCTTGCAAAGTTGTAGAAGTCGTGGCTGAGACTTACAAATGAGTCATTTTCAGACCATGACTGCGTGAAGGCGAGCCTACTTAAAAGATACAAGTTGTCCGCGGAGGACTCCACCAGAAGTTCAGGAAAGGAAAAAAGAGCCAAGCCAGTCCTATGCTGACTTCGCTTACACGTTGCGAGCCAACATGGCGGAATGGCTGAAAAGCTCAGGAGTCTTTGGAAATCATTTTAAAGTGACAGAGATGCTTTGTCTAGAACAGTTTTCCGGAGTATTTCACTATCTGTGATGGATTGGGTTAAATTCAAACCAGATGTGACGACTGCTGATGAAAGCTGCGGAGCTTGCCGACACACATGAGTTCCGTTACCAGCTGAGCGACTGACGATAAGCATTTCGATAGCAGAAAACCCGAAAACCGAAATGTAGTAAGTCCAAGAGTAAGAAGAAAGAAAGTCGAAACGTAGATTGGCAAAGCTCCAAAACACAGAAATTGAGGATACTAACATCAAGCAGACTGCCACCAGGGTTGTAGGATCACGAAAACCAATCACTATGTTACATCTGGTCGATCAAAGACCGATGCGCCCACATTTTGTCATTGTCATGTCTCGCCCAGGCAATGCAAGCCGAAAAACTTTCTTTCCAACTCAGGTGAGTCAGGACAATAATACAAAACCTAAAGCGTACTCGCTTCCGTTCTATAAGTATGACATCCTCGAGCAAATAAAAAGACACCTTGATTAAGATAGAGCGCAATCAGGCAGTGTAAACGTAGACTGCAGTTCGTTCACGAACTCGACTGAAGTCGCCGACAGAAGACCGTCGGCAACGTACCAAGTACCTTGAGTTAAATCCCGCCACGTTGGAACGAAGATATCAGATTCCTGCAGGTTGCGTCTGCCAGTAGGAGCGAAGATTGTTGTTGTAAATAGAAGTTTTCCATCGGGATGCCTTAAGAATATAAAGGATCTGTTTATGTATATTGAGTTGGAGGTAAAATAATTTCACTTGATAGTATAGCACAGCTAAATCAAAGTATTCGCAGCACAGTGTACATAGACAGCTTAAAAACGTTTTCTAAGGAGTTCGTTTAAACGACAAGCGCATTGTCCTTCTTAAAAATGTGACATATGGAAACTACGGGAAGTGGAGTCATTTTCTCTGTTGAATTTTGCAGTGTATTAACGCATCACGGGACATTCGTTAAGGTTTGGCTCTGTCCGACGATCACAGCGGGTTGTCGATGAGATAACGCCGTCCTTTCGAAATGTTTTATTCATGATCATTGTCAGCGTCATATCGGATGTTCGTGAACAAATGCGTGAGGGGCGCAGCAGGAACAAAGTGAAGGCTTGGCGGCTCTTTGGGGTTCGAGTCTGGTGCCTGTGTTCCCTGCTGTCTTGGTCTCTGTTCTTTCGTGTGTTCAGGATGCCCGTCAGCCGCGGCGCTCCTGAGTCTCGCCAGTTGGAAGCTGGCACTGCTGAAAGAGACCACCCTGCCGCCAGGGAGATTGTTACGTTCCACAGCCCCGGCGAGGCCGTGCTCCATCTAGGGCACACTTACAAGGACGGTCCGCAACATCATCGCTCTGGCAGAGACCCTCTCAAAGACCCAGGAACCAAGGCTTTCGAACATCAGCTGAAGTTACCAACATCAACGGGTCTTCGTCTTCCTCTTTCTCCAACATCACGAGAAGCTGCTGCTGCGGCGACATAAACCTCCGGCCCAATGAGAGTGGCTCGCTAGGACCTCATCTTCATCGAAGCCAGCAGCCACCACCAATCACAGGATCCCGCCGGTGACGCAACATCGTCACGTCACCGGGGCTATAAAGGGGACCCGCGAGCACGCGCGGCGGAGACGGAATGGGACTGATCACCGGACACTACAATCATCTCGTAGCCCCCATTAAGGTATCATCGTCACGCTTATGGCCTAACCCGGTCTCCGGCCCATGATCGAGTACCGGGCAGCCGCTTAACAGCGCCTATGTCTGGCGACGTCAACACGGTTCCGGGGATGTCGCTCGTCATTAAGGGAGTTTTCGTAGACTGTGTTTCCGCCTCCGCTAAGCACTTCGCAACGAAGAAACCGCTCCTGCGCCTGCGCGCCAGGTGGCCTTGGCTGTTGAGTTCCGGGTATCGTAGCGGGTTGCGGAGAGCGTTGCAGGACGACGAAAACGATCAACGAAAACTCCCTATTAACGGCTGAACCTCGCCGGGAAACAAAAAAGTGTAAAGCCCAGGAAGGGAGTGGCCTTGACCAAGGCCTATCGCAACAACGCCTGTCACTCGTTTGAGCGACGTCCAGAGCCAACTCCTGGCGAGCGGAAGGAGCTACGCAGTTCCCGAGGCGTCCCTACGCGCGGAAACTGGGGTAGGGTCGGCTTGAATTCAGGGAGCAATCTCTGCGTTTAGTGAAGCGATGGCAACCAATCCTGTGTGTCGCTGGCCGTCGCATTTGTTCTAGTAAAGGTAAAAGTACTCAGAAATAATAAAAAAATCCTAGTGGTCGTCGTTAAAACAAATAGCTATATTGTGTCCCTTTGCAAAACAATTAAGAGGTAATTGAAGATGAAGTTGTTTCAATATTACACTGACTGCGGGATGTGCGCTACGCGCCTTCTTTTAACCAACATGTCAGAGCAAGTAAGAATCGCGTGGTTGACGGCCACGCCGCGTAATGAAGGCGCGGAAGCAAGCAGACGACCTGGACAAGGACACCTGCTTGCTTCGTTGAACCCAAAGAAACTGCGGTTGACATAACGTAACCTGAGACAAGGAAGAAACAAGATACGTGAAAGGAAGGGTCAGCACACAGCGTTTCTGAAAACACCTGCGTGTTCGGAGATGCCTTTCTTTTCTTTTCCTGTATCAGGTCAAAGTAGGTCCACTTTGCACGAGCTCGCCTGCGCGCTCACCTTTCTTTTAGACCACCAGTGTAGACAGAACTGGCAACAGCAAATACTTTTATCTTGTCTCAAATACCACAGCAGAAAACTTTGCCACTTTTGTTTTGGTATCATTGTCTAGCTGCATTTAATCTTGTCCCGAATATGGCAGGCCTTCGTGTGCTACTTGATATGCTACGAAATACAATCTAGAGGTAGCGTGCTTAGAAACGTGTTCAAATGAGAGATGAATGTTTGACATTACGTCTCTGATTTCAGAATGCCCATGTGTTTTCATTGTGCTACGCTAGTCTGAGCTCATTTTTACTTTCCATAATAAAATATTGCAACCCATGTTTTCTTATAATTTTACTTCTTCCAGTTGCAGTTTTGCATTAAAAAAAATAAAGCACTTTCAACAATAAACTAGCTGTGCTGTGCGACACACCATAGAAACGACAGCTAAAATGTTTATTTTCCGAAAAGTGCTTAAATAGACGCAAGGACAAAAAGTAAGAGAGAGAGAGAGAAAGAGAAAGAGAGAAAGAGAGAGAAACCAAGACAAGCTCTGCAATGTCTGGAGAGATCCTAACTGACACAATACCAAACACTAAGATCAAGAAACACACCTGACTGATCTACAGTCATAATCCAGAAGATAAAATGGCGCAGTATAGGTAATAACGGGACACTTAAAACCACACGAGAAATGAAACAATCCCCAAAATGGCAATATTCCTGGCTTAATCAACACTAAGAAATAGGTCTTTAGAGGTTTACAGATGGTCTCAATTATTTCTCGGCTCTTTGCAGGAGGATTTTTTCTGTCGCGCACCAGTCACCTAGCTGTGTTTGGAGATTTGTGCTTGTCCTTTGTCGCTCTTGTTCCCCTTCTCCATGGATTATTTTCGTCGTTCGTCTTTGCAGGGGCAAGCCAGATCACCTTTGTCGGTTTGGCGACTAATTTGCCAAGCCTTCTCGGTCATTGTCCCACGCATTTCATGCCTTCTGGTAATTAAATGGAAAAGCTATCGATACCACCGCAATGCACTCTCAGAATAAAGAATAAAAATAAGCAGATAGCGAAGGAACATGAATAGGGAGAACTATCAAACCATAGTTGGTAGTCCAGCGACATATGTCTCTTTTTGGGGTCCCTATCAAAACGCCGAAAATCAACAGGCCGAATTATGAAAAGGCCGAACGTCAGTAAAATTGAAATGCCGAAAAATTGAAATTCCGAAAAATGAAAATGCCGAAAAGACATAACGCCGCAAACCACGTGAAAAAGAAATGTCGCGCTTTGTGACTACCACTTGTTTGTTTTCCGCCAGATCACTTTCCACTGACACGAGCCTATTTAACTCGTTCTGCAAAGGCACCAGTATTAGTAGATTAAACTGACGCTCAGAACGGATTTCCAAGGGCAAACAACGCCGTTGAGGCATGGCACCGACGATGGGAGACTGTGGTAGGCGTACACCACGTAAGCGTCTTCCGGCTCATTACCACCATGAAAAGGGAGCAAGCTAAAGTCGAAGACGACATCTAGTTGAAGACGACATCGCTCTGCTATGCGACGAGATATGCAGAAATATATGTTTACTTTTTTTGAAGGCTTGAACCATGCGAAGGATACTCGGGGATAACGTTTCATGGCTATTAGAAAGGAGGGCGAAAGCGCGTGCACATCGGCCGGCGGAACCTCTCCCCTAACTTTGATCACATTGCCAAGAAAATTTACCTCGCCAAGAAACTTTATCTTCCACTATAACTAGGTGATGCCAGCACTTTGATGTTTCGGAGTTTTGATGTTTCAATGTTTCGACTTTTCGGCTTTTTGAATTTTCGGCTTTTTGTAGTTCCAGCTTTTTAAATTTTCGATGTTTTAAATTTTGGCATTCCGATAATTCGGTATTTTGATTTTCGGCATTTTGAATGCCACCCCTCTTTTTGTATCTCTGTACTTCCACGTTTTCTCTTTTAAGTTTAATCTGGTCCTATCCACTGTGGCTGTGCGTTTACTCTGCAAGGTGTTGAAGTTGAAGCTGAAGGGACTGCATAGCTTATGGACAGCCAGGACTGTGGAGCAGGAAGCGGAGTGTGCACTTGACGCCTTCCGCGGGGATGGCTTCACTGACGGCAAGAGAACCGACGGGTCTTTTGTGGTTGGGACCTCAGTCGTGGTGGCGAGGGGCTCCCCATTGTCGGTGGTGGCGATGCTGGGCACTATCGTGGCGAGGGCGGTGACAGTGTCCTTGTTGGGTCGAACTGCCATCCTGGCGTGTGTGGTGCTGCGGCGGGTCCCGAAACGGGTGACAAGGCGTTGCCTCAAAGCCGTTTATCTGTCTGAGGGGCCGACCGAAAGGCTGGCAGGAGCCAGCCTCTCGCCATCCGATGCTGACCCCTCCGAACTCGGCTCAGGACCATCCAAGCTCGACTCAGGCTCCACACTGTGACTTTTCAGGGTTGGAGTCTGACTCTGGTTTTGGCTCGCTCGGTAGAAGGCAGACGTTGTGCAGCATAGCCCGTGCCGTTATAATTGTGGTGGTGGCTATTGATGGATTGTAATACACAGTCTGCGGCCTTTGCAGACACAAGAATCTGTTCTTCAACAGCCCACTGCAGCGCTCCACAACGGGCCTGACCGAGGAATGCGCCTTATTAGACCGGCAGCAAGCAATGGGGGTCATGCGTATCCCAGGGACGGGAGTGATGAACCAAGACTTCAAGCCGTAGCCGTAATCGCCTGCACATTTAGAGGACAGAACTTATTATAATCTGTTCTCTTTAAAATTGACGGCAAGAAAGCAGCGAAGAGAGCTGTTTGCAACTTTGTGTTTTCCTGGTTCTATCTGAAGGAGTTCGGATAGTATTTACAAAGTCGTGCCAGAGGTATAGGCACAGGGCCTGTACAGTTAATGTTTGGTACAGCACATTTTGTGGGGCACTGTGGTTTTCCAGCTGCACACAGCCACCATATGCAAGAGTAATGTATTTAGAACGCTCACCAAGAGCCTGCCGTTGTCTACCAGCCGCTCTTGCTTGATGTTGCTGCGGAGCCGAGAGAAGCGCCAGACAAAGGAGTCGCGCATTGACCCAGGGCATCGTGGCTCCATGCATATTACCTGGCATTCGGCGTCACGCAACTGGAAGTGTGAGAGAGATACATACATAAAGTTACCTGAATGTTCCACTCATGGTTCACATAGCAGCCTCGATTCCAGAACGATTCAAGTTCTTTTGTTTGACACTATTAACAAGATTGCAACACACCCTCATGGACGCAAGATATAATGAAAGGCAACCACTGCCTTCAAACAAAATTTATGTGGCGGGCGGAAGGATGCACGTTTTAACCCTTTCTAACGCCGCTCGCCATTTATCGTGGAAAACATTTTCTCCGCAAACTCGATTTGTGAATAAAATTTCCACTAAGATTTGCTCCACAAACTCTGGTAGCGGGACGTAGAGTATGCAGTTCCACTCACATTGATCAAACGACTCTATATACTATATATTCCCGAAAAACAACAACAGTGTTTTACGTGTACACATTTGTGTACGTAGCGTTTGAAAAGTCATGACATACTGCGTCAAACATACGCTCGTGATGTCGGAGCACACAAGCCCGCACCTCATTTATAAAATAGCAGTTCCACACCGTACCGGCATTACGCTGTATTCGTTTTAACACAGATGGAACTGATTCTGAGTACGTAATAAGAGTGTACTTACCACCATCACGTTGATGACGTAGAAATGCTTGCGGCACAATACACCGCCTTCGTGCTAATCTGCTAATCTGGGGGGATCAACGTATGCATACCTGCATTATGCGGTACGGCTTATATCTTTCCAAGTAGATAAACAGTCTTTGCACTAAACACGGCAGGGGTGTTACATGAACCGACGAGTGTGTGAATCTGAAACGAGAGAATTTAATCCTCGTTGTGCCGAGAAGTGATGCCTTAACGCGAGCAGACATTAGATGCACTTTTGCGAATAACAAAAAATGTCTCTACGTTATAAAAAAAATTGACTAGGTTTGTTTTGGAATGCCGAATCATTCTCTGAACACTGAGGAATGAAATAGAAACGAAAAGATAAAGATTCAGATGAGCGAACGTGTTTAGAATCACGCAAACTTGGTGCGTCAGAGAAACTAAGGAAGATACATTTCACCGATCTTAAATGCCTGGATTTTATTCTGTCACGAGTTGCGTGTGTGAACTCATTTGAGAAATGGGCTTCAACTTTCTCAACCCTTGTTTTACCTTTGTTCTATGTATTTGTTTCGCTATTTGTCTTGAACTCTTGAAAAATTTCGCGGAGAAAGCTGGAGCACGCAGATGTCTAATGAGTGTCGCAATTTACTCAAGACATGTGGCAAGACGTAGAGAGCGTTTTCAAATGAGGGTGCCACAATATCCGGACTGCATTTTCTTTGCTTGGCACTCATGTCTTTTGTCAGAGGAATGACTTTCGCCTGCGCCTTAGTGCATCATTAGTGAGAATAGCTTAAATAAACTAAACCAAAGTAGAAAATGTTGCCGCCTTTAATATTTTGGGGTCATGTTTTTTATTCTAAGCAGTCAGAGACTACATAAGCGATTATCGCAAAAATAGCTATCATCGGGATGGTTGATCGCTCCCGATAAAACCAATGCGCTATCAATGCGTGAAAGACAAGAGGCGATTTTATATGACTACGTTCTTGGTTTCGCTTCTATTTTAAGTGTGTCCATAGTTCGTAACCTTGGTGTTTATTTCGATGGTATTTTCTATTTTTCTTACCATGTTTCTCGAATTGTTGGTTCAACTGTAAAATTGCTGGACATGATTTGCCGTTTGACCCAGGAGTTTTCAGACTCATTTGGTATGAATCGCTTTTTTGCAATAGAGTTTTTAAAGTTTTGTGAAATTCTTTTGACAGGAACTGATTCATCGCAAAATGAAAAAAAGCATGAAAGAAATTTATTCGAATTGTTGACGATCGATATTTTGGGCGAAGGGGTAGCAGCAAGGAAATTTCTTTAATCTACATACTTCACAGTCTCAGCTTACATACGTTATCAGGTCGTAAAGTTGCGCGAATTCCAATGTTGGATAAAATAATTCATGGCCAAAAATATAGCAGCTAACGGTCTTCTGTAATCTTTCAAGTACCTGCACGTTTCAGCAGGCACTACCGTTTCTTTTATCCTGGTTCTCACGAGAACGTGTGTCCGGTCACCCGCATGCAAGTGTATTTCATTGCCATTTCACCAAACAAATCTCTAGATGTTTTACAAATTTTGTGCACTTCAAATGTGAAGGTGAAACTTGGATTTACTCTTTGTAACCTTAATACATTTCGATTTGTATGTTGTGCAAGTTGTATAATCACGAACGTACTTTACATCAAGTCTTTGGTCGTTCTGAAGCATGGAATAATACATAAGTATGATAAAATTATTATCATATTATTATTATTTTGTTATTAGTGCCATTAATATTATTATTATAATCATCATCGTCATCATCATCATCATCATCATTGGCTAGCCTTCGTCGTACTCTTGGTAAGAAAATCAAAATTTGAAATGTTTGTTTGTGATTATCTACATTTAAAGATTTCTCATTTCATAAATAACACGTGGCCGCTTGCTTCGTTGTGCGATATTGAACACTTCAAATGCTCGCTTGCATCCTGTATAAAAAAGACACAAAAACAGCGTTCCCTTCAATCGCGATATTTTTAATTCGCCAATTCGTCTAGTCGTCCCTAGCTTTTTCTTAAACAGTTTATGTTTTGTGTTTTGTCCCAGTTTTATATGCATAGCTGCTAACTTAAATTTATTGAGAAACCTTACTGGCAGACAGAAATAGCCGAATGTGGCCGAAGCATGTTTTTGCGGTGCTTCCGATGCAAAATCTGGACCTGGCAATTCAAACACCCTTCATTGAACATTGAATACGTGGGAAGTTCTACAGTTGCTCAGATCTAATGACCTAGATTCAAAATTTATAAAGGTCCAATCCGCGATGTCTGCTTTTTGGATATTTTCACCCACTTTCGGCTGGACGGAAGTAGTCCACTGTGCTTCGCTCACGTGCCGTTATTGGACTGCTCGTGTGCGGGTGTTTTGCGCTCACCACCAATTATAGCTCAAGGCAAATGTTTGCTCGCGCGTTCCCAAAGCGTATAACGGTCACGTCCTTCGACGGCGTTTCTATTCTAGGGTTTTACCATAGATTTCTTTTTCATATCAGAGTGGTGCTTTAGTTCATTTATTTGCATTTTTGTTTCCTCTTTTTGTGTTTAACGTCGCGGTGTTAGATGGAGATGGGATTCGGAAGTGAAGAGAGGAGTTACGTTGGACTCCCCTTATTTTGCTATTTTAACGAAGACGGAACTCAAGTTTTTATTCAAAAATTATATGAAGAGTTTTTTTACACTATCATCCAAAACAAACTTTTGCCATCGTGCAGGACAAAACAGACATCAATTTCTTCCATGCGCGAACCAATTTTCTTAGAGAAGCGAAACAGGAATGCATTAAGTACTTCCTTCTCATTTTAACAAAGGTGTCGCCAACTTCTGTCGAACCTGGGGCTCTACGTTGCAGGTTCGGCAAACCTTCGAACTTTTTGAAAAATTCGACCATGGATGGATGGACGCTAATGCCTGTACCCTTTATATAGGGCGGCAGATAGCGCCACCTAGCCTGGTTGTACGTCATTCAATTCTCTCACTTGATAATTTCCACCAGTCTTCTAATCTCCTCTTTGTTATTAAAATTCACTTATCATTCACCATTTTCGACTTTTGAATAAAGTTGCAAAACGCTAAACGCAAAAATATTTTTTAAATAAATATTTCATACGTCAGTATATTGCTTAGGGAACGATTATTAATGCATACGCATCACAAGCGCGAACATGTAAAAGTTTAGTGATTTGGTTTGTTTACGTGAAACAATATACCCGATAAATATTCCACCTCTAGTTCACCAGGTGGCGTCAACTAAATGTCGATTTCCGCACGTGCGCATCATAGTCGAACTTTTGTCGAAGGTTGGTCTGTCTTTGAGATGCGGTGATACTCGCTTTCGCTGTAGATGAACAATTTAGCGAGTGCGGAACAACCGCTAGCCTGGGGTCGATTGAACCCAGTACCTCTGGGTTCTGCTGCCCGAGCTTTCGCTCCTCGCCCTCCGAGCTGCGGCGCGCTACCCCTCTCGGCCACCGTTCTCCCTTCCTTACGACCAACCACGAGTGGATGTTGCGAGCCATCGGAGGCAATCCAGTGCCGTGTGGATGTGCGGTGACTTTGGAGAGGGGACGCAATGACCCGCGGAACATGTAGTCACGTGCTAGTTCATAGAGCTGGATTTTCTCGGATGGCTTCTGGCGTCCGCTGCGGTTGATCGTAAGGAGTATGGAGCGCAGGTTCGTCTGCTTTTTTTGCAGGGGTTGTGGTGACGTCAGAGCGACGCCTAGTTCTGATTGGCTTTGATTGCAGGATGGTGGGCAGACCTCAAAGCAAGCTGCCTTGAAGACTATCCACTGTCCCAATCAGAGCCAATCAGAGCTGGGCGTTCTGACGTCATCACAAACCCTGCAAAAGAAGCAGACAGCGCGTTGGTGTCGGTAAGCGTACGAAGAGAAAATGAGCAAACAAGTAAGGACATGTGTACATACGTGACAGTGTTAGCGCTGAAAAGCACTCTTTTTCTTCGGCTTGGAATCGAAATGTTTTATTAGAACTACTTACGTGGTATGGGGCACTATTTCTTGCTAATAGTTGTTGCGTTAACAGTGTTGCACAGTGTACTTCTTTCAGGTGAAGAGAGGCATACGTTTTCTCAGTGTCCTCTTTGTTTGTTCTTCTTCGCACCCGTAACCAGGTATATTGATTCATCCACGTGCAGAAGAGACTTCTCTCTATTAGAACACGAAAAAGGGCGGATTTTTTTTCAGCCTATGGATAAACATTGTCCAAACGGGTGGTTTAAAAATAGAAGGGAATACGCACTACATTCCGATGATATATTCTTAGGAGTTGCAAGATAAGACACGCACACACACACACACACGCAAAGAAAAACTGCCCAGTCAATCTACTTACGACACTGGAACCATCACTGGGACTTCACAATCGCACATACAATGTGATTGTGAAATTCTCACTTGCATGACACTGGGTCCGTGAATTTACCGAGAAAATAAAATTTATGCGGCCTCTCACCCCAGCTTTTATTTTATGGTCTTTTTTTAGAGCGATAATGATTGTATTTTTTCAATCCTTTCTTCATGTAGGTTGGGAGATCGCCACCATAAAAGTTTTAGGTTACTATGCCGCTTGAAAGGGCACATCTTTAAACTTCATTGACATAAACCTATCAGATTTTTTGTTCTGGCAAGGGTTAATAAATTTGAAAGAAGTTTCGTGCATCCTCAAATTCTTGTTGTCGATCACTCGATGTAATTAACACAGGAAGTCTTGCATGATTGAATCTTACGAACGTTTTGTTTCGTGATGTTCCTGCCGGTATGTGGCGACTGATCAAGACAATTATCATTTGCACTCTTCCGAATACAGGGGGACACGTATTGAGTTGTAACTTACGATGTTTAAACAAGTTTATCATATCACTGCCGCAATAAACTTGTTTTTTTCTTTTTCACGTCAGACTTAATAAATGTGAGCAAAAAATATACGACAAATGAAAACGTTTATCTTCAGAATCGACAAGCGCTCACCATGTTGTATACCACTCTGATGCACCCACTTTGCATTCGGCAGAAATGGGAACTTAAGAATTATAGGCCTAGATATCTCAGTTCTCTCAATGCCTAGGCCTCTCTAAAATTCATACAAGGGTTGACTGCTTGGGTTTTCAGCGGGCCAAAGCCGTGGATGAACACCAGCATGTTAAACTTTCCGCTTGCAACTCGTTGCAAACCTTAATAAATTTCGTGTGAACTTCGCTAAGCGCACCGCGGCGTGACCTCACGTCTTTCCGCTTACTGAGACTCGAACAGAGTGAGACCATTGAGTGGATCAACAAAGGAGAGCGAACGGCAGAGACGATGAGCCGCAATCATTTCCGCAGGTTCAGCCAGAACAATTGGGAGCAGACCCCTGAGAGAGAAATACGCCTAAACCTCTGACTAGCTTGGCGTTGTTTCTTTCGCACGTTCGCAGCTTCCGTCTTGGTTCTCCCCGGCATCGTTCTGGTGCACTTACCTGGCGTACGCCAACAGCGCACTCAACCCTATCATCTACGGAGGAATGACGCCCACCCTTAGGCAAGGCCTGGCCAACGTGCTCCGATGCGGACCCAAAGCTGGCTACCCCAGACGTTTGTACCATTTTTTGCTGCTTCGACCAGCCTGCTTCGTGTTACGTTATCAGGTTTGGCGTGGACATTAGTTCGCTGCAGCCAAACAAAAACAGAGAGACAATAGCTCAGTCTCTGGCATTCTTACTGCGGTAGGGGTTGGAAAAGGGGGGGGGTAAAAAGTTGTACCTTTGGAGCTCAGTATAGGTAAAAGTGTACAGGTGTTTTAAATGCCACTACACGGTGAAAAAGTGTCAAATAATATTTTTGAGAAAGTTTAACATCTGCTCCAACGTGCTTCCCTCCTATGGTCACTAATATTTAAAAAAAAAAACGCAGGATATGGTTTTTGTAATGTTCACGCATTTTGCTTTGTAATTGGCTCTTCGCGTTCTTATTGGCTAATGCTGCAATTTCATTGGCTGCGGAATGACAATAAGATGTTCCTGGGGCTCGTCACACCCTGCGTTACTAAAGCTGGCAGTAACTATTGTGCGGCAAATGTTACTTGAAGTTAAAATTAAAACTTTGAATACCAAATTATATTAAAAAAATATTACTTACTTTTTACGCGATCAAAATTTGAGTTTTTGTCTTTGATTACCTCGTGCACAAAACTAACGGCTTTCCTTAGTACATTTCTTAATTAAACCCTTGTCCGCATCTTACCAGAACTAAACAGCAAGGGTAATAAAAACCTATGAATTCGAAAGAGTTCTTTTCAGCTATTAAGGCTACGCTATTTCTTAATACAAATTTAGCTTGTCGGAAGCAGGCTTTTCAGACTTTAAGCAATAAATTTTACATGTGCAAAAAAAAACAACCTAATATAAGAATATTTGCTTTGAATGTCTCGCCAGACTTTTTCAAAGTAATGTTGCAAAATACTATAAAATAAACATCTTCAAGTCAAGAGTAATAAATAAAAACACATTCACAAGCGAGTTTCTTTCTCTCTAATGTGTTTTGTACCTTGTCTACCGTTTTATGTCGTGCAGCTTAAACCAGCATAACCTTTAGAGATCTGAAAAAAGTAGGTCAATCTTACCGCCCTAACTATGGTCAAGACATCCGCCAATTACACATTACATTCTTTCAAACAGAATGCATGACATTACAAATAATTAGACAAATATAATAGTGTAATCAACTAAAACATTGTGTAAATCATTTTGGACGAGTATACATAGTCATTTACAAAATGCTAGAAATGTATATTAACCGGACTCTACTGCCCAATACATTAGGTTCACTTGGCAAGGGGACTTTGCTGTTTAACGTTCTAACAGATCTATATTTTTACCGAATTCTAAACGAATGGACATATTCGTTCGGCCACCATTGTGCTTTCTGTGAATACCTGTGCTAAAAAGCGACCTTAGATATTTTTTTAAACATTATACAATGGGAACATTTTACTTGGAATGCCTGGCAGCATTCCATTCTAGGGAAAATACATTTCCCAGATGGCACCCCAGGCTGTCGACTTGTCGCATTCTATCTTCAGATTGGAGCATATATTGCATTTATATGATACCAATGAAACGCTATAGATTGATTATCGGCCTCTTCAGCAGATGCGAAGGGGTCTCGGATATTTAAAAATTTGAAAGCCTTTTTGTTACACTCATTTCTTAAGTCGTGGATAAGGGAACTGTGTAGTGTACTAATCTAATTTATTTGAAGAATGGTGTGTCTGTCTAGTGCTACAAATTTAAGAAATCTGTACTTTTCAATTTACATAGTGTTTGCCAGCATCCTTTGGCAAAATGATTCTAAATAGCAGATGGCATTACATTTTGAAGTTGATAATCAAGTTTACGCATGTCGTTTTATAACCTGTCTGTCTTTGTTCTAATTTTGATAAAATTTCGGATTTGTGGTTATTTGTTTTGTGCGTCGTACAGTAACCGTCCTGCCGGCCTTGGAACTGCTTAAGTTGCATACATACAACAAAAAAAGTCACTTTATCCTTTGCATTTTTATTTACGCAAGGTTTCTTAATAGCTCCGTCTTTAAATGTTCTTTAATAGTAATTATAGTTAGAGCAAAAATTGCCTCTATCAAATAGTATTTTTTTAAATTATGCCGAATTAGCATAGACCTACGCAGCAGCTATTTGAACCGAAATTCTCTGAGCGCGCCACAGGCAGCCCGGATGCAGGATCAGCGCATTTTTAATCCCGCGGCTTCACCGCCAAACTCTATTGAACCGGACCAAAAGCTTTCAGTGGAAGCGTTTAATCCTCTGGATAAAAAAGAGCAAGCACAGAATATTAAATTCTCGGACTAACAGTTTTATTCTCTACTTATCCTGTCTTATAGCGGCAGTATTCAAGAACAGGAAGCGCTGGTACCGAATGGCCTTTGTCGTTGATTCCTATCACTCTCTAACGCAAAGACAAGTTGTGGAAAAAACAAAACAAAAACGAATGGAGTACACACACAAAGAAAACAAAATTTAGGAGAGCCCAATGGAACAATGCAGAAAACTAAAAGTGCCAAAAACACGAAGGATTAGTGAAAGAACGACATACACCACAGAGTGCTAAAGCAACAAGCCGATGTTTTGGGGTACTCTTAGCGAAGTGTTAGTATAAAAAACAAAAACTCTATTTTTTAATTTTTTTTTTTAGCAGAGAGTTTAAAGCTGTTGCTTTTCGGAAGCTGATATATTAAAGGTTTGTTTACCACACGAGATTTAAATATCAATCGATTCGTTCGGCGCGCTTCCTCCTACGCCCTATTTGACACTTCCGCACATCTGAACTTTCGAGAAATTCAGACATCTTTTGAATATGACGATTGCTAATCCCCTAATCCCCTGAAATGTGTTCGTCCGTCTGTCAGTCTGTACGTTCGGGTATCTGTTCGTGCATTCCCCCCTAAATTCAGCGGGGAAAATGACGCTACCTGATATGACGTCCCGTGGTACGACGACAGATGACCTGACTTCACGTGGCCTATGCACTACTTCAATTTCCCTACTAATTATAGCGGGTAAATTGACGTCACGGGACTCATACACCAATATAGTTTCCCCGCCAGATTTTGCGGGAAAATGATGTCACGTAAGCTAAACAGCAATTCAGTTTTTTCTTCTTCAATTTAGCGGGTAAACTGACTCGTTGTATTGGTCACCTGACTTCAATTTCCCCGCAAAACTTAACGGGGCGATCGAATAAACCATACGTTTGTCTTCACTCCCCCAAAACAACTGATTAAGGTCTTTTAAACAAATTGAATCGATCGCTCGTTGAGTACTGGATTACATATTATATGACTTTAGAGATAAAAGTCGCTGCCAAATCTTCTCTTTTTCTACCGCAGGGTGGTCCCTCCACTCCCGAATGACGCTCACCACGGGGCAGAACACGGGCAGCCCGTGTCGCTCCGCGCGGCTCTACCACCGGGCGTCCAACTCGGCGACGTCGTCCACCACGCTTCTGCTGACGAGACAGAAGCCCACACCTCCCGTCACCAGGTGCTCGTCCAGCCGCAAAGGAAGCACTTTCGCCACGGACGTCTGACAGCCCGCGGCAGCTCTCGACAGTCATCGTTCACGAGCTCTGCCATATCTGTACTTTCATTAAAGGTGTTTCTTGTGCACCTGACGTATAGTTCATTCTCCTCGGTATATTGCACTTTTTTAGCTGTAAATATATCAATAGAGCATTATTTATTTTGTTACTGTATACCTACAACCCTTAATTGAACGCCCAAGCAGAGTGAAAAGAAAAGCAAAAAGAAGTGGGTGGTTATGCGGGGGAAAGGGAAGGGCGGGTCGTTCGGATTTTTTCGGTATTAGGGAATCGGTATTTGATATTTGGTATCTAACTATATTTGGGGATTTGGGCTCGAAACATCTTGTGGGCGTATTTGGAGAGGCATCTTTGCCAGTTACCACGTTTCTGGGTTTGGTTGGGCCGTTGTCTCTCGGCGCCGGCATGTGTCGTGACTACTTTTTTGCGTGGGGTGCGAGCTCGGATGCCGCATGTCGGTCGATGCCATCATCAACTGTCGCCAAGCGTGAGTGCTCTCGGGGCATCCTGGAACACAATTCCACGGCCCACTTATCAGTTCTCTGAGCTTTGGGCACAACCGGATGCCCGCAGTCTGGAAGTTAAATGTAATTGCTTTGCAGGACCAAGAAGGTAATCTGAGCATCATCTTCGAGCACTACAGATCTAAGGAAGCACTTCTCGGTGAGATTGCTTGAAGCATTACTGGGCTACGTTGTGCATGACACTTGAAGTTTTGTTAATTCTTAGTAATAAATAACGAACCTGACCCCATTAAAAATGCTAATAAATCAACATAGTGGAGCCTCGTAGGCAACACTTTCGTAAATGAAGCAAGTGGTTAGCACTATCGAAAATTAAACTCATGAGACGATCGTCTGAAACAGAGCTAACATGTAACCCGAGTGTAGTGAATAGAACGAGTACGATGATGTTGAATAAAACCTGCTAAAGCACTTTCGCTGAATGTGTCCTCCAGCGCATAGCAAAATGACAGAGATAACTGCATTAGTAGAAACGGGTGACACTGCATAAAAGAAGTCAACGTGTATACCAGAATGCGTTTTACCGTAATCTTAATGCCGTGGCAGTCGCAGCGGTGGTGATAGGCGTCTTAGTTCCAAAGGTATCGAGGGTGGGAAGGTCTATTTTGAAGTTTTAACGACGCACTCACTTGATCGAGCGACGTTTTAGAGACCGAATCCTCGTCCACGACGTTTAATCCAATGACACTTTAGCGAAAGTCGGCGCTTGTTAGAACGGGTCTGAACAGGTATACGCTTTCGCAGACTAAACGGCGCGTTCGTTAATCGCAGCACCTACAGCAGTACCTCATGCGATAGTTTACAAGTAACGCAACGTGAAAAAAAGCCTCCGGTAAGCCTGAGCAGTGCAGCAACCGACGTTTTAATAGGGGGCCTAACTTATTCAAGGTCTCTTGGTTTCACTGGATCTCCTGGTGAAACACACGCTGCCGCTTGCTGAGGTTTACCGGATGCTCCTTTTCACCTCCTGCCAGCTTCAAACCCCTTTCTCGTTTCGGTTGAAGTAACTGCGATGTAACTTCGTTACATTTTTTATAACTAACTTAACAAGGTTCAATTGTAAGTATGTAACTGTAACTGTAACTTAATTACATTTCTGCTCAGGTAACCTTAACTGTGACCTAATTACTTTTCATTAGTAACTTTTACATCTCTGCTACGAAGTGACAACACAGCGAAGTGCTCAACGGTAAGTTCAACTTTATATTCTTTCTAAACGTCAGAAAGGAGGAGACATTGAAATATCGGCGTGTAAACAAGTCCGGAAGGTCATCGAGTTAGTTTAAAATGTTTGGCGCATGGTATGTAGTCTTTATAAAACCTAAATCTGCTGAGTGCGGCAGGTCGGCACTTGTACTGATCATTTATGCATTTCAAGACGATGCGTACTCATGTACGTAAATATATCATAAGAAATCTGCGATAGTTCTCTAAATACAGAAGACTTATTGAGTGCGCATTGACATGTAAAGTTTTCCGTTTGCGCTCGTGGGAGACTCAAGACACATAAACCAAATTATTTTTGATTTAAAATTATTAACAAAGGCCAAAATGCATTTTCATCGAATAAGCGTTTTTGCACATAAACAAAATATTTTCTGGTATAAAAAATAGATCAATTAAACAAATAGCTAATAGAGAAGAAACGGGATTTTGGAATGATGCTCAAGTCAGTGATAGTAGAGAAAGTTATTTCTCAAAAAATATATTTAACTTTACGGTTACCTCCACAGTACATCCATAATTTTTATGACACCTGCTCTGAACAAAGTTCACAAAATCTCCTAAGTACTTCGGCCATAACCAGCGTGTGTCACAGCAGAAAGCAAGAGATAACAAGGCAATTGATGCCTTTAACTTTAACGTTCTCTCCAATAAAAACAAAATTCCAATGTAGAACCACATTTTTTACTAACTAGCAAGCAACTGCCACATGGGAATAAATGCACGAACGTCATTTTTGCATATGTTAAAAGTTAATTAGAGAAAGAGTAACTGTCATTTTGCATTCGTGATAAGAAATACGTGTGGACGATGAAAGCACTATTTGAATATAAACAAAAGAAACTTATTCCAGACGCACCAGATGCTAGATTAAAGTAGATTTAACTGTCCATAGCAAGCACGAATACATATGGTGACTGAATCTGATCGTGGTTAACATATTTCAATTCAGTATTAATGTATTGAAGGAGAGAGACTCCCTCTTGGAGAAGTGATCTAGTCAGACAAATCCCTGTTTATTCACCCCTAGCTCGCTGCGAAGCTACAGGTACGTTATTTCTCCGCCTGCGGCACTCTCAAACATATTGAGTTCTGAAACAGAATGGGTTATGTACGTTGACGCTGTCCTATAATGCTGTGCCTTCAAACGTGTTTCTTCGACGTGATCAGAAGAGGAGTGCTCAAATTTAATTAATAACCTAACACTGATTCATTTTAGTTGGTTGCCTGTCCCCACACACAAGGAGAATGCGGGTTTTGTGGATCATCAATATTTCTCTCTATACTTCTCATCAGAAATAAATTTGTATGTATTTATTGAATTTCGAAATAGCGACGCGCGCGTGAGAGTGGTATTCATCACGTGACGCTTTCGACTCTAGTTTTTGTTTCTAGAGCCGTCGATGTGCTTGCTTGAAGGGCTCAAAAAATGTCGGATGTAAACATTTATAAATGGACGAATTGCATCAAAGCGACAATGTTGATGGGCACCAATAAGTGAAAATATCCTATGTGTGCAGGCGAGCTGGTGAATATTAACCAAGTCGGATTAACCTGAGACTGGGGCAGAGAAGAAACATGTTTCTTTTCTATTCTAGTCTCAGGTTCATCCAACATGACCCATAAGTGCACATAATCAGTAAACATTAGCCCGAACAGGCAAGTTGTAATATATTACTTGATAAATTTTAATTCACGCTTCCTAGCCCGATTCCAAGAGTCACTGCGTACAATGGCTCTTGTAAGAGTGACTAGTCGTTTCAATCATGTCGTCACTATCTCGGCAGCGTGTCAATGGTCGGTGCACCGACGATACAAGTGACGACGTAACTGAAGCTGCTACGTCATTCTCCTAAGCGTCATTGAGGGCAAAACGGGCGGCGCATTCTTTGCGCGCAATTTCGAAATCAGGCTAAAAAAAAAAAACCTGAATATTGTTGAAATAATATTTCCGGAACTATTACGTTTTCCCAAATGTTTTATATGGTCTAGTCTCTAAAATTAATTTCCGTTAATACTGAAATTGCGGCACGACCTCTAAAACCAATCATTAACAAGTTATTAACAGATTTTAGTTAATTTATCGCAAGCGAATTTTTTCCTGAATAGTTGGTGCCATTGTTTTTTATTCACCACATCGTATTAGCGTGGTGCACTGAGTAAATGAGCTATTAAGGCACAATATTGGATCATCGTATGAAATATTAAGATCGTGTTCGATTATTCATCATTTTCAATACACGAACCTCAGGTGCTAATATTATATATTCGGAAAAGTTCCATTAAACGCAAGATGCACGTTACCACGTAAGTTAGATAAATTCTATATTAAGAACCAGGTAAACCTAAATAAAATATTTATGACAATTTCCTTATTATAGAACTAGAAGCTCACGCATTTACTTGTAATTTGAATTAAGTTTACGTACAAACGAAAACATGGAAAGCGCTTGAAGAGATTTTAGCTACATGGACTTTGTACAAATATATATATATCTAAATTTGCTCTCTTTAATTTATGAGTGTGATGTCTCATGTGAGAACGAATCACATTTGGTACATTAACTTGTGACAAAAAGTATACAACTCATACCCCTTTCCGTTGTATTTTAAAATTTTATTTCTGATAAAGTTCATACACACATACACACGCGTGCACATGCACAAACACACAAGCACAAGCGTTTATTTTTCGTCTGTGTTGTGATGCACCACCGGGAAGGCTTGTTGCTGTTGGTGGGCACCAATAAGTGCACATAATCAGTAAACAATAGCCTGAATACTCAAGGAACCCTCTACAAACCTGTTTGTAGATTTTTAAAAATTGTTTTTACGTTCATTGTGGAAAGAAGAAGCGTAGTGTCTCTAATATATGTATATAAACGCGTCCGGTCCATATATATGGAATAACGGTGAAAAGGGAAACACCCGAGCCGCATCATCCGTTTATTTATTTTTGTTTATACTTTATTAACGGATGCAACGTATTATCCTTCCAAAATATTCAGATTATGCGGTAGCAGCGCCATCTCGTTTCTACTTCTCCTACTCCCGTCCGCTCTTTCGATCGAAAAACGTGTTTTGGGTTCCGAAGCTCTCACGTAGAGGGCGCCACAGCGCCATGGCTGATAGAATTGCTGGGAAAATCGCTCGTTCCAATCCTGTCATGCAATAAATACTTGGGTAGTAATTCATTACAGTAATTGAATTACTCTAATTTAATTATTTTTGTAACTTGCAATTGTAGATTAATTACTTTCGGCTAAAAGGAATTGTAACTGTAATTTAGTTAGTTTCTAGCGTCAGTAATTGCAAAATTTCAGTCACCATTACAACTACTTTTGCAAGACTGCGCTACCGACGGAACCTCTCTGAAAGCCTCAGAGCTCGCACAGGAGGGCTAGCGCCTCGCACACATAGACACGCACTCACACACACGACAACAAAAATAGCGTCGCGTTGTTTGTTGCTTTGTTGCTTACACTGCGGGCTGAGAGAATCCTCCTTGGAGCCTAGCTCAACGGCACCGTGTGGCGCCGTCTGCGGTGCGAGCAGAAAACAATAGCGTAAACATGCCAAAATATTGAAAGAAACGAAATTGAAGTACAGCTTTCAGCCGAGGTTGAGGATTTTAATTGTCTATGAAGTTATCTTTTTTTCTTTTTTTGCCAGTTCTCTACGTCTTTTTTGAGTACTGTCGCATATTTGTTTATTTGTATTATTTTCAAGTTTATTTCCTGTTGGTTTTACTTCGGATATTATTTGCATAGGCATTTTGGAGACTGACCTCGCACCTGGGACTATTGTCATCATTGATTCGGGAGCCCCAATTCGGTTCTTACATATTTCTGAGCCATTGTAATTTCTACTCAATGTAAATAATTTACAAAAACGTGAAACGTTTGTATGTGAATGTGGTCGTATTAGCGCATGTGGATTGCATTTTTGTATTAACACTTAAAATATTCAGATAAGACTAATTGTCGCATTTTCATTTGCCTGGCTAACAAAAGTGTGTCGACCCAATTTTGTTTTAGCGATCTGGCGTCTTCGAGTATATGAACTAATTTATTATCATTTATTGAAAATATAAGAACGTAGGACTTCATTACCCCAAACTGTCAAGTTCTATAATTAATTGAACAAAATTCACAAAAGGAATGCACAATACGTGACATTTATGTAGCGATGCTTGAGCCTCCTCAAACATTGGGGCAAGGAATGAACAAATAAATACGTTGCATTCTTATACAACTCGTTTAAAGTTATATGGCCCAAGTCGGGTCGCTCTCAGAAATAAGTAATTGTAAAGTAATTGCATTACTTTTTAAAAGTAATTCGTAATTGTAATTAATTACTTTTCACGTAGTAGTAATTATAATTGTAGTTAAACTACTTTTGGAGCAAAGTAATTTAATTGTAATTAAATTACAGTTTGTTTGGAAGTAATTTACCCATGTATGTGTCATACCAACACCTTCTAAAAACGAAGGCATGCACGCATCGTTTTGTTACGTCTGCAACGTCACTGCTCCTAGGCGAAGCGAGGACGGTCAGCAGGAGGTTTTCACCGCCGAGCATCTCGACCAAACTTGTACCCGGTACTAAAGAACAAAAAAAAGAAAGTAATTACATATACAATTACCCAAGGACTAGATTGTGACCATAAATACCGGTTACAATTACGCCTTCCATAGGAAGGCTAAGTGTTCCGTTACCTTTCGCGACCTTGCACTTTGGAACCTTCTGGGATACTAGCGTAAGACACAAAACACAACAACAGTGTTATGAAAGGATGTATTGTTGCCGCCAGTCCCACTTTTTGTGACCCTGAGCAACAGCTGGCTCTCAAATGTCTCGTTGGACATCTTGCCTCGTTTCTAAGTGCGTGCTTCTTGCGAATAATGGAACAGCTTTCTGCTCTTGTGAAAAAGCAAAGCTTCGTTGTTGCAACCCGAGTTTGACGCTGTTATCATGGTAAAGGTATAAAAGTTGTCATAGCGGTAATTAAAACTGAAATAAAATCAAAACTCGTAAATATAAACTTTTTTTCAGCCGGCAAATATCGCCATATGGTGATGCAGAAAAATAACAAGACACGATAATTGCACGTAACAATTCAATTAGAGGTTATGTTTTTTTATATTTATCTTTTATTAGCTCTGAACAGATGTTGAGCCTTGGATGAGACGTTGGTGAATTAGAGGATGGAGCTTTATGAATATATAACCATTAAAAGAATCATGAGCCATTCCACTCTGTGAAGGTGGATGATCATCGAAGCTGTTTAGCCCACTACACAGACGTGACACAGAATTTTGAACGAAGGTACGAACTATCGCTACCCCGAGGAGTCGGAGGAAAGTAGACACGCGCGACGGGACCGCCACCCCGGGAGAGCGGAAGGAAAGGAAACTAGGCACACAAGCACTTGGAACGTCGACAAAGAGAGGGCGGTGCGAGCGTAGACATGGCCGACGCGGGTCGCACAGAGGCAAATCTTTGAGAAACTTTTATGATCTACCTGAGAGTCTGCTTATCTTGAAGATGGTGCCTATTGATAACTATTCTACTGAAAATGCATATCCAAGGGCTGAGACGTATAAGCTTTTGCATAGAATGAAGCGATTTCGCATCAAATTCGGGACCTGAGTTGTTTGTTGACGCACAGGAAAGATCCACGGAACCCTAGCCATAAACAACTTCGCTGTAAAACAGCAGGGGATGCCTCAGAAAACAAAACTAGAATGTCGATTAATAAAACAAGGAAATGTAGACGCACGTATGCCGTGCCTACCGTTTCTTGATGCCGTCCAAAACACATGCAGCACGGATCGGTCGTAGCGCAGCTCAGAGTTCTTTAGCAAGAAATTTAGCTAGGTAGGAAACGGCCGCCTCCCTTCAGATCGATAGTAATTCTAATTTTGTGAAGTACGAGCGATATAAGGGTCTCAACGTCCTTTTTTCGCGTTTGTATGGTGAAAGCAAGCACTTTCATTCTGACGCCGATCATCCAGGAACAACACTCCGTTCACCTCCAAGCTGAGACTACGGTGGAAGATACGTCTTCGTTGGACCAGTCATACGCTTCTCTTTTGCCACGTGATCACGCTACCGCCAATCCCACGCGCAGAGAGTCGGGTCAGGTGATAAGAGGGAGGCGGCTGATTGATCCGACGGGCCCGTATCTCCCACCGCAGTCTCAGCTTAGGGCTGAACGGAGTATAGGAAGCGCGATTGTTACACCGTGGTACCACCATTGCTGAAAGTTGCGAATACGCATTCTACAAACAACGAGTCCTGACATCATTTATTTTTAAATCGTCACAAAAAGCTGGAGCATGAGAAAGGTGACAGGGATGATGGAAAACTGAAGCTTTTAGAATATCAGGTGAAAAGAAGCGCAAAATCAGTAAAACCTTCATATCTGCCAAATATGAGAAGGGTTTTAATATCTTCTGAGCAGCATGCCAGTTATTGTCACACCCTTTTCCGTCATGTTCCGTGTTGAACTTTATTCAACGGAAGACGGAACGTCCCCTGCTGTTGTGACATTATGCAAACTGTCGTAGTCACTATAACCGAAGAAGGCATTGTTGATTGTCTCAGCTTTTGGAAGGCGTGCAATCGACGATCGTTTTGTGTCCTGCTCTCCACGTCTTTGAAAGCAAAGAAAGAGTGAACGGACAAAAGAAAAAGGCGCACACATCCGCCACACGTCAGCTAACTCGCGTGCACTTTGACAGTTTTTTTTTTCGATAGAAGTAAGCAAAGTGATCTCAGGAGTTTGCCCAATATCGTTTGCACACCGAGTCCGGTCTTTTTGTATTGTATGTTTCCCCTTCGTTGATGGCGAACAAGCTGACGGGTTAAAATCAGGAGAGCAATGAGCTCTGACTATACAGCAGCTATACGTTTTGATCAAGGTGAGCTAGGTGAGCTCCTTAGTAGCGGTAGTCTGCCCCTTTAAAGTCTTTCGGTTGCCATGTAGTCGGGTGGCAACCAATCGCGGCGGTGCACCAGTTTCGTCACCGACGCCTTCTCGGAAGGACCCTCTGTCCAAGTTAAGTCACGCATCCACGCACACCGCACCGAAGAGATCGTCTTACTCGATGGCGTCATGCGTTAAAGCACTCCTCTTCGAAGGCGTCGTCCTTCCAGGTGTCTTGGGGCAGGCTGGACGAGATCTTGGCTTAATGTTAGTGTCCGAGGCCCGCTGGGTTGACCTTGCCTGGATATCTCGCTTGGGTTCCAAGAAGGGCAGACATTCGGGCGGTTCGAAACCTCGATGCCACGTCATTTCGGCGCTAAAATATGAGACGACGAGCACCGCCCGTGAGCGAAACATGAGACGACGAACCAAGGCCGCCGACGGCCCATCGCCGCCGCCGTTGCCGATTGCAACAACGTCGACCTTGATGTCGTCCTAGACGTCGTCCTTGAGGTCGTCCTATTGGTCGTCCTAGAGGTCACTTTAGAAATCGTCCTAGAGGCCGTTCTAGATGTCCTCCTCTAGAACGTCGTCCTCGACGTCGTCCTGGAGGTCGTCAAGAGGTCGTCCTTGAGATCGCTTTAGAGGTCATCCTAGTGGTCGTCCTAGGCGTCGTCTTTGACGTCGTCCTCTAGGACGTTATCCTCGACGTCGTCCTAGCAAGTAGATAAACCCGCTATACATGATAAATGAGGAAAACAGCTCAGAAAACGCGGACTACGAAAAAGAAGAAACACAACAGGACAATGCTGTACTCGCAACTGAAGAATTTTAATGGAGGAAACGAACTTTCAGTTGATAGTCAGCGCTTTGTTCGTGCACTTCTTTTACTCGTCCTTTGTCAATTTTTTTTTTGCGCTGTTTCCACTTTTGAAGAGGAAACGAACTCTAAAATCAGCCACTTTTGATACTCGACTGGTGGCGTACAAGACTCTTATCCGACCAACCCTAGAGTATGCAAACATTATTTGGGATCCATTTACACAGGTAGGAATTAATCGCATTCAACGAATACAAAATAAAGCTGTCAGATTTATTTTTAATGCCTATAAGAAGGCGTCCATTTCCGAGCTTACCAAACAGCTTGGGTTTGTCCTCGTTCAAAGACGAAACCGTGTATGCAGACTTCAATTTTTATTTCAATTAATTTAGGGGCAGTATAAAATTAACGTTGACGAATATATCACTTTCTCTACTGGTTACGCCACTCGAGGAAGAACCCCACTTACCATTGCACCTTACCAACCGCGCATCAACAGTTTTAAATTTCCTTTTTTCATCGAACAATTGTAGAATGCAACGGGCTTCCTTACGAAATTGTTAACCAAGACTCTGTATAAGTGCGTTTGTTTCCACTTTGTGTTCTGAATGAGTAACTCTTTGGTACTCTAACGTTTCGTTTTATGCTACTATCCACCCTGCTACGATCCCTGATAGGGATCAGCAGTATTTGTAAAATAAATAAAAATAAATAAATTATAAATAAATTAAATAAATAAATATAGAAACAGAGACAGAAAAAACGCACACAGCATCTTCAAAGATTACACAAGATTGCACACTCGTCAACCGTGAAGCGTGTCGGTAATCTACAATTCTGCCCGTTCAATACGTGACTCATTATCTTCCCTCAGGAAGGACCACTCTTTTGCTGACAGCGCCAATGAAGGTTCACTTACACATGAATGCCCATGGCACGAAATGTGGAAGGCCTCTATAATATCTTCTCGCCCTGTGTGTGCCCAGAGTGGTGACCCTGCCGAAGTCAGGCTGACAGTTGCAATCTCTGCAATGAAATGGCAAAAGCCCCTCTAACCATGGCTCCGAGCGAATACGAATGTTCCCTTAATCTATCATTCAAACATCTTCCTGTTTGTCCCCCACAGCACCTGTTACATGACAAAGGGATCTTATACACCACACATGAAACACAAGTGACAAAATGTTTTCTGTGCGTCTTGGTACACTTTGCCTTCGAAAGACCATCTGCACCCGCACCAACCCCAGAACATTTCAGTCCCATTTTGGGGGGGGCACAGAAAACACTACCGGGATCCCATATCTGCCACCTACTTGTGTAGAGTTTTGGGACACACGGTGGAGGTAGGGGACCACCACCATGCTCTTCTTTTCCCTTAGCGCCTTCGTTTTCTCTAACCCCTTAGCTTTTTTTCAGAAGTGTGCTGGCTACATCCTCCAAGAGTACCAACGAGAGCCCCGACTCCTTCAGTCGACCAATTTGTCTTGCAAAGCTTCGGTCATCTTGTGGGCACATGATTTGTTGAGCGCCGGCCCAAGGCAAAGTGCACCAAAACGCACAGACAACCTTTTGTCACTTGTGTTTCGTGTGAGGTGTATAAGATCCCTTTGTCATATAACAGGTGCTATGTGGGACGAACAGGAAAATGTTTGAATGATAGATTTAGAGAGCATTTGTATTCGCTCGGAGCAACGGTTGAGTAGCTTTGCCAATTCTTTGTAGAGATTGCAAATGTCATCCTGATTTTGGCAAGGTCACCATTTTGTGCACACACAGGGATGGGGTGAGTAGAGAGACCATATATAGAGGCCTTCCACATTTCGTGGCATGGGCATTCGTACGTTAGTGAAATTTCACTGGCACTGTCAGCAAAAGAGTTGTCCTTCCTGAGGGAAGACAATGAGTCACGTAGTGAACGGGTAGAAATGTAGCTTACTGACACGCTTCAGGATTGGCAAGTATGCAATCTTGTGTAACATTTTAAGATACTGTGTGTGTTTGGGTGTCTCTGTTTACTCCATTAAAATTCTTCAGTTGCGAGTACAGCATTGTCCTGTTATGTTTATTCTGCTTCGTAGTCCGCGTATTCTAAGCTGTTTTCCTCATTATGTATAACGTCAACCAACTGGCCCAGGTCACCACCTTATTACAGATGAACCCGCGCTGCGCATAGATGGAGCGGCACTACGCACGCATTAATATTTTCGCCCAACCTACAGAGCAATTATCGGCTTGAGTTGAGCTAGTTGGCACGGTACATACATGGTTAATGATGGGAGTGAAACAGCTTGAACATTAAACGATTACACAGAGACAGGACAAGTTACACACACGAAGTTGCAATGATGGTGGGGAAACAGCTTAAACATTAAACGATTACACAGAGACAGAAGGTTGAATGATTACACAGAGACGAAGCTATCATTCAATTTCGAAGTGGCGCGCTGCATTCGCGCTGACGTCGATGATTGCGTCGTAAACATTCACAAAATAAAGTGTTTACTCAAAATTTGCGTCGTCATATGCACAGTGAGCAGCGTTGTGAGTCTCATGACGAATGCTATCGCAATTCATATAGACCACAAGCAAAAGTGGTTTCTGCAGTCAATCATTTTTCTCTTAGAATGAAAACGAAAATTTAACGCATTACATCAATTCCTTACGTAAATAAGCAAGGAAATTACTTTACAATTACTTTAAAAATATCCAATTATTCCCATTACAAAAGTGATGGTAAATGTAAGGGATTACAAGTAATTTCGTTACATGTAACGGATTAGGTACAAGCCTGTCTGCGACGATGCTGGCGAAGCACTCCAAATAGCCAAGAGCAAAACGTCGTGTTTATTTTTGTGAGTGTTTTTATGTGCTGTCATCCCCGTGGCGTTCTGTCTGAGCGTAAAAGATGGAAGTGTGTTATAGGTTGTACCAACTCAATCTGATAAAACATATGTTAAATTGCTAGCAGTGTGTCATACGTGAAACGTTCAAGCATCACCAACGTTTAGTCATACACTGAGTTTGCAGACGGCAGACGCCAACGTCCATGGCGCTCTTCATCAGACAGTTTAACGCGTACCATGTGCACACTTGAGAGTCGTTCCTAGAATGAAGCGATGCTACCACTAATCGGGCAGATAAACCTGGCGATCTTCTAGAGCCTTCCATACTCTCGAGCACCTCTCCCCCAGTCCGCACAGGTGTTCGAGCTCCTCCTCGCCTACCCCTCTGGTCACATGACCTACCGTTAGCCGATCAGCGTCAAGCACCTCACTCCTCCTCTTCTACCCGTCAACCAATCAGTGTCGAGCCTTCGCGGCCACGGTTTTGTCTGAGCTTCACGAAATGTGGAACACCCAGTCAAAGAATGTTTCACGTTAAAAAAGAAAATTAGGCGGCGCGATGACGCAACTTTATCAAACGGCATGCAAGCGGCTCGCAAGCGATGCAAAGCTAGACATTATTTACGCAATCGGGCAACGTAGAAAGCCCTTGGAAATGCGGAGACAAGAGGCCTGCGTATTCACTGCATCCGTCGGCGTCAAGTATCTCTAGCTGTCGTGCGTGAATGATGAGGATCAATGCCTTATAAGCATTGTGTGCCATAGTGTCGGGGGAATTATGCTGGAGAGTCGAAGGTCCGCATACATTCTTCTCCGCAACCGACAAGCAAAAGCGCATCCAATGTATTAAGGCGATTCCGGCGAAAAAAGTTCAGGTTACGAGCTCTTCAAAGCTATGTTGGTTTGGCAGCATTTTTTTTAAATCTTTGTACTCTTGCATTTGCGGATATCATTGTTGCCGGAAGGAGGATAGTATAGTACAACTCCGCTATTTTCTGTAGTCTCAAGGAGGAATAGTAAGTATTTTTTTTTCTAGACGAGTTACCACTTCCAGTAGCGTTTTGAAACATTTTGTCAGTTTTAGCATGCGAGAAACCTGCGCGGAGCATTTTGCGTTGAGATCCTAGTTTTTGCATTAGACATCACCGACTATGACATAGCAGCTCTGTCGTACAAGACTCATATTCTGCTGACCTACGTAGCTGATACGTCGCCTCTGTGACTGTGGAAGACACTTAAGCGTGAATACTGCAGAGAACATTTGGTTTTGGCAGAATATACTTCCTCACGATGCACGAGTTCATCATCCGACAGACGCTTGAAATCGAGGGACAGTGCACCTTCCAACGCAACTGGTCGTTAGTGTGGTGATGCACGCTAAACGTCTTGTGAACAAGCTAATGTCGCCCCAGAACATCACTACGTTCTTGCGGTTACGTGATCAAGGAAACGTTGTCAGAGGCCTGACACTAACTACGCTGCTAGAGTTCAAAGAGTTAAACACTTATGCAAGCGACCACACACCTCAAGCAGTGCTTAAACTCATCATCACCTTGTCGACAAACATACTTGTTAATAATACCTGCAGAATGCACTAACGTCCATTCTGCACGTTAGTGCAGAATGCGAGGTCTGCTTCAGCCAAATAGGGACTGTCTGTGTTCGCAAAATATTATCGTTGTTTAAAATAAAATTTAAAAAAAGAAAACTGTGAATTACGACATCTCTGAAGACCGACATACTAAAACCGGAGTCGGAGGTAAAGCGGAACTTGTCTCATGAAACAAATATACGTTTTCTCACGCTCATTTATTACATGATGGCCTTTTGTCACGTAGTCGATGAAACATATTTCGTGCCGCATTTTCTCGTTTAACTCTCTTAAAACTACCTTAAGAAAAAATGAACCCTTGAGTAGCGCACCGTCACTTAATTTTGCCGATTTTATTAAATACGAAAGTAGCTGTTCACCTGCGGTAAAAAATTAAAAAAAACACGTTTTGCTACGTTTTTTGTTATTGTTTAGGAAGTCATTTGGATGGCTCTATGCATAAAATACTATTTCACATATTTTCTCATTGCGTGCTAAGCATGGACGCCAAAAATATGTTCTGAATCAAAATGTTTGTGATTGCAGACCAGCGCTTTGGCTTTATAAAGGAGATAAAAATTTAAAAAAATATTGTGGATAAGGGCGTAGTCGCTCATATTTACCATGGTCGTTTTCAGTCGTCGTAACTTAATGGTAAACCCTAAAACTCAGAGTTTTATATGGACGCCTATTTATAAAATTTGTGATTCGATTAATTGCGCCGTTGTCACTCACGGGTAAGTGACACACGTACAATATTTTCAATCGAAGCTACAGACCGCCCCGCCGGCACGTCGGCATAGCAAAGCCCTGCTCGCAACCGACTGTCGCTTTTTCGCTCGCTGGCCTGGCTACAGTGACGTCACGGAGCGGGCGCGCAGGCCTTATCTTCTAAAAGGTGTTGGTCATACACCTCCACTATTCCTTTATACCTTAATTTTGTACTATTTTCAGGGCACTGTAGGCGTTCGATTTTATTTACAATTTATAAGATCACCCTTCTTTGTAGGTTTTTTTATCGTATGGTTGATATCGTTGGTAGTTAAGGCTGGCCAGCTTACCGCATTTATGCCTACACTACTTGAAATTCTTCCGTGCGAGACCAACGTCTTCATCCGAACATATTGTCCGATTTTGTGATTTAGATCTTCCTAACTATTTTCTAATTGATTTTATTTTGCTTAATTTTTTTTTTACAGTTGTTGTTATGATTATATTACTCCTTCGCGAGTCCGGCCGTGGTTTTATCATATGGATGAATATATCTCAACGAAGCCAACACACTGCACGGTTGAATATTACGCATCTAAAACCAGACAATGAGAAAGGAAGTAAACATAGCTTTATATATTTCACTCGACCACTAAAAAGCTTGTATGAAAACAAACAAAAACAAAAATTCCACAAGATGGCGTTTTCGTCAGAGAAGGCCAGGAGCTGTTTCTTGAGCTAATGGAAAAATCAAAAGTAGCTCCCCTCATCAAGGGTTTTCAAGCTCGTAGGAGTCATTACGTCGAGCGTCGTTTCATTGACATATCATCTCGTCGACACTGCGCCGTTTCATCGACAGTTCGCTTCGTTGAAAGGTTCCCACGTTCGCTTCATCGACACACCTTGCGACCTTTCGTCGAAAGCGTCCTTCCGCGCCCATCGCCTCGGTCGGCGGCACCCGCGCTTGCCGAACCCTTGGCGGTTCCTATGAAGCCTGGTAGAATCTCGGACTTTAGATTATAATAGTTTCCCCATAGCGAAGCAAAAGGTTGTCGCACGTAGCGTGGTCCATTTGGAAACCTATAGAATTAGGGCTCACGAACTTGTTTTTTCGCTCTATCGAAACCACGTGGGTGAGTACGTTTTTACTTCCTGCATATTTCCAGTAAACAAACTGAAACCAGTAATTTCATACAATCACAATCACTAAGCACAAAAATATTTGTTGTCGACGAAACGTCGCAGAAGCATGTCTCCACGAAACGTTGCGGAGTCGGTGAAACTTGTGTCCTCAAAAAGTGTGTCCATAAAAAGTTTTTCACGAAATGTGTTTCCGTAAAACGTGTTTGGACTAAATGATACGTACCCTTTCAAATATTTCAAGGAACCGCGGCTGCTGCAAGCATAATTTGCATGCGGTTAACCTGTGCTCCCGACAGCATTTTTTTTTTTTTTGCATATTCGCAGTTGTTTGGGTTTTGGAAATACCAGTGACACAATAGTTACACCTTGGAAATATTGTAGCGCCACTCAACATCGGTTATGTACAGCCTACTGCGCGACACTTTATATAAAGGGGAATTTTCTTCGCCTGGAGCCCAACATTATGGGAAGAAAAATCAGCTTCCCCATTGTGTGAGTCAAGGCAGCGTTTCGCAGCAGGTGCTCCGCATGGTTTCCTACGCCATGGTTAGTTGAATTTAGTTATAAAATATGCAGGTTATGGCAAAATTGTTGTTCAGATCGTCATTTATTGCACCCAAACGTCACACGTGACCACCGGAAGAAAGCGATTCGGTTGTCGTTCCGAGAGGATCCGGCAAATCCGCAAAACGGCATCGGCGGAGTTGAAGTAATCAAGGTTTTCGAGTACTTCGACTCTCTGTTTCTCACAAATTGCCTGTGCATCACTTTCGCGGCTAGTATTTTACGTATAAAACACCCATTTTTCTTATAATAGCGCGAGAACGACGACCACATATGGCAAATTCCCACATAAGATTTCGGGGTTCAATTATCTTTTCAACGCTTTGCACTACAGTTTGACGAAGTAGATACTCAACTTAAAACTTTACGCTAAATAGTAAGATGTGTTGCACCTTGGACATTGAGGAAACATTTTTTTGTCGTGCATTTGCAAATCGGAAACGTTGTCGGTGCGTATACGACTAGCGTTTTAGATCGTACTTGTCTCATGAGTGAGGTAATCCTCACTCGCAATTTAACTGGCTTTGACACGACACCGAGTTTCGAACTCAGTTTGCAGGAAATCGGTGCAGCGTGTCAGGCCCGTTACCGCCACGACGTTTCTTGAGGATATACAAAGGTTCCAAGGTTTTTATTGGCTCAAACTTCCGTACGATCAAGTGAATGAGGCAATCAAAAGGCTGAAGCCCGTACAGGATATGCTGTTTGCCTCCTGGCTATACGTTAACAGGTGAAATGAGATGAGAAGAGGAAAAAACTATATACAGGGGTGAGATATTTAGAAATGTAATGAAAGTTTTGCGGAGAGCCACCCACGCAAACGCTCGCGCAAATGAAGTGCATGGATGCCAGAGCGCGCACACTGACTCTATAGTGACTAAAAGGACAAGAAGCGCTGGGCGTCTCTTTCGGATGTTCAAACTCCAGCACCTGCTAGTTTCCTTCCGTCTTCCACTCGTGTGCTCGAAGCTCAGGAGACGCTCAGCTGTCATCGAAGGTAGGAAAAGCTTGTGTTGGAGGCGTGACTGCCCAAAAACCACCCGGCTTTTATTGCGTCCGCGATTAAATATAGACACGAACAGAAACAAAACGCAAAAAGAAGACACTGAGCTGTGAGAAGCCCAGATGCCACACGATCGAAACCGCACAAATCGCTATACATGCTCGAGGTACCACTAGAAGCCCGCTCCCGCGCACATCAGTGCGCACATCGAGCTAGACAGCGATGGCTGCCATGATGGAACCTTAGTGAATCGCGACGTCATGCCTATCCTCTCCCGTTTTTGTTACCTTTACCTTCCTTGCTGAAGATTCCCTGTCCCTTCCTTCAAAGCGAAGAGCAAGCGAAACCATGTGCTTTCCCTTCCATTTACCTCCCTCTTTTTATTTCCTCTCATTTCCCTTTCGTCATGTCGCTTAGATTTCTCTTTCTTTTTTTGCTGTTCTCAGATTGTAGGAAAGAGAAAACAGAGAGTATCCTCTGCGTTTTATCAAATGCAAAAGTACGGCGGCTTTATAGCGGTGTTACGGTCATAATGCGATTCATGACTATCAATTACCGGATATACTAAACCCCATAAAGGTGAGCTTTGCTGACTGCGTTAATTGCGGTTTTGTTGTCTCAGCAATTTCAAATATGGCGCTGCCCAACCTTTTTATGTTATGGATTGCTGTCGTCTGCGTCTCGAACTGTATGAGTTCTGTTTTATACAGAAAGGCTTCAGATACTGCTTACAAACTTCTGCTATTGAGAAAGAAACCGATTTTAATAAGACAAATTAAAACATTAAAATAAACTAAAAGCCTAAAGTTTTTATATTACTGAAGGTTAAAACAGTAAGCAACGTTATTGCCCATGTATCAATCAAGCATTTGCGCGCACATAAATTCACGGTCGTCCGCAGAAACCATAAAGCAAGGATTCCTATAATTACAAAGAAAAAAACGAAGTTCCAGTAAGGCTTTTAACAAAGAGAGAGAGAGAGAGAGAGAGAGAGACACAAGGCGAAGTACCGGGGACAGTGAAAAACAGATTTGGCACGTCACTCCGGCTTCAATTTTTCAAGACAAGGACTTTTCTTTTTACTATTTTTTTTTCTTTGTATCTTTGTATATCACTTTTGGCTTCACTCATGAGGACGGAATTGCGAGTGGTCTGTTTTATTTTCCGCGTCCCAGCTTGCATTTTTTTATTACGTACTCCGCGGCAAGCAGCGAGCTTACTCTAGAACGGACAGCAAGAATAGAAGCCGGAAAACACGTTCCCACAGAAACGAATCGAATGAAATCCCGGACGGAAAAAAAAAAGAACCAGCACGAAAAATGAGGCGGAAAGGACAACAAATGGCTCGAGCATCTTTCAGGGCACTCGGAGCGAGGGGAACAATGCTCCATCTCATTCAGCGTCTGACAAGCGGAAGAGCCCCGGGATTCCTCCAGATTTGGGCAGTCAGTAACCGTGTCACAGGAGAATAAAAGGCTGGACCTCTTCGTTCATCTCGTGGGATGGTACTTAAAATTTACCCGGCCTCGAGAGCTACGCCGGCCTCTAAAGAAAAAGTGTTTTAGGTGTTTCATTTCAGGTAAGCTAAAAGTGCGGTGGAAAACGTTGCACTCCTGGTGGGGCCACACTTGACTTATGCAATACAATGTGGTTCTAGATTAATCGAAGCATGCAGCCAAACGTAAAAAAACAAAAACTAAAGGATTAGAAAGCAAAACTAAGAGTCTCGTGTACAGCTCAACGTGTCTTGTCGTAAACAAATATAGCGCCAGTAAGGACATTATTTTGTGAATTCAATATTCATTCATTTCATTCATTCATTTACAATATACTGCAGGCCATTGCAGGTTCATGCAGGGTGAGTCAATGACAATAAAAAAATACAATTTCCTCGGCGTGGTGCGGAAAAAGAAAGTTGATGCTAAATAGTACCTCCTTCGCAAAAACACAGAACGTTTGAGAAGCGATGCAATTGGTACAAACAAATATCGAATTTGCAGGTGCATTAGCAACGAGATTGTGCAAGTACAAAATAAGTCCGCTTGGATGCCCATGGGAGTGCAGCGAGCAAAGCCGTCACGTGCGCGCCACCGGATAAGCAGGGTGTCAAGACGCGTGACACACCAAAAGCGGGCAAGTAAACCGCACAAACACAGTCGGACACCGACACCTAGGGTTTCCCGCGGCCCTCCAAGTCTCCGGGGACCTCGCTCCTCCATTAGCACTGATTATTCGGGCAGGCAGACAGAGACGCCTGAGACACAGCAGCAAACAAACACAAAGTGGAAACGAATCAGCCCGGCTAAGTCGTCTCCTACAACAGGATCGGAATGGATTAGCGCAGACGCGCTGGATTAAGGCGCCAAATGTCGGGGAACACGCTGTCCCGGCGCGTCTCAATCCCACCCTCTCGCGCAATCCCAACGCTCTGTGCCAAGTTTTTGTGTGCTGTTTCTGCACCACTTTGAGGACTAATATATGGGACATGACGCTGTCTATAAACGAGGATGGTTGTTCAAGATTACTTCTTTGAGGACGGTCTGTCGTATTCTTCTTGGCGATATATCTTTCCTGAGGCAGTGACGTCAGAGATATTAGGACAGCGTGTAGAATGTATATGGGTTAGCTAGGAAAGCTTCTTGTCAGCGAACTTATCAACGAACGCAAGCTTTACCGCAAACTTCGGTGTCGATGGCGATGGGAACGTCTTGATGACGAAGGAATAAAAGCGCGCACCCGAGCAGACTTTTCACGTAACGGGTTACTTGTACCTAGTTGCTTTTTTCTGTAACGAAGTAGCGTGTTAGTTACTTTTCGAGGGGGAACGATTAACGTTTTTATTTTGCTACTTTTTGGTGGAGTAGGGAGAAACGGTATTTAGCTTTTTCGGGAAGGGAACGTGTACTGGGTGTGATCAGAAAGTTACGAGACTGATTCTGTAGCGTAAAAAAAGAGAGCAGCACACTGATGCACGCACAGCAGCCGAAGGAAGGGACCTGTCTCGTTATGTCAAAGGGCGTCGCTCTGTGAACATTTGGAGCTGCGCTACACGAGTTCTTGTGACCACGTGCGAGGGCACAATGGTGATTTCACCCTATACTGGAAACCAGAGCGAGTGCGAACATCAGTTCTGCGTCAAACTCGGCAAATATGAAACAGGGACTTTTGAAATGATTCAGCAGGCTTGCGTCAAAAAACATTGGATTTTGCAAAAGGTTTTAAGTTTTATGCTTCAGGAACGGAAGAACATCGCTGGAAGACGAAGAGCAGTATAGGGCGACCTAATCCGATCTTTCCTTGACTTCAGCGATGTTCAGCCATTCTTGAGGCGTGAGTGCCACTCAAAACACCTCACAAACCTCGCTGCTTTTTGACATCAGTATTTTAAATATTTCTAGAGGTCTCTGTTTCAGATTTGCCGAGTTTGACGTAAAATTGATGTTAGCTCTCGCTTTGGTTTACAGTCTATGGAGAGATTGCCATAATGCTTGTGCAAGTGGCCAAATAAACTTCTGTAGTGCAGTTCCAAATGTTCACAGAGCGATGCCCTTTGGCATAACGACGCAGGAAGGTCCCTGCCTTCGATTTCTGTGCGGGCATGACTATGCTGCCTTCTCTTTTACGCTACAAGTTCAGTCTCGGAACGTTTTGATTGTACCTCGTACAACATGAACTACACGACCTGGTTTTTGCGGCGGTTCGCGCGTGACTTTCACCGCGAAAAAGCACCGGATGGTAAATAAAAAACACGTGCGCAAGGTATTAATGTTAGGCATAGTTATCGCTCGACATATTCATTTCAATCTACACCAGTGACTGGTGTCCTTCTCCCGTGCCTGATGTGATATGTGGTAAGGTAACGCGTTGCTTTTGAGGATCGCTAACACGTAACGTATTTAGCTACTTTTTGAGCGAGTAACGAGTAAAAGTATTTAGTTTACGATAATAATCTCTGCAGAAAGGGAACAAGGGGGACAAAGGACGAACACAAATCTCCAAACACAGCTAGGATTATCGTCATTATTGTCCAGCTCGCTTGCACCTTCGCATTAATTGCATTATCATCGTATTTAGCTGCTTTTTTGGGTGACGTCCACGTGTCTGGAAATAGTGACAAATTAAGGGTGTGAACTGCGCTATTAATGGCGTGGCGTGGCCGAGTGGGCTAGCGCACACTAGCTCGGAGCACGTGGAGCGAAAGCTCGCGCGGCAGAGCCCAGGCACCCTGGATTCAATCCCCACCCCTGCCCGTTTCGATCTGGATGAGCATCGTACCGGCGTGCGGTCGTGTATCACTACTGCGTGATGCACGTTAAAGACTCCAGGCTAGCGGTTGTACTGCACTTGCTAAGTTTCTCATCTACAGCTGGGAGACTCGTCGCCCGTTGAGGCAGACCAAGTTCTAGGCTGTATAAACATACACACAAGCCAATCTTTTCTGCCGTCGAAAGATGTCTATATTGACTCGACAGCCAACAGAGGGTGGCAGATGTAGACATATTGCCGAGAAAAAAGAAAACGACAGAAGATCTTTCTTTGTGGTTTTGTGCTTATTAAATGTGCTTAAAAATTGAAAGTAACAGAAACGTGCACTACACCGAAAAAGCCCGCGCCGTATTTGACCCAAAACATTGCCGGCTATGGATCAAGTGTTTCGGCTCCGTCGCTCCCACCTGCTGTCATCTTTCGGTTGTGGAGTCAGCTCCATCCATATTTCCTCCTTTGCGTCTTCTATACCCCTCCCCCTGCTCAAAGCAGCCAGCCAGAACTATATAGCCAAGGTGAATTCCTATTTATTTTTGGTTCCTGACCGTCTCTTTTTCTTTATCTCTCTCCCTTAGACTTTTCAGTCACCTAGGCCAAATTATTTTAATGTACCTTGTGGGATCTTTCCACCTTATCCTACGCCCGATTCTAACAAGCCACGCTCCAGTCGTACCCAAGGAAGTCGCGCATCACAGAAAGTTCATTCAAGCACTTTATCAACTCACATGCCGTCACCCCAAGTCCTGTGCCCCTGCAGATGCAGCAGCAGCTTGTCTGCTCCCTCAATGAGGACTCCCCTAACAAAGACTCTAACCGCAGACCTTCAAATCAAGACTCACCTTGAAGAATCCCGCTGAACACTCCCAGTGAAACGACCCCCGCTGACTTAAATAACCAGCACGACCCCTTTGTTTCCCGCCCCTCATGCTCCAATCGAGGATTTCATGCCCATGTAAGGCCATGGGACATGGGCGAGCGCCACGGTGTTTGTCTAACGAGAAATCTCGGCTCGCTACTGTAACGCGAAGCTCAGCGGATGTTCGCCGCCAGGGCTTTGGGCAAGCAGCCGTCGGCAACCACGGTGATCTTTACGTGGCGGTGCTCAAAGAGTCACAGACTGGTGTTCCCACCGCTGGAGAATGTGGACTTCGGCACCGAGCATGTGGAGGCCAAGGCAAAGGGTCTCCACAACCTTAATGATTGGTGTCAGCGTAAAATGAAGTATGAAAAGAGGAATTGAGGCTGGACTTAAACTGAACGAGAACCGCTAAAAAGAAAGGCTTATCTCAAGCTGCACGATAGAAAATTTAACGAGAACCACCTTATTTCAAGGTGCACGGTTAGAACAGTAGATATTAGCCATTTTTAAGCAGCCCATCGAAACAGAGATGAACCCATATTATTATTTTAGAGCGCAGCTCTTAGGCGCCCTTTTCCTGCGTCAGCAGCTGTCGGCGTAACCACGCGTAGCATTAGAGAGTTTTAGCAGATCGTTTTTTCGCCCCGATGACGATACCTCCTCTCCTCCGGCGGCCTTGGGCGTGCACCGTATCGTTATCGGGGCGAAAAAACGATCTACTAAAACTCTATTATGGGACGTTTCCCATATTGACGTCACACGTGACGTCACGTGTGACGTTACGAGGGGGACGAGGTGGAAGAGGAGGAAATTTTCCCGCTAAATTTAGCGGAAAACATTTTCTGTTAGATTTATTGGAAAATTTTTCCCGCTAACTTTTGCGGAAAAAATTCCCCGCTAAATTTATCGGAAAAATTCCGCCTAAATTTAGCGGGAATAATTCCCCGCTAAATTTAGCGGAAAAATTTTCCCAACTACTTTTCTCGGAAAAATTTCCCGCTTATTTCAGCGGAAAAAATTCCCGCTAAAATTAGAGGGCAAATTTCCCCGCTACATTTAACGGAAAAATTTCCTGCTTAAATTGGCGGGAAAATTTCCCGCTACTTTTAGCGGAAAACTCCCGCTAATTTTAGCGGAAAATTTGCGGCTAAAATTAGCGGGAAATTTTCCTCGCTACATTTTGCGAGAAAAAGATTTCTGCTAAATTCAGCGGAAAATTTTCCCGCAAATTTTAGCGCGAAATTTTTTCCGCTAAATATAGCAAAAACTTTTCCCCGCTGCGGAAAACTTTTTTTGCTAAAAATTCTCCGCTAAATTTAGAACAAAATTCCCCCGCTAAGTTTAGCGGAAAAAATTCCACGCTAAGTTTAGCGGAACAGTTTCCCCGCTAAATTTAGCGGGGAATTTATATTTGCTCTATTTAGCGGAAACATTTCCCCTCTAAGCTTGGCGGGGAATTTTTCGCGCTGAATTTAGCGGGAAATGTAGCGAAAATTTCCCCCTAAATGGGAGGGAGAACAGGAGAGGAGGAAGGTAGGGGAGGAGGGGCATACCCTCCCTCCGTACCCTCCCCTCTTCCTCCTCAAGAGCTGCGCTCTAATTCGGCATTACAGGGAGGAATAAGAAAAAAAGGCAATACAGGGAGTTGTAAACGTCTTACATTTTTTTAATAGATTGTCTTTGGTAACTTTGTATCCAGGATTACATGTAGCATCTTACTTTTTTTAACGGTAACAAACAGCACGGGGACACGGGCAGAGTAGAAGACATAAGACAAACACGGCGTTACCGATGTAGAAGAAATAAACTGCATCAATAGTGACAGATGGGCCAGTTGGTACATGACTTATTTTGACAAAAATGCGCCGCAAGACAAGGACGGAGTAAGTGAGACAACACGAAGCAGAGACAAACACGGTGTTACCGTTAAAATGATCTACCGGCAAGCACATTCGTTGACGCTACCAGCGTAATACCTTGTAATTCCTTGTAAACATACTTTTCTTTTAAATATTACGGTGAACGCATGGCCTGTACACTAGACTACCTAATGTGTAAAAGACGTCAATTTGTGTGTCAATGGGAACACTTTATTGACCAAATTCAAGTTTCGTGTTTCTGTTCTTCTGGTGAGCGGACGAGGTACCAAACAACAAAGCTTTTTTATGTTATCTATTATTTCCTCGGATTACGTGCGTTCTAAGCAAAATCACTTAAACGAAAGCAAAAAAGAAAAAGGCTCATATTTGTGAGGGATTTAGCCTTTTCCCAGCAGAAGAAAACAACCATCGAACTGTGTGTTTTCTTTTTAAATCCGAATTCCCCAGGACGCTCCCAGCTTTCGGAACATGCGGGGAAGTTTGATTTTTAATCTCTCCCCAATTTTCTAGCCGTGAGGAAGAAAGGAAGAAATTACGGGAGCAAAAAGTCGGCCGGTGGGACCTCGTTCATCCCACGTAATCCCCGATGGAGCTACAGAATGGGCTGGTCACGTGGCCGCACCACTGTTGATTGCAGGGACAACGCCGCGGAAGCCGGCACGGATGTACGACGGATTACAGGACAGAGACGTACGTAGTGCGCTGTTCCGCTCCAATCCTCGATTCCCAGTGGACGAGGGGGGTCAAGGCGGTTTTAAATTACGGGGGAGGGGGAGTTAAGCCGGAACCGGTGCCCTGGCGCTCGAAGGAGGATCCATCTAAAGTGTGCATGTACACAGAAGCCGGCGCCGTAGCTCCACGGGCGCCTGTCAACAAAACAATTAGTGAACTTCAAATTTTTTCTTAAAGCGCGTATATTTTTTATTTCTTTTTGGTTTTGGTCGTGTTTTGATTGAGTGCTAACAAATCTCTCGTAAGGGGCTGACGAAAATGAGAGGTATTTATTTTGAATAAGGAGTCGAATTTCGCATCTAGTGAGTCACTGGCGGATTATATTTCCCACGGCCGTACAAAAAAAAGGCCGCAGCAGATAGTAAAGTTGGGCAGAAGTGCAGGTATTTTTTTTCATTCGTGCGTGCCGTCATTGCGTGCTACAATGGGCGTATACACAGCTGCGATATAGCCGGCCCAGTAGAGTTTCTGGCTTACAAATAAATTTCCATACCTTAATCAGGCCAAATGGTTAATCAGGGCCAACAAGAAAACAAAAAAAGGCAAGTGTCTTTTCCTTTTCTCTTACCATCATTACCTGTAAGCGGAATAAACTATTATTAACATTACTTTTTTGTTTTTGTTTTTTTATAAAATATCTGCTGGGTGTCGAAATTTAATTTCAAATTCGGACTTGTGGATTGTGAAAGCCAGCAGTACGCTGCCTGTCCCGACAAAACCTCAAGTGTTGTTATGCTTATGAGAGTGTCTGTGGTAGTGCGGCGCGTATATGGGAGGAGTGGCTGCAGGGCGAAGATGTGATTTGTTGACATTGTGTAGAAACATTCTATCAGTATTATTTAAATCTATGACAACGCCACAGAGAGTCAACACTATGGACGGGACATCGGACATGATGAGAGAAGTTCGGAATAATTCCCGAGGCAATAAGACGGATCAAACCTTCATCACGTTAGAAAGCCAACACGCAATGCCCAACAAAGAACGAGTCACAACAATAACTTCTGGAAGTGTCACCACTTTTGTAAACCAAGATTCACTACGGGCTGCCCTCCCCCGTTATTTCCGGCCCATTTCTCTCAACAAACTGCAAGGCAAAATAATACAAAGGGGGGAAAAATAAAGCGAAATTAAAGCTGCCCTAGAGTGCGCCCCAAAAGACAGCCGCGCGAACAAGTGCGCTCGCGCCGAACAGCCATAAAGGTTGTCCGCGGCGGGTGGGCCGCCCTAATAGAAAGCCGTTCGCTACGGCCAGTGTGGAGGGCCCTTTTTAAAAACGGATGCCGCAGGACCGGAACGTGATTGTCCTCCCGGGAGCGACAATGGGTTCGTCCCTGACCCCCTAATGTCCCCCCTGGACGAGAGGGACCGCCGAACGCTTTCGGGGTTATTAGAATCCCCGAGAACAAAAGCCTGCCAGAAGACCGAGACAGATGGTCGGAAGTTCCCGGACCTTTCCACGCTGAAACTACACGGGCGTCACCCTGTACATAGTTCCGCGCAAACAAGCGGCGGCGGCGAGAAGTCGGAATGGTCTCTGATGGCTCGGGAAACAGATTGACCGAATTAGTCAGCTTCAAGCGCGAGCAAGAGCAAACACACACGTATGCCGCATGAAGTGATCTGGCTATTGCGTACCCAAGGAAACAAGGGAAAACATAGGTCAGACATGTTGTTAGTATGTGAGTGTATGTATTCAGGCAGGGAATTTATGCAAATTTATTATCTATACTGAAAGCCCAGGTTTGAGAGCTCATGCGCCCGGAATAGTATTTTATTCAGAAGTCTTCACACACCCGCATTCTAATTCTGATTCTGGACCTCGGGTAGCTTCGTTGAAACTCGCCAAAACTCACCGTAAGATTTGTACTCAACGTTTTTTTTTAGTTTTTGGTATTATGACAGTCGTTATGCTAATATATATATATTGAAAATAAGACCACGGTTTTGAATGTATATAAAATAACTCAAATTATATATATATATATATATATATATATATATATATATATATATATATATATATATATATATATATATATATATATATATACAGGGTGTTTTTTTAAGCTTAACAGAATTTTTAAAAACAAACCATGAAAGCTATAGGTTAATGTCGGTCTGCGCAGGTGAGTTATATGGCCAGGGGGACATAATATAGGAGGCTAATCGTAACGATCAGTCGGCTAATTAGTTAAAATTCGTTAATGAACTTTTTAATTATTGAAAATAGACATATAGTTCCAATTAGAAACTTGCTCAGCGTCATCGAAAACCACTAAATCAGTCATTTTTATAACGACTTTGAATGCGTGAGAAGCGTAGTAGTGCACTAAAGTTACCGCTCGTGGAGCAGGTACAAGGCTGGGGCTAGATAAGAGACGGAAAAATTGCGCGGGCGCCTTATCTCAACCGCTAGCTTTGTACGTGCTCCACGAGTGCTAACTTTAGTGCACTACTACGCTTCTCACGCGTTCAAATTCGTTATGAAAATTACTGATTTAGTGGTTTTCGTTGACGCTGAGCAAGTTTCTAATTGGAACTATATGTCTATTTTCATTAATTAAAAAGTTCATTAACGAATTTTAACTAATTAGCCGACTGATCGTTACGATTAGCCTCCTATAATATGTCCCCCTGGCCGTATAACTCACCTGTGCAGACCGCATTATTCTAGCTTTCATGGTTTTTTTAAAAGTTCTGTTAAGATTAAAAAAACACCCTGTATATATATATATATATATATATATATATATATATATATATATATATATATATATATACAGGGTGTTTCACGAAAGGTGGACAAATTCGATATTGCGAAAACTACGCGTCGCAACAAAAAAAGGCTTGTGTCTTTTTGGTCCTGGGCCAGGGGCCTATTTAGGAAAATTATTAAAGTCCGAGATAATTAAATTGTTAATTATTTTCGCGTAATTAACTTTTTAATATTGTGTTTAAGGGCATAGTTTCAATTAGACAATTGCTCAGCGTCATCGAAAAACACTAAATCAACAAATTGCAGAACGATAGAAGGCACGCGAAGCATTTACGGCTTTCTGAAAAACCGTACAAATTCGACGGGTTTTTAAGTTTCGGTTTGTTATCGGAGCGCATCTCCGCCCCGGCAGCACCGCGCCCCGTGGAGAGATAGTGCAACCAACCTCTGCTGCGCTGTCATCGCGCGACGCAGCAGAGGCTGGTTGCACTATCTCTCCACGGGGCGCGGTGCTGCCGGGGCGGAGATGCGCTCCGATAACAAACCGAAACTTAAAACCCGTCGAATTTGTACGGTTTTCAGAAAGCCGTAAAATGCTTCGCGTGCCTTCTATCGTTCTGCAATTTGTTGATTTAGTGTTTTTCGATGATGCTGAGCAATTTTCTAATTGAAACCATGCCCTTAAACACAATATTAAAAAGTTAATTACGCAAAAATAATTAACAATATAATTATCTCGGACTCTAATAATTTTCCTAAATAGGTCCCTGGCCCAGGACCAAAACGACACAAGCCTTGTTTTGGTGCGACGCGTAGTTTTCGCAATATCAAATTTGTCCACCTTTCGTGAAACACCCTGTATATAAATACTCGTATTTTCCGGGGAATGCCAATCTGGGCAGCCTCGCGCCTGGTTGCCAACTATATTAATATAAAGGTCCAACGCTTTCTACATTGTTTTAGCTTAATGGCACACCGCCGCGACATGTCGCCGAATATTTTAACTTATCTAAATTCCCCGCCAAGTACTACACTGATGGTTTCTCAATAAAACATGAGTTATTTGGCAAGCGTATTCTTAACAAACATTTTAAGTTGAGCAATTTTAAGCCCTCTTACCTTGTTTTTGTTTTTACCACTCGAATATGGCAAATATGTACCGGAAAGTATGAACAAGTGTAGTAATCACGCCCTGTGATTGATATTGTTATTAAATCAATCATTCTTAGACTATTTTTATATCTATCATGTGCACATGAACAATTCTAAGATTCAAAAATAATTCAGGCGTTCCCCAAAGTGTAAAGTGCAGCCAGGCACATTCTTTCCGTCAAGGCACCAAAAGAGATGCCAACGTAGTCACGGGTGATCCCTTTTCGACGCTTCCTTTATGTAAGCGTTTCGCGCCTCGAAGTGGGTAATATGGCGCTTCTTTTTCTTTGCAAACACAGTGAAATGCACGAGGGGGGGGGGAGGAAGGCTGTCGCCTATACTTTGTTTCAGCTTGGGTCCAGACGCAGGCGATGCTACAAGCGCGAGCTCCGGGCTTTCAGCGTCCCTGCCAAGCACGCGCGCTCGTGCAATGCAAGCACTGTTCAGGGCCACGCGCTCCTGCTCGTAGCATCGGCTGCGTCTATACCCAAGCTGAAACGAAGTATAGTATAGTACGGCATGCCGAGGCCTTTTATGGCGGCCCCCCAGACGCTGTATTCCTGTGACGGTTGTGTGAATAAACTTGATATTTATTGGATTTGATTTCATTTGACTGAATCTGCAGCTGCACCAAGGACGCGTGACGACTGCAGTTTCCGTAACCTCCCTGGTATTTGCGGACTCCATACCTAGAAACCTCCATGCTCGTTTTCTTCCGCGATACTTTTTGGCGACAAAATACCGAACCCTCCGGCAGACGCTTCCTTGAGCAGCTTACGGGCGCAGGAAGTCTGAGCACAGAGTCCTCAGCGTGGACAGCGGAAGCCGACGCCTTCGCTTCTGACGCAGGTCAGCCCCATCAAGCGCCTTTCCAGCGCCCTGTTAATTACTGGAGCGCTTCTGCAGGCCTTCGGAGTGCTCTTGTTGATGAGCCGGGCCATTAGAAGAGATGAGTTATGAAGGCGCTGTTTTATGCATAAGCTCGCGTTTCGCGCCCTCCTGCAATTAGTGGCTCGCCCAGTGCGTCGCCCGGAGAGCGAAGGGACGAGGGCAGCGAAAGCTGTGGTTGGGCTTGTGCCCTCAAAACTTCGACTGCCGCGGTTTGCGAAGTCCTTATCGTCTCCCACCAGAGCACCGAATTCGTCGGCTTATGCTATCCACCTGTGGTAGGAGGAGCGCATACCTGGAGGGACAGCTAAGGAATGCAGTCATGGCTTCCTTAGTTGTCCGTGTGTTGCTTGTGTGCGAGATTGGATAGACAACTTTCATCATACTCACCTTGCAACGACAAACGTCATTTTCATATTGAACGAATACGCTTCGAAAGCGCAACGTTACCGGGACTTTTGCCTTTTTGTCCGTGAATTAAGCGCCGCCTCGTCCAGTCAAACGTAGAGAGCAGTATGCTGTAAACCTTGTGTGTTTGGTCCGTATGTATGCGTTTGTCGATCTTCTATAGGGTTCGCTAGCGCTTTGACTTCAAGTGGAACGAAGTATAGTAACATTAACTCCCACAACTAACGATGTTTTCTATATATTTACCATACGGCACTATTAGTCGATAAATATTTGGCCCACAGCTTCACTAAAAAGTTTAGATTACGTATAGGTGCCATAATACGAGGTTTGCTCGGAATAAGTAATTATTTATTATTGTCGTAGAGATATTTAAGTCTGCTCATCTCACATCCCTTATAAAAAAATTATTTATAAGGATGAAACTTAGTGCCCGCTCCGGTCGTCAAGACAACGCGCCACTTGATCTTGGGAGACTATTGGGGAGTTACTCGTGGTCTGTACCAGCGTGTCATCTCAAGACGGATGATGTTGTCCCCCCGAGATTTGGCAGACACTTACATAGACTCTCAAACTTGCTAAGATCTTTACTTTTATTTTATGGCGGGGGCAAAGGGGGGGGGGGGGTCACTGCGCGCGGATTGATTAGAGAAAGTGCAACACTGAATTATGGAGAAGGACCACTCATGAGCTCTCTTTTAAAGGATAATTTTTATATTAGCTAGTTAATATTATAAAGTATAGCTGCCAGCCTGCTTTGCTGAGTGATTTCTTTGACTAACAAGGCTCACGTAAAATGAGAAAAGGTAGGGTGCCTCTACAGGAAGGCACACTATAGTAAAAGGTGGCGATGATGTTGCTTCGCCCTCACCTTCTTTTCACACTAAAGCAACTTCCTTTCGTTTCTTACAACTACACCTCCATACCCTCCGACTCCTTCCAGCTGTCGCACGCACTCACACCTACCCAAACACCGATGTAGACGCACACGCATGGACATGCTGAAGCCTGGCTCAGACATTTTGTGATCGATTGCGATCGACCGCGTTACGATGGCTTGTGACCGCTAAAGTCACTGGATGGAAATTAGTGACCACTTACGACGAGAGAAAACCAGTTCACTGGCGCCATCTATCAGCTGCCCCAGAAACACTTCCTATCTGGGTATAAATAGACTGAAGGTTTTGCAGTATTCGCGATATCAAATCTACGCCCTATCTATTAGCAATGGAAGCTTGTAAAACTATTAGAATAATTGCAAGCCCACGGTAAAGGATTGACTGGTAACAAAATTTAGGAAATATATACGCAGATCGGACGTGTTCCAAGGCTACCCGGTAGGGGGCGATAATGTTTTCTCTCGTCGTGGGTGCTTACAAGCGCTCTGTCTGTCTACGTTCCCTGCTGTCCTTCTTCTTGTTCGCGCTGTTTTCATTTCGTCAATATGCATAACCAACTCCCCCAAGCCTTCACCCAACTGCTTAGAAGCCGTTGCGACGCTGTCGATTACACCCAAACGCAAATGTTTGAACGATACATGCACAAACGTAGACACGCACGCACGCAAGGAAGCACACAAACACCCATCTGTTCTTGATTAATTTTTTATTTATGCATACCACACCACTCCTTAAGTGCACGTGGCCTAATACTTCCACTTCATTTTTAGTTGATTCCTGATCATCAGTCAACAGTTTATATTCGATATATTGGTCAATCAGTGTATATATTCCCACGGTTGATGTAATTTGTGGATATGCAAAATTGTGCGAGGTTGACTGGTCGAAATTGGCCGCTGTTACCTCTTCTGGACAGAGAGATAACATTGCGAACGTTAACTCGTTTAGGAGAACGTAAACGTACATTATCTTTTCTTCGGAGAAATATATGTATCTGTGGAGCAGACATTCGCTATTTTGATAAACTTGCCCAAAGAATACGCCGTTTTAAAAACATTTTAGCTATAAAAACTAGAAGATTGGTAAACAGCGCGCAAAAGTCGAAGAGAGAAATTAAACAACTGACTAAAAATGGGTTGTTTTCCCGTTTTAGTAGACAAACTCGGCCGCATTGCCACTTTGATAAAAATAAATGCGCGGTTCTTGGTGTCGAATATTTGAGCAAGTAATCAGACGAACGGACACATGATTTATAAAAAATAATAATAAGAAGAAACAAATGAAAATATAAAAACTCTCCTGACATCCCTAACGGCATTGTGATGAGTCTTACGAGCAAAATACACTCAGAATCCGTTTCTTCCCGTGGTAAACGACTCACAACTTAAAAAGCCAAAAGTCAAATAAGACAAGAAAAATGCAAATTTCACGGAGAAATACGAAACGTAGTGAATCCGGTTTTTTTTTTAAACTCTTTTTCTTCGAGATCTTAGATTATGTCGTAAAACAAAACATGCGTTGAAAGAAAATTTGATATAAATTAAAGTTGGTTTAAAACAAGAGGATGTTCGAGAAATAAATAAAGTGGGATCCGAAAAAGAAAATGGCGGAGTTCCTATTTTTAAAGTAAAATGTCGTGTAAATAAAGAGGAAACACGCTCTGCAACACGTTACAAATTGATTTCAAATCTCCCCACCCGCCGCAACTTTTGTTTTTCTCGGTGCGTTTCTTTCTGTCTTTTTCCTGTCTTCCTCTTCTTAGCTGACACTCTCTCCGCCTCCCTTATCTCCTTCCCGTTTTAACTCTGCCATCTAGTTAGGTCGTTTCGGCAGCAGCAGACACAACCCTGAAGAAGAGCACTTCCATCGCGCCCTAAGAAAAAACAAACCTAAAATTAAACAAAACAAAACAAACAAACTGTCTAAGGTAAAAAGGAAGGGTTCTCGGAGGTACGAGCCCTTTTCCCGTCGTCCCGGCAGCGGTGGCAACTGCCGCTACTGCTGGTATGCAAATGCCGCTTCCAGCTTGCTGCTTTCACCTACATCGTTCCTTAAAACGCGACTACTTCCAGAGTGCCGGTAGTGAACATCAGAGTGCAGACACCGAAAAACAAGCTAGTTCACTTTACGGAAGTGCGCGGAGAGAAGGTTACAGCAACTGCCTTTTTGTTGTTCCCTTCCTTCCCCCTTTTTTTTTTTCGGGAGACTCATTCCCTCCCCTTCATTTTCTAAGACGCCACTGAACGAGAAGCAACGAGAAAGACGCAACGGCCGTGTTTTTGTGAAAGTGTTCTTTTTTTAATACACACAGAAGTAAAAAGGACATGTTTGAAAAACGAGCTCCTCACTGAAAAAGGGAAGTCAAAGAAACTGGCACTGGCAAGTAGTGTTTTCTAGATTGAAGATGATAGCGTATGTAGGAATTTGTTTTCAGACATACAGGTACACGCTTTCGGCATTTTCGCGTAAGAACCTTTCTGGAGCCCGAGTGATCCTGGATTCGAAATGGCAGAAATGATGAACATGGTGTCGGTCTGCTGTTCTTAACAATCCTATTGATTTTTATTAGCTGCAATGTGTGGCTTTTAATCGTACTAAAATGACGGGACGCACCTAAACAAGTGAAACCCGGCAGTCAACCATTTCGGGCACGCTTTCCGTCTCACGGTTAGCTTGGCCGCGTGAGTTGACCTTTAGAACGTGCTACCGGATCGGAAAAATTGTATGTATTTACCCCTTTTTGAACCACAAAGTTGCCAATTTGTTCCCTTCTATTTTATGCACTTCGGTTTCTTTTTATTCTCCATCCAGTCTCAAGTGGCTGCATTTTCTTTTTTTAATATACACCAGCTTGCCTGCATTATTAGTGGTTTATTGAGACGCTGAAATCGGCCTCTTTTTTTATTATTTGGCACAAAAAAAATATTACATAGATAACAGAAGACGCTTTGTTTAATAATCTAGCCTTGCTCGAGAAGCATTGAGGTAATTCGAAAGTTACTGTTACGTTCTTTTATTTGTATTTGTAGGCGCAAAGAAGTAAAGTACTAATTAAGAGGTGGCCGATTATAGAGAAGACACTTTGTACGACTGCACAGTAGGCATTGTAGCTGCATGATGAACTACGGTGCAATAGCCCGCTCTCTATTGAATTCGGCTTTAGAACTGTGCAGCATTCTCCATCGCAAGCCGCCAGCTGCGGAGTCAAATTCCTATACACCCGTTCACGTGAAGCATGCGCCACCTGCGCGGTGAGTCGCACTCCAGTGCGATGACGCCTTACCAGATGCGCTGTCTTCCCTACGTGGCGCGGGCTACTCTCTCTCCGCCGCTGTTGTCTTTGCAATTCACTTTGTTACGACTACAATCACACACCTACCAAGTGCTGGAATTATAGACCACGTATGACAGCCACCGCGAAAATGACGCTTTGTTATTTTAGCAGTAGATATTGACTTGTTGCGTGTTAAGCGCATCAAATTCTAATGAAAATGCGTGTCGACTGACAAAAGCTTGTTTTGAAGTCGGGGCCACAACAGGCGTCGACGTAAATCTTTTCCACCTCGGGAACCTCACCTAAAAATTATTAAAAAAAGTCATTAATGTATGATCTCTTCCGTACGGTGGTTAAACTCAAGACTGGTGGCAACTCTTAACATCCGTTTGCTCTATTAACTGCCAGCTCCCTGGTTAGCTCATTTGGTAGGGCGCTCCACTAATCTTGAGGAAGTCACTGGATTTAATCACGGACCAGGCTGATTTTAGATGCGGAGCATCTCTTGCTCGGGTCTATGTCCCGCGGCGTCGGCGTCGTAGTCCGCACCCACACAACGCATGCGCAACTCTCCTCCTTCCCTCTCTCCCACAGCTGCGCGTTACTCTCTCCGCTCTCTCTCTCTACCAGCTGCGTGCACTGCGCGCGCCTTCACTTCTACTCACACCGCGCGCGCACGCGCAACAAGATCTCCTCCTCTAGTCTCCTCTCCTTCAAGTGTGAAAAAAAAAATAAACGGCGAGCGGCGAGCGTTCCACGTCTCTTTGCCGCGAGCCGCGACGAAGGCTCGCGTAGGGGTACCGCTATACATAATGGAATAAAACAGCGCAAGGATACAAAAAGGAAGAGACTAACCAGACAGGACAGAGCGCTGACTCGCAACTAAAGCTTCTTTACTCAACGAAAAAGAGAAGGACAAAGATAAAGAAAAGATATACAAAAAAATACAGAGAAAGAAGACGAAAAATACACATTATTTTACGCAATCGCACGCGCACCTTTCACCCATGGTAGCTGACTACGGCACGCGCTGGACCCTCATTGTCAACTTCAGGAATTCCAGCTCCTTGCCTGACAACGCCACTGATGCTGCGCTGATACAGTTATTTCCTCTGCTCTGGATGTGGAAGGCCTCCAGCACCTCGCGTGTCACTTTGTCCCTGTGTCGTCCCAAGATGGCGGTGGCACTAAAAAATGGCTCGCACAGGCACTCTTTGCAGTGAACCGATAGGTGGCCTCCCACTGTCGCTCCGAGGGAGTACCTGTGTTCACGGAGCCTTTCATTCAGGCACCGTCCAGTTTGTCCCACGTAGGTGCGGCCGCACGAGAGGGGGACACTGTATACCACTCCCGTGACACATAGGACGAACGGCCTGACGTGCTTCTTGCTACACTTGTTCCTGGCGATTCCTTCTGCCTTCGCCTGAACTCTGGGGCAGATCTGGCTCATTTTTTGTGGTGCGGAGAAAACCACCGGGATTCCATATCGGTTTCCAACATTTTTAAATTGTGAGAAATCCTGTGTAAGTACGGGATAACTACAGGGCGCTTGCGTTCCACATCCCGTTGTGTAGGGTACCGCTGGGTACCGCTAGGGCAGTCGGTGGCGCCATCTCTCGACGTCAGCTTGCAACTGACTCTTTCCTCGGAACCAACACGATGGTGTTGGTTCCCCTCGAGAAGATGGTGTAATTTTATTTTCACCGGCTACCAGCCGCCTGGAGGCCGCGAGCTGCGCGGTACTTCTGGTGGAAGCCAATTTATTCTTACGTAGATAGATATTTTTCACTTTGAGGACTTCCCCTAGATATCATTGCATCAAATCATTTAAGCTCCGCTATTTTTACGCACCACTTGTCTAGTGGCAACCATGACAGACGACGACGAACATTTTGGGGCGCACATTCAATGTCTTTCGTTTCCTTTTTTATTTTTTTATTGTGGTGCTAATTTGCTATTTATTTTTAAACGTTACACCGTCACGGCAGTTGGTGCTGCAAAGATAGTTTCTACTAGTAAAAACGGGTGCCTATTTATTTAGGCAGACTCACTGTATTGCAATTCGTTCTCACTAAAAACCAAACACCGACATTGTTTCTTGTTTTTTTTTTGTAATATGTTTTGGAATGAATTTCCTCAAACTCCGCTGCCCGAAATGACTTGGCGAAGCTGTTCTTCACTTGGGGTTGTTGGTATAACATCACCGCGCGCTTATTCATGTTAAGCTCCACTAAATAATGACGGCGCGTGTGTATATATATATATATAGATGTGTGTGTGTGTGTGTGTGTGTGTGTGTGTGTGTGTGTGTGTGTGTGTGTGTGTGTGTGTGTGTGTGTGTGTGTGTGTGTGTGTGTGTGTGGTGGTGCGTGCGTGTGCGTGCGTGCGTGCGTGCGTGTGTGTGTGGTGCGTGCGTGCGTGCGTGCGCGCGCGCGTGCGTGCGTGCGTGCGTGCGTGCGTGCGTGCGTGCGTGCGTGCGTGCGTGTGTGCGTGTGTGCGTGCGTGTGTGTGTGCGTGTGTGTGTGTGTGTGTGTGTGTGTGTGTGTGTGTGTGTGTGTGTGTGTGTGTGTGTGTGTGTGTGTGTGTGTGTGTGTGTGTGTGTGTGTGTGTGTGTGTGTGTGTGTGTGTGTGTGTGTGTGTGTGTGTGTGTGTGTGTGTGTGTGTGTGTGTGTGTGTGTGTGTGTGTGTGTGTGTGTGTGTGTGTGTGTGTGTGTGTGTGTGTGTGTGTGTGTGTGTGTGTGTGTGTGTGTGTGTGTGTGTGTGTGTGTGTGTGTGTGTGTGTGTGTGTGTGTGTGTGTGTGTGTGTGTGTGTGTGTGTGTGTGTGTGTGTGTGTGTGTGTGTGTGTGTGTGTGTGTGTGTGTGTGTGTGTGTGTGTGTGTGTGTGTGTGTGTGTGTGTGTGTGTGTGTGTGTGTGTGTGTGTGTGTGTGTGTGTGTGTGTGTGTGTGTGTGTGTGTGTGTGTGTGTGTGTGTGTGTGTGTGTGTGTGTGTGTGTGTGTGTGTGTGTGTGTGTGTGTGTGTGTGTGTGTGTGTGTGTGTGTGATAGTAAATGCACTTCGAAGCTTTTAGTGCAGTTTCATATATTGGTCGATGTCTCGGCCTGAGTCAGAGCCTTCATCAGGACTGGTTACAGAAATATTCTTCGAGACCCCCGTGTCCGGTCACGTGACCAGACACGGGGGTCTCGAAGAAGAATTTTTTGTAACAAGTCCTGATGAAGGCCTGACTCAGGCCGAAACGTCGACCAATATATAAAACTCCAGTAAAAGCTTCGAAGTGCATTTGTTCTCTGACACACTTTTCGTCGTCCTATGAAACAGCCTTTTCTTTATATATATTTGTATTGAAATAAAAGAGGGGCCTGACGTCTGTCGACGTCAGGCATCTTTCTTATTTATATATATTGTTTTAGAGCGCAGCTTTAGGCGCCCGTTTCCTGCTTGAGCGGCGTCGCCGTCGCCGTCGGCGTAACCGCGCGGTGCATGATGGGTAAATTTCCCCGCTAAATTTAGCGGGAAATTTTCCCCGCTAAATCTAGCGGAAAATTTTCTCCGCTAAATCTAGCGGGAAATTTTCCCCGCTAAATCTAGCGGAAAATTTCCCCGCTAAATTTAGCGGAAAATTTTCCCCGCTAAATCTAGCGGAAATTTTCCCTGCTAAATCTAGCGGAAAATTTTCCCCGCTAAATCTAGCGGAAAATTTTCTCCGCTAAATCTAGCGGAAAATTTTCCCCGCTAAATTTAGCGGAAATTTTTCCCCGCTAAATCTAGCGGAAAATTTTTCCCGCTAAATCTAGCGGGGAATTTTCTCCGCTAAATCTAGCGGAAAACTTTCCCCGCTAAATTTAGCGGAAAATTTTCCCGCTAGATTTAGCGGGAAAACTCCCCCCCCTCCTTGAGGTCACGTGACCCCCAGGCCACGTGACCCCCCCCTCCTCCCCGAGGTCACGTGACCCTCCCCCCCCCGTGCCTTCCCTCCTCCTCAAGAGCTGCGCTCTAATTCGGCGTTACAGGGAGTTGTAAACGGCTTTCATTTTTTTTTAATTTTTCTTTTCTTTCTTCTAGTTTCTATTTAACAATTTATATTTTTAAGTTATTGTGTTTACCTTTGACTTTAATTGCGTCATTTCTGAGTGTATTCTCCGCGTATTTAGCGTTATTGTGTCTTGCCTTGATTGTTCTTGCAAACTAATACAACCTTCTTTTTTTTTTGGGGGTGGGGGGGCACTTTACTCTTTTCTTTTGTGTGACTTTTTTCGCCATTAAATATGATTTTTAAAATTTTATTCATCCCACGGTTGCCTTGTCTGCCATCTTACTTTTGCCCATATATCAACGGAAGCATTTGTAAGCCTTCAGCACTTTAATACATACATATATATATATATATAGATGAGGCAGAGTAGTTTGAGAACAATGGACCGGAAAATGTAATAAGTCAGAGATCCGAAACTGTCATAATACATACAATAAACTCCTAGCATAGCAACTCCGCAAGTACGGATCTCTGACTTATATATATATTGTTACCTAGAAGAAGAGAAAGAGCGCGCCAGAAAAATGGCTAGGACACGCGACAGCTCGAGCTGAGCCCGGCAGTTCGAAATAAAAGCCGACTACGAGAGACTGACTCCTGGACTACTCCTGCAACAATAACACCGTAACAATATATATATATATACATATATATATATATATATATATATATATATATATATATATATATATATGTGTGAAACGTACGCGGTCCACTGCTCATTACCTCAAAACACACTCGAGAGCTGTTGCATTTCAGTAAGTGCCCCTTCCTTGCTGCGAACGACGCCACGTGAAGAGCAAGCAATCCCAAATCCCAATGCCCGGAGAGAAAAAGAAAAAGGGGCACCGCCCTGATTACCAATTAGGCGGCAATTGTACTCCATGAGCGATTTCTCTGACAAACAGAGCTTACGACACCCGGCACGTAACCGTAATAAAAAGGAAAAAATACACAAACAGATTCACCGCGTCCGTAATGAGGTCAGCAGCAACGCAACAGAAAGTTCGTTCACTGGCGTTCCTTTTAAGGGAATGGAATTAGCTAATCGGCGGTAATTGAGGTCAAAGATCGTGCCAGTTGAAAAATGGGAGAAGTTGCCGCCCGCAGAGGGACTCACGTACCGTGAACGAAAGTCTGACGCGGCGGGAGCGGCTTGGGTGGGCGCAAAGGTCGATCGCTCTGACCCGCCCGGGTCACGAAATGTTGGAAAGAGCCACAGGTCAGGCGCGGGAGAAGACAAAATACGTTTTTGAAGCGTGACCGCAGGCGCTTCGTGCATGCGCGAAAGCCGTGCGCTTGTTGATTCGTGCGCTTGTTGAGCCGTGCGCTTGTTGATTCGTCCTGACGAGTGGAAGGAGCTGGGCCAATAATCTAATAAGCTGCGTATCTGCCACACGTTGATGCGGCGTGTCATATCGTTCAGCCACGAAAGAGGCATTGTTTGTTGGGCTCAAGTAGACCACGCGTTTCTTTGTTAACTCCATGGGACCGACGTCATGGTTGTTCTCGCCGTCTATCGCCAGCAGCCTCGTTGAAGAGGATGGTTATGTTTCGGGCAAATAATATGAATAACGTGGAACCTGATCTTACTTATTCATATTTTGCTCGCAATGCCCTACATCATCTATTGCCCCTTCCTATTTACTCGCCTCTAGCACAAACAAAAATGACGCTATCTGTGTTCAGGATTTAGGGCTATCCGTATAAATAGGGAAATAAAAAAAACATTAAATAATAAAAGTCGGAAGATGAGGGAGGAATGTATGACATAACCCAAGTTAACATATTGAGGATAAGTATGAAACTTTCAAGCAACTGGTCAACAGTACGTGCCCTTTAGAAACGAGTATTTGGCTCAGCTTTAGGGCCATTCGAGTATTCAATGAAAGTCCATTAATCACCTCAAATTCTAAAACAAAACTGCTTCAGAGCAGGAGAGAACATAAAATACAGAAACAGGCGTACAGGGAGCTTTCGAAGCAAAAAGTCATAACTGGTGTTGAGGCCGAAGAGCAGCAGCACGACTACACCCGCCAGCGACAAAAGCGAAAATGGGAGCATGAAGGCTGCGCTTGTAACGGACACCTCGGCAATGTTTGTTCCCGGGGTAAGAAGCAGCGGGCCGTCGGTCGCCTCGTTTCATTCTGGGCACGACCGCGGAAACCAACTCAGAGCAATCCACTAACAACGCTGACACGCCGAACCGCAGACAGTAGGGAGAAAAAAAAAGCGATAAAAAAAGAAAAAAAGTACGGTAAAAAAAAAGAAAAGAAAAAAAGAGCCAAAGAAGCGGGATCTGATCCGAGCTTCGCAAATGTGCGCCAAACAACAAGCAACCTCGATCTCCCTAATTAGCTTTAGGCCGGGATCTGCCGTGTAGATCGCGTCGCGGGCACAGCGCTGCTCCGTCTGATGCCAGCCGTGCGTAAACTTCTCCGTGATAGCACGAATCGAGGCAGGCAATTCGAGCGGTCTCAACTACAAGTTCTGACCTCGGAATCCCCGCCATTAGAGCCAATGCTCCCTCCGCTCGGCGCCCGCCCGTGTTCTGCGAATCCACTTACTAGAACCTGAACCGTTTTTTAGACGCGCGTTCCACCGGACTTTTTTAACCACTGTGGTGGCGCTGCTGTCTGTACTGCGCATGCGCGGACGCTTCACTCCTCCCGAATTCGGTTTCTGCGCAGGCGCAGTGCCTACACCCGTTATAGACGAAACGGGCTCCTTGTCAGCACTGTGTTGGTGTATGGGTTCATGGGAGTACCGGTATAGCTCTCTATACCGTTCGGTGGTGGCTCCATATAAAGCGATATTTTTACGCGGTATATACAGCGAAGGTGATAATACGAAAATCTCAGTTCTTTTTTTCCCCCTTTTATTCTAAATCTATACTGACACTTTGCGTGAACGGCGTTTGGATTCAGCCCACGACTGCGATTGTAGCGAGTGGGAGATTGCAAAACGTATTCGCCGCTGTTTTTCTTTTTATTATTATTTTGGCTATCCGACTGGGTTTCGCGATTCCTGTTGATTTCGAGAGTATGGCCCGGGAACGCCCGCTAATTTATAATGGTGCTAATTAAGCGCAATGGGTGATGATAAACGGGCCCGGAATGGGACCTTCGCTAATTCACGTGTTGCCGCCAGGCCAGCGTGTCCGTGTTAGCATTACCGACTGATAGTCCGATTGCGGAGTGAAGCGGGCCTGCCAGTTGGCCTGGTTACGGCGACGTGCCGTTGAATAGAAACTGGTGACGAGTTTTGTATTCGAGCATCATTTTATTAAGTCAGTTTTTTCGTGATTATATGCATAAAATAGATCGTCCTTAATTGGTATATAATACAATATTTCGTAAGCAGAATTCTTTTATCGACAAAAGCTGAGCACTGATTTCTGATGTGTCTATTGTTAATATCTTACCTTTTTAACTCAAGAAATGCCTCTAAGCTATTAAAAACGATACCGCCCTTAAATCTTGAAGAGAATGAGACAGTGGCGAATAAAGCTCGGTGAAACGTTTCAAGTCTGGCACACCCTTCGTCAGTCTTAGCACTAATAACTTCGTTCTCCTACATATAACTTCTAACCTGCAACTGCAACTGCCGAGCATGTCGAAATATATAACGTGATGGGGTTATGTTAAATAGAACTGCATTCATCCAGTCATGTCGGCAACCCTACTGTGCTCAGGAATATGCAGACATCAAAAACAAGGAGGCGTGTCAGGAAGGGTGCGTCGTCACAAGGCGGCAGACTATTGCGGTTTTAAAGGGTGATGAAACTCCTTACAAGGGAGGACTTGGGAGAGTTGACCACTTGTGAGGACGCGAATTTCAGAACTTCCACGATGCTGCTTCCCAATTACACAGGTAAGTGCAAAAAGGCACTTACCTGTCAGAGGTCGTTATCTACGTAAGAAAGGGCCGGCGACCATATAGCTACCATCATTGCCAAGCTCGGTAAATTTTACCGCGCCAGGTTCAATAAGGAATGCATGCAGCGAACCTACACTATACCCCAGCTTTCCGCCAGGTGCATCATAGTGGTACTTACTACCTCCAACAATACTATTCACCTAGAAGACAAATAACCGCGACCCTTTAGGGCTAACAATTTCTCTGCAAAGCGAGCGTCTGAGGTTAACACCAATGTTTGGAATCGTAGATTCCTCGTGTAAATAGCCACCTACTAGGGAACTGTAAATGCCTTGATGCAACACGAAAGTATGTACTTCAAAAACGCGGTGACCTTCAAGTTGGATTGGGTCTTCCCTTCAAACAAGGCAAAAACTGTCCCGCACGCTTCTATATTTCATTCACAAAGCTGCCTTGGAAGTGCACATATAATTCCCTCGAGCCCAGGTCTCGACGCCACCAACTACCCCCCCCCCCCCATTCCTCTTCCCCTTAAAGCAGTAGAAAAGATTGTTTTCTGCTACTAGTACTTGTGTAAATAGTTCTGTTGATGCTTTGTTGGTTGAACAGACATACAATTCACTTGAATATGTTCCTTGACAACACATATGTTTGGCGCGTGATCCTTTGGTGTACTATAACCAAAAATAACATTATCAAAACGCATGTACTAGTTCTGAATACACAACATATCTGAGCCAAAACTAGCCCTGTCTGAGCCTTACTATTTAAATACTGAAACTCGATAAAGCAGGGCCAATATAACGTGCGATTGTTTCTGAAGTAGAACTTTAGTGAATACTGTACACGTATATTGAGCACGATGACACTGCAGCGAGAAGTAAATAATATTCTTACTTCCTATCAAAGCTTCTCTCTTTACTTGGGAGTCTGTGCACAGCGGAATTTCTCTCGCCCAGGTACGCCAGATACTCCAGATGCGGCTTATAAACAGACTACTTTGCTCTCCCACGCTGAACACGCTCTCCACATGCAGGCCTCTGTTCTGTTTCCCGAGAAGAGAGAAGCGCAGCTTGTTTTCCACAGCCCCTTTTCCGGAGCCGCTTCAAGGCCTCGAGTCGAAGCGCAGAAGACTCTGAAGCAGAGATCCCCTTTTATGTCGACCACATCTCAAGCTCCCCAGTAGTTCCTCGAAAGAAGAAGCTCTTCGCGCGTTTGGGATCGATTGTCACGCTGACGTGGCGCACCAAGGAACGAGCAGCAGACCAATCGTTCGCATCGAATGAAAAAGCAAAGATCAAAACAGTAGCAGAAACTAAAAAGAACATAAACAAAACCACAACGAAGTCGGAGTGCGTACGAGCTCCCGATCTCTGGACAGTGACTGCAGAAAGCATCGGGAGGCTATAGTGCTGCTGCTTTACTGGGAATCCTTTGTCTGCCGTTTCCTCCTCCAGGAGTTGATGCTTCTTGGAGGCCTCCTCGCTTCCTGTAACGTCGTCGCCTTCCGCTTCGCTGGGTGGCCACTCATCTCGCTGGACTCCTCCTGCTTTGTTGTCCAGCCTTGTTCGAAAGTGTGCGCTCCGCTTCTTATTTCTTCTTCTTTGGGACCCCTCTTTTCTTTCTGCTGCGAGTCGTGTGTGATGGCGTTTCAGGGTTGCCTTTGCCTCCTCTTGGATTCTGGCCAAGTTAATGGCCAAGTTGCCTTCCAGAATCCGGAAACTGTGGCGGATGTGTCGATCATTACGGAGTGAGGCGCTAGCGGGTTCGGAATGTTCGGACAGGAGCTTGTGCCCGGGACGTGCACAGGGTTTGCCACCGAATGTCCGCTATCCAGTCTAGGAATTTGCATGCTCTGTTGTTGTTGAAGAGTGTCTCGCTGCAAATGTATTCGGGTTTAGCGGGACTTTCTTATGTTGTCCGCTGGTTGAACAGAATATGCTTATAGTATATTGAGCCGCGTGAGCTGGCAGATCGAATTATTCGATTGGTACTGGATAACACTACGTGGCACCAATTTCGATTTTGCTTAGTTATCAGGAACCAATCAAAGAGCGAGCATCTTGATGTTCCTGTCTAAGAGACAAACCAGTTAATTTTGGTCGTAAAAAATCAATGCTGTTTTCGTACCTATAAAGTCTTTAGAGAAATGGCCTAATTCTATATTCAACATTGTGAACGACATTTTTAGAAGATATTTTAACGATCCTTGGCCTTTTGGATTGCCGCGTATTAAGAGTATTTTTGTCCGCCATTCTTCTCGTCCGCCTACTAGGATGCTCTAAATAAATAGTAGTCAACTCTTGAGTTATTTGGTTACGACTGTTAAGATTTTCTTAAAATATACTTTTGTTTCTTACAGCTTTCATCCACTTGTGCGCCTGTCGAGCAGGTATTACGAACTTGCCACTATGTTCTTGCAGATTCTAACAAAAAATTGTTCCAAGTTCAGATTCTGACAGATAGCATCGGGAGAACATCAGTCACTTCATCCTTCCGTATTAGTTGAAATAATCTATAAAAATCACCGACTGGACTACACACGGTAGGGCGTGCCTCACGTCATATCTTTTGGAAGCCTGCTTCACTAATGACTCAGAGAGCTGAGCACCGCTTGCTTCGGTTTGTGGGAGTGAGTGAGACTGCTCGCCTCTTATTTTTAAGCTTTTAACCTACCATATATTTAACGGCACACGGTGCTAAGTAGAGAGGTAATTAATCAGCAAATCAAAAGGCACGTCTCGATTATTTTGATAAAATCGAAGACGCACAGAAACTGTGACAAAGAAGCTTGGCTCATGCTTTATGCGTGTGGGAGGTCACGCGACGTCAGGAGGTCACGTTACGCTATTGTAACACCTGGTGTCATAGGTCACGTGACCTCATGACGTCATGCGTCAGAGTCTCGCGTGACGTCATAACGTTACGTGACGTCAGTGTGTCACGTGATATAAGGATGTCACGTGACACCGTGACATCACGACCTCCCCATGGGCCCTTGAGTACTTTATAAATTACTTTGCGTAAACTATCGATGAAATCTGACGCTCGAACGTAACGATTATTTCGTGTATATGAGCGTAAAAGCCCAGTCTATGTCTAGACTTCTGTAGTTTCCTGGAACTTCTGAATATGTGAAACTAGCCTTTGGGAAGCCGTGAGACGGTATGCGGTATTTCATATTTTTATCGTGTGCCATAAAATAAGCTTCGGAAATTCTCTGTATGACCTCCTTATTATTTCCTTAGATCCTTCCCAAACATACATCCCAAATAGCAAATATTTCTGAAAGGTCAAGGAGGAAGAGGGAGGCACCTTCTTCGATAGGCGGAAAAGTCTGTACTCCCTAGTCGGTAGCTGTCTAGCGGAGAGTGTTTTTTTTTTTAATACTTTTCTTAGTTTAAAATCTCGCTGGGTCTGGCTGGCTCCCCGGTCTCACCGCGTCCCTGATTGCCCCTCCGAACCCTCGGGTGCGCGGTTAACGCCTCATTAGGGGAGCGTAATCTCGAAGCGGGCCAAGAGCGCGGGAAGCCCTATTTCGCATCCCGCTCATTAGCACCTGCGGACGTCACTCGCACCCGGCGGCCGCCACCCTCCACCCATCGAACCGGGGAAGCGCCGCATGAGCGATTTAGGAAAACGAATCGCCTTCCGGGATATATGGGTATCTCACAATTTGGCAGAAACGATATATGTTGTGGAGGGAGACAAGAGCGCTGCGTCGAGTCCCCCAAAGAGACACAAAACTTTTCACGCGATCGATTTCACTTGAGGTCCGACCAGAGTCAACGCCTCGATTCGCCGGAGCCAATCAGGCAGCGCCAAAAAGTGAATCGTCATGGCGCTCTTTGTCTTTGTGTGTTTGATACCACGAACTAGATGAATCTCATCAAAAACAATATCACACAATCACGGGGTTTTCGCTCCGCGTGATTGGTTTAGCTGATCATAGCAAACGCACAACGAAGAAGACACCGTATAGCAGTAGTTACGCGAGGTTTCTATGCGGAGATCAAGTCGTCTGCCTCTCGCGCAGGGGTGTCGGTGACGTCAGAATCACGCCTAGCTCTGATTGGCTTTGATCGGAAGGATAGTGGGTAGACCTCAATGCCAGATGCCTTGAGGTCTACCCACTATTTTGTTTTCAACTAGCCAATAAGAGCTCGGCGTTCTGACATCATCGCAACCCCTGTGCAAGAAGCAGAAGAATTTGCGCTGCGCGTAGCATATGGCTCCGGTACCATAGCCAGTCACTTTTCAAACGCGTTATTCTTTTCCTCACGAAGTTTTCTAAAGAATGTCGTTCACGATTTCCGGCAAGTATACTTCGTAACCTTCTGTTAACAGCTACTATATACAATTTGGCGCATGAAAGTCGCCACATTGTCGCTTGGCAGTAACGTGTCCGGTGGTAAGCATGTTAGGCCATGTCCGACATGTCAGAGCTAAAGTGACATTATCGGGTGATAGGCCTGCCGGGTGGTGCCCAACGTGGGCTAGTAATATTACGAGTAGCAAAAAATGGGCTTTCTAGATGAGGCAAGTGAAGGGTCACACGTCCCCATTCTACATGAAGCCCGAGAAGAATTTTACGCTGGGATTTGAAGCGTGTTCATTAGGAAAGCCTTCTTCGGCTACCTTGGCGGAGGCGCCAACCTAAACTCACAAATTGGTCCCTCATCGGCTTGTGCGTTTAGAAAACAAAAACAAAAACACATGTATTTTAAGATTTAGGTGTGATAAACTTTATCAAAATCTTCCAAAATTTGGCAAGGAAGTACGACATTTTGACTACGCCTGCTTTTCTAATTACTACCTTCATCATGCATGATATACTAAACTTTTATTTCCGAGATGTGTTCATTAACCCAAATTTTTAATCTGCAGTCAAAGTCGAGATAGTTGTCATGCTTATACACGATTGTAAGCAGTACATCAGACCAACACCGATGTGAGCGAACAAGTGCAGTGGCAAGTCTGACAAAGTTACCGTGACGCTAATGATGCTTGCACATCCACGAATGGGGGACCAGCCAGTTGGCCATACTTGGTACTGTGCGTCTGACGACCGGGCAACAGGCACCTTTGCAGTCAAACATTCTACCCGCGCTCTTGTTCTACGAACATACACCATGCACAGAAAACAAAAAAAATGTTCTGCATCGCAAGAAAACAAACTACATTACGGGGGCATTACACAGTAAAAGTGTTATATGAGCTAGGACCAAGGCTGGTTTAGTTATTTACGTCGGTTGAATTTACAGCAACGAAAGAAACATCGACGATGGAGTCACTGCGACGACTGTACTTCGTATCTCAAGGGATCGAACCCGTTTAGGAAGTAAGATCCATCGATCACGTTGGTCGCGCCCGACCAATCACAGATTTGTGAATAAGTAAGGAAATACCCCATTTTCACTGGTGATTGCTTCTGCCACTGTTTCGAGGATTGGTTACTACGATGCGTACGCCACACGGCTGTCCCGCATGGCTCTGTCGTCAGTTTCGTTCCAGTTGCAATAAACACAACAAACTTAAATGTACTTATGAATTACGCCTATAGTTATAAAACAAGTATAACCCAACAAAATATTTTTATGCATATTACGCACTATTGCGCAGTATGAAAAACAAAATGTTGTCTCGTATAATGCAAACATGAAAGCTCTGCCATTCGATTATTCTTGACCAGTTTTCGATGACCGATTCGCGCGCCGAGTACTGTTTTCACACCCAGTCGTTACTAGATTTGGTAATTACTTCTTCGTATCTACAGGATTCCTGCCATAATGTTATGGTACCATGGTCGTACGAAGATTGTCAGCTAACTCTTTATTGCATCTACGAAGTTAGCAGAAAGCGAAAAATAAGTCCCCTAGCTAAGTCAGCACAAAGCAAAACATGTGTCCATGGGCGTACCAACCGGGGGGCAAGGGGGCGCTTGCCCCCTTGCCCCCCCCCGGTTGGGGGAGTTTTCGTAGCCGCCACTGTGCAGGGCTAACACTGGCCGGCGGCCCCCAAGGGATACCAAGGGCACCGCCCCTCGGCATGGGGGAGGGGGGTTCTGGTTTGCCCCCCCCCCGCTCAAAAACAGGTTGATACTCCACTGCATGTGTCCCAAATAGGCACTCTCCCGGAAAAAAAATGTGCGCTTTAAGTCCCCAGGTGCAGCTTTTTTAAGCCCCGAAAGGGAAGTTTACTTGGATCACACCGAATCTGCTCATACATAGCTTGCACAATTTGCCTCGCAGAACGCGTGTGGACCACTATGGAACAATCGGAGGCAGCTGAGAAGCGGTTTCTTATGTTTTACAAACTGGGGCAATTGTATGTTTCAAGTGGGGCACAGCTGTATTTAGCAGGGCCAACGTAGACTTACCTAGCCAACACCTTTCCCAAATGGGCACCATTTGTATAGAGCGTGGTTTTCTAGAAATAAGACTGTCGTACTTTACCAATGCGGGGCTAATGTGAGCGCTTCAGGTGGAAAAAAAAATGGGTAGACGTTTTCAGCATGTTTCCAATGCGGGGCCCGCTCAACTAATGGGAGGAGAGAGCGAGTTCAACATATCGTTACAAAACTCAGGTAGGTTCCAATTTAAGTGCTATAACTGTAACCCCGAATCGCCTTGTCTATCTTCTACCACCGTGGAATCAGAGTAAGTTAGCTAGGGGTAGCCCAAGCCCAAAGTTTACGCTCGGGACTCCTATTAACCCGCGTCGCAAACAGGGTTAAAACCACTTGATACCGCATATTTTAGAGGAGTGACCGATGGTGAGCACTTGTCATTAAATTATTGGCGTCCGTCTACAGAAGATGAATCCGTTCAAATGACAAACTCATAAAAGAAATCTTTGTGGATTAATAAATGAATAGCCTGCTTTTGCCGAAAGGGTCCGTCGAATGAAAGTCCCCTTTTACGGCGTCATTATAACTGGTAATTCGGCCCATAAACACTCGTCTGTGACCTCATCCGGGAGGTACGCGCTCAAACGACGTCTATGCATTTGGGAATCCTCACCTTCCCGTTGCATATCCAATTCGGGGACCCACATGAGCCCTCACATCGCATCGGCAACATGCCGTTCTCATGACGCACTTTACACGAGTGCGTCGACGTACTGTAGTCAGCAGAAACGCGGTAAAGGGGGGGGGAGGAGGGGGGGCAGTTTTCGTAGCGCCTAAACTTTTTGATTATGCCAGCTGCACCGGCAAGGGACAGTCCGCGAGGTAATCCATATCCCGCGCCCCATTCTCTCAAATGTCCCGATTCGCAACGCTCTGGGGGCTTCGAGGGGGCGCTAGGGGAAAAAAAAGGAAGGACCCCGCGGACGAAATTCCCCAAACGGGACGTTGGTTCCCCTTTGGGAAAAGAGGCTAGGGAGGACATTGCAGCGAACGGTCGCGGATGGGGTGTGTAGCAGGAGCGTCCTCCCGGACGCGATAGCTTGTAGACTCACTCGTTACGTCTGGCTATAAGGTTCGCGTTCACAGGGGCGCGCTGTACTCCTCCTCCGGATGAATTATGAATGCTCATTTCGGCGGCGGAATGCCGAGAGCGCGAGGAGTTTGCGTTGAAAGAGGGGCCCGGAGATTTGGGGTGCGCGAAGCTCGACGCTAGCCGCGCGGGACTGTTTGAATTCAAAGAAAGGGACGCGTATGTGGGCAGGATTCTCCGGCTGGGAGCAGGACTGGTGCGTTTTGCATGCGTTCCCGATTACGGGGATTTTCCCTGAGCCGTCCGGTCCTTTGGGAACTGGACTGAGTGTGTCTCGTTGTTTGGATACCGAGGCCATATTGCGCCCTTGGGTTAATGAGCCTCGTTTTGATGGATGTGTTCTCTCTGCCACTACGAAGAAGAGTGCTCATGATTTTTTGTTTTCATTTTTAAATTGATTTTAATTTTTATTAATAATACATCCGCTGACGTGGCCTCTTTTATTTGTTTAGTAGTTTTAGTGCGTCTTTCGTCGTTGGTTTTTTAGTCTAATGAAAGCTGTGCGACTTCACACGACAGGCTGTTGAATTATATTATTCTTTCTTTTATGTTTGAAGGAAGGTTAGGGATGTAAAGCCTGGGCACCCGCAGACGAATCTGAGTTCGTATGTAAAAAGCTTGTCAAACACTGAGAAGCCATGTGCCAGAGCTGGTATGTGCGCATAGGTGGTCTTACCACAACTATTTGTCACGTCCCTATACTATATATAGTATATCACACAGGCTTAGCGAACACGGAGTTTATTTCCATGACACAAATATGTTTTGCTTTCAGTGTACTGTTCCAGATTATACCTCGTTTTTGGGTCTGACGCCATCGTAATAAATTCATGGAGGTGAGTAAACATTGGGACTGTAAACTATTGATTCAGCTTTGAATTGTGGAATAATGAGAGATTGAAGATGCAAACACGTATGCATAACCCACGTATTGGAGTGTTCGAAGAAACTCTTGGCTTTATGCGCTTCGAACACTCTAGGTCACCTGTATACAGCTTGCTGGTAAATGCTGTCCTGTCTGTTATGCTCCTCTTTTCCCCCGGTAGTGTAGCTCCCACTATCCGTGATTATAATTGTTTTATGACAGATGTGAACCGTGTCCCTGTAACATGAATGTTAAATGCCTTGGCTACATCTGATATTCTAGTCCACTCGCAACTTAGAGACAGCAGGAGGGATTTATATGACTTCTACGTGCCGTAATTGATGTGAATCAATTTGTTTTACGAGAAATATAATATATGTGATAATTTCTGCGAGAGTAAGGAGTCATATATAAATTGTTTGCACAACAAACATTCAGTAATCGAGCGCTACTTGAAACTTAATATTTTTAAAGCAGAGAGGAAAACTTATTTTTTGTTGCTGATTAGTTTGATCTTCTTCAGGCACGCAAAAAATCAGACCCTGATCCCACTCTAGAAGCCTTGACTATATTTCCACAGATGTCTAAGCATAATTTTCGCGATGAGATTGGCTGCGCTATTTCTGTGGTAAATGTTTGACTCCCTTGCACACTCCAATCACGTTGACTTCGTAGGGTTGTCCATCTATAGTGGTGCTGCCGAGTCTTAGACCTTCTGTCAATATAAAATAGCTCTGTATAAACCTGCACATATTCAATCGATGTGTCCCTGTGAAACCCCATGCAACGTAACCTGGTACAGCTAATGCTGGTTCACCACATGCAGGTAAGGATTCCCCGTGCTGTTTTTCGCCTCTAAAATTGGCCCCTCTATTCTCGCCTTCCGTCAACCCCATTTCACAGTTCACTTTCCACCATCATTTAATGCAATATACGCTTGGATATCAAGGACAATCAAATTAAAGGTTTTCTAGTTATCACTCTCGTATATGCAGCGCATTTAGTAAAATCCTGCAAACCACGATTTTAACTCGGGTGTTAAGAGCAACACTAAAACCAAGTTATCAGAAATTATGCCGATGAAAGGACAGGTAGACCGTAGTTATGCGCCGATAGCAACCCCTCGTTTTTCAGCACCACGTTGATCAGCAGGCATACACAGGTAGTAAGAAGTATAAAAAACAAAACAACGGCTACATTAAAAAGAAAGAAATGTAAAAAACGGGCACCGAACTCGAGATCGCCAAGCACATGGCTGAGTGCAACAATTGTAGGGTGTTTTGGTCGGAAACGGAGGTAATACATCGAGAGGAGAATGAGCAGAGAGGGTAGTGAGAGCAGTACAGTCCGAATTAAGTCGATGGGAAATTGTATTAGCCAGCCATCAATGCATCTAGGAGAAAGCTCAAGAAAATTCCTCAAGATGTAAACCCCGTTTTTTTTTGTTTTTTTTAGCTATCCAGCATTTTGTGCGCTGTTTACAAAGAGCAGTACAGGGGTGCAGGACATATTGTTTGTTCTGGTATTCCTTGTTACTTCTTTTCAAGTGTGTAGTTGAGGTTGGAACTCTTGCATTCGTGCCCCTTTTGTGTTTTTTGGGTCATGGTTATCCTCTTCCGCTTTCCTTCAAAGTGTAGTGCGGGTTAAAATAACCGTTTGCCGTTTTTTTTTTTTTTTTTTTTTTTTTTACGGTGACTAGGTACCGGCTAGTTTAATGGTTTGTTGTTTGGCTTTGTGTAATTAGGTCTTGTATGCCCTCTTTTGCTTTGGTTTCACGTGTGCTTGCGGGTTTGGGAAAAAAAAAACATTTTAACGGTTCATTGTCGACTTTGTGAATTCGGAGGCTTATCTTGTCCTTTTGTCTGGCTGAAAGATGGTTCTTTTGTAATGTTTTGGGCCTATGTTTGGCTTAGAGTATTCCGGGTGTTATGTTGTCATTGGTCGACTTGGTTGGTGGGTGGGACGTGGTGTGTGGACGTAGGTATGTATAAAAAATGCATACGATGGAATAAAATCCTTAGCTGTGTTTGAGACGTCGCCTCCTTGTGGCCTCTTTTCTTCTCGTCCTCCTTTTCCGAAATAATTTGGGGCTCCGGGTTAAACAAACCA